>JASFAW010000019.1:10000000-10367325 GCA_030737815.1 Allium fistulosum | reverse complement strand
CATTTTCTATTTGATCCTAGACGACTTTATATATTGTAGACTATTTATAAAAATGTATAACTTTCATTTTCTCAATGTGTAGGGTTCGGTGGACCTACAAGAGACTGATCTTTCCCTGGTGCAGCGCCATTGGAACAGCAAAATTGTCAAAATTATAGGGATATAGTGTCTGCTATGAGAAGAGCGGGAAATAAACCGAACTGGATGAGTGTAGCGTGTGGGAGATCCGGGTCGCATGGTGGAGCAATGAGGAGTTCCAGGTAAGTTTACCACATATTAATTACTTTAAATTGTTGCGTATATTTAATACATTTTAAAACTGTAAAATGTTATTTCCAATTTAAATTTGCAGAGGGAGTCAAATAGGAACTCCGTAAACAGAAACAAGAATCCCGTCACACATCGCAGTGGTTCCAAATCATTCCAGCATCATCGCGAAGATTTGGTAAATTTTTATATTCACATTTTTATATTTTAAGTTATAAGTTGTTAATAGATAGTTAATAAAACAATATAATATATATATATACATACATACATATATATATACACATATATTCATATTTCAGGAAAGAGCACGCGAGGGTCCTGTGTCGTATTGGGATGTTTTTGCTCATACTCATGCATTGAAGCAGACCAACGATTCGGGCTCAGTCGTATACTCATGGGAGCATGATGATAAAGCGACCGCTGCCTATGTAAGTATATTATAATTAAGTTAATAGTTATCAGTTAATTAAGTACACGTTTATAGATATTTTAATTAGTGTTATTTGTACCAGTGATCATTCCAACTTTTTGTTATTTAGTATAGTGATTTGTCTACTTAAAAATGATTAGTGTTATTTTAATTACTGTTATTTATACTCAATTGTATTTTGCATTACAGCAAAATTTCCAGGAAGCACGAGCACAGCTGCTGGTTGAGACAGGACGGGAAGAGTTGACTGCTGATAAGGAGTATGCCATTTTTGAGTCTGTCATGAATCCACCATCCTGCAGCAGGCATTATGGATTTGGGAACCAAGCGGTAATTTTTTAAAAATAAACTAAATTCAAATATTTCATATTTTTCAATTAAAGTTATGTAAATTACGTTTATGATGTTGGAAGCATTATAACAATTTACTTTTATTCGCAGGTTAGGACATCTCAGAAGGCGTATAATATGGCTCAAGACAAAAAAGAAATTGCAAAGCTACGAGCCCAGATCGCCGAGCTGCAGGAGCATGATCGTCGTCGTGCTATGCAGATGGAGCAGCTGAACCAGCGCTTGGCGTAGTATATGGAGCAGCATAGGAGATTTCCTTCGTCGGGTGGTTCTGCAGAGGATGATGAGTGATGTTAGGTATGTTCTGTTATGTTTTTTTGTCTGTATATATACACTTCAAGTGGGTGAGGATGTGTTTGATACATTTTGATGGATTGTTTATTATCTTATGTAGATTTGGATATGCATGTGTTTGTGGAGTAGTTGGATGTTGGTTTGGAGATTAACGCTGTTGGGCTTTTTAGATTATGTTGTTTTATGATTTGGATATGGATTTGTTGGATGTTGATTTTTTGGATTATGTTGGATTTGGATATGGATTTCTTGGATTGAATATTTTGTTTGGTTATTTATATGATTGGTGGTTTATATATGCTCGAAATGGAGCTGTTATGTGTATTGAGAGATGTGTAGTGGCTGGAAGGCAAAAAGCTTAAAAACAAAAAAAACACCCAAATTACCGATGGCAGCAAATGTCTACCGACGGCTTATAAGTCATTACATTCCAACGGCTTCCGACGATTGGCTATGGCAAATTTCTACAGTTTCCGACGGCTTCGGACGGCAATTTGTTCATTCTGATTTGCCATGTATCCAACATGGCCGTTGGAAACCGTCCCGGATTGCCATTGGTAGCCATCGGAAATATGTCGTTGATGCCATCGGAAGACGTTACGAAACGAGATTCACATTCCGATGGATTTTCCTACGTTTTCCGACGGCCTTCCGTTGGCCACCGATGGCATATATCCGTCGGAAAACACTGTTGTTCTTGTAGTGATACCTTATCTTTATTCATGCTGTAATCGATCATTGTTGGATAATTGTGCAACGTTGAACCAGGAATTCGTCTCTGAAGCGTGTCAAAGTGACATTTTCTTTAAGGAATTGATCGCCCCAACTATGAATGAGATTGTTTAGGGATTAGCGGCGGAATTCATCTATGATACAGCAAAGACTCTGCTTGCAGTCAGCAAACGACTGCAAGAACAATCTATGATTTTATTGAAGTTATAAAATATTACAGTGGATAAGGGAATTAGAAGAAGAAGAAGATTTATCATTAGCAAATCTGGTCTCCTTATATAAGATATGAAGTGGCACGGGTGCAACCGTTTGTAATGGTCAACATGCCAATGGAAGCGACTGTTCACCATAGCACCTTGACAAAAACTTGAGTCATCTACAACAAGTGAAAGTTCAAAGCCGTAAGCTACTATCATCTATGTACTAATTTCATTGATGATGTGCAAACAAATCTTATTTACTTGAACTACGATGGCTTGATTCGCAAAGGTACATAGGCAATCACTTCGGTGATGCAGTCAATTTAACTTATTCAAGATAACTTTTCTATTTTAATTTTTTTGTGGAAAACGGTGGGGATTATTGGAAGTTTTTTCATTAAATTTTATAAATTGACTGCCGCTACGAAATAGGGGTCCAGGTAGATGGCAAACTCCTAGATACGAGTGCGGGGGAAACGACCCTGGTGCTGGCGACGGAGGTCCAAGGGGTAGCGCCCTTTCCAAAAAAGGTACCACTACTAGAAAGGCCTCGAAAAGCGACAAAGCCTAGCGACGGCTAAAAAAAGCAGCCCTTGCTAGCCGTCGCTTATCGCGATAAATAACCTGCAGCCAAGAGAACACAGTTTCATTACTCCTCTCCCCAATCTGCTCCCAAATCCCCTCAGATCCGCCACCAGCCGCCGCCAGGAGCCGTCACAACCTTCCGTCGCTAATTTCATCCTCTCAAAACTTGTCGGTACCTCTTATTTTTCATTATCTTTGTTTAATTTAGGTTTAAATTAAATTAGTTGATGATTTAGGGATTTGGAATTGGATGATTTAGGGGTTTGGAATTGATGAATATATGTTATTAGTTTATGGTATATAGTTTATTATTTGAATTGGGTATATAATGGTAAACCTAATTTAGAAAATTAGTTGATTATGTGTTTGAAAAATGGTAATTATTGCGTAATAGGTGATGATAATTAGTGTTGATTTGGTGGTATTAATTAGCGAATTTATTGTTTACTATGTTGTTAAAAATTATGGCTAATTTAAAATCCAAAAAATAGTCCATGATTATTGAATAATATGTTTATTGATAAGTTTACGAGAATGTTTGTTATACTGTTGTAAGTGCTAACTACTTATTTAGTTCACAAAATCGTTAATTAAAATTTATGTAGTTAAACAAAAGTTAAAATATGTTTTAAAAATTTAGATTTAATTAATAAATATTTAAGTAGTTAAATGAATTATAAAATAGTTTTTGCAGTTGTTAAAATAGTAACTCATAGTTCCCATTTGCGAGATAAGGCATATTTTCCGAGTTACTGATAGTTCGCATGGATTTTGATTCATAATTAAACGAATTCTATTTGGCTACATTAATAAAAAAAATTTAAGATCATTATTTCACTACAGACCACTAATACTTCAATATTAATATTTTTTAATTTGTGCTTTATTTATGTGAACCCCTTAGAGAATTTTTGGCCCCGTCTGACAAGTGTTGTATATGATCGTTATATGGATATTCGTTTTTCCACAGAACGGACACATATATTTATCTGATACAACATTTGTTGGATTTGTCCTAGTATTTGGACAAGTTACAAACACAATAATGTAATCATATTTTATAAATCATTTCAGTTTAAACGGTTCAAAAAATTTCGATGGCACTTCCTTTTTTCCCTGTGTGCACGCATTTGTGTACGATACAGGGAATAAAGGGAAGTGCTGCCGAAATTTTTTAGAATCGTTTAACCTGAAATGATTTATAAAATATGATTACGTTATTGTGTTTGTAATAGGAAGTAGGATAACCGGCCGTCAAAGTAAAAAAACAATAAACTTAAGAATTGAAAATTTGAATGCATTATTTATTTGAATTTGTTAAAATAGTAAAGGGTTATATATGAATTTTTACAAGACTTTAATATGAAGTGTTTTATTTAATCTTCTAACCTACATTTTACAAATCAGGAAATATGTTCGATTATTTTCTCGATCGTAGTTGGATGTATGAACCTCGAAAAGGTATGAAAGGATCAATAAAAGAACGTTTCTATAACAGTGTACAAGTATTTATTAGATTTGCTCAATCTAATAATCAAAATAACCTAGACATTCGTTGTCCGTGTAGTAAGTGCAAACATCTGAACCATTGGAAACCAGATGTAGTAGAAGTACATTTGAATAAATTTGGTTTTTTGCCGAATTATTACTTATGGGATCATCATGGAGAACTTGTTCAACCTACACCTAATCCTGTAGTGTTAGAGGACGATAATACTATGACCAATCCTATAGAAAACATGGTGCAAGATGCTGCACGATCAATGTTTCCTACCTTTGACCAAGGTGATGATGGGAACGAAAATGTCGACAAAGAGCCGACCGCGGAAGCTAAATTTTTTTATGATTTATTGGATTCTGCAAAGAGGCCATTGTGGGATGGATGTATTAGCGGAACCGAATTATCTGTAACCACCGAATACATCACTATGAAATCGAAATTTAATCTTACAGAAGCTGCATTTACAGCAGTTGTACAAACTGCAAAATGACACATGCCACCTAATAATTTGATGTGTGATAGTCATTATAAAGTAAAAAATGTGAGAAATGCGGATTAAGGATCTTAAGGCTAGAATTAACACTAGAGGGGGGTGAATAGTGTTTTAAGAAATTTGTTAATCTTTTTGAGTTTATCTAACTTTATTAACAATGTATACACTAATTAGACACAGATATGAACATAAAATCAAACATAGATGCAAATATAAAGTAAAAGCAGTAATGGAAAGAACACACCGGATTTTATACTGGTTCGGAGTTACTCTACATCCAGTCCCGTACAACTAAGTACGGATTTCCTTTCAAAAGCAATTCAACAATTACAACCCTCGTTTTCAAGGCTACGAGGTACACCCTCCAGAATACCAATCCTCTGGGTAGAGATACTTGATTTCCGAGGCAAAAAGTTCACCCAATTGATTTCCAAGGCTACAATCACACCTTTTCTCGCTTGATTGATTTCAAAGGCTACAATCACACCTTTTCTCGCTAATATATTACAAAGAAGTCTATAACTCTGAATAGCACTGAGAACCTTGTAGAGATAGTGATGTAGAATCAAACTAGAAGTAATCGAGTATGATTCGATGTTGATTTCGGCAGAGTAATGGTATGATTTTGTAATAAGAAATGTGAAAGATGAAGAGGAGTGAAAATCAGAAAAATATGATTGAAAATTCGTTGAAACTGACCCCTATTTATAGAAAACCAACAGCCATGACCATTCATGAAGAGTTATGGCGAATAGACACTTCTTTTGAAATTTGAATTTGAACTTCAACTGTCACTATGTCGACATACTACCTAGGGGCATGTCGACATCCCTCAGCCAAAAATGATAATTTGAATTTCTATAAAAACAATATTTATCTTATATAAAAACTATTTAAAACTTTATAAATATACTTGAATATAGTTGAAATTCATAAGTAAACATAAAGAACAATAAATACATAATTTAACTATAATTTTATATTTAAATCTAAGTATAAATATTAAAAGTTAAATATATTATTTGAAAAGACATTTAAAAACATGAGTATTTTGACTTTGAAAATAAAGATGTTTTGAGGCTAAAATTATTTAAAATCAGGATAGAGAGTTTTGAATATTTTAAAAGGAAAGTTTTGAAATCATTTTGAAAACAAGATATTGTAAAATCATTTGAATTAAAATTAGTGGATACAAAACAATGTCCCACTAGATTTTCGTAGGTTCCATCCTACTTAGGGTTCCATCCCTTTAACGGGCTCGAAGTGGATTCCATTCCACGAATAAATTGGATATTAAGATGCCAGCGCTTTTCTACGAGTTTTAACAAATATTCCTAATAAAACAAACTTAACCTTGAACTCTTGATAATCTTGATACTCATGAGTCTTCTATCTCTGTATCTTGAATCTCTATACTGTACAGTATTCATTCTTGTTACCTGCATGGTTAGATCCTGCAAATACATATATATCTAAACTTGTAATGTTAGTATTTATATTTTATAATCTATTCTAAGGTTGTTGTCATCAAAACCATCATCTCAAGGACTAACAAAAAAAACTTATGTCTGCTTTTGGATTGCCGTACCAGAAGATAGATACATGTGTAAAAGGTTGCATGTTGTATTGGAAAGAAGACGCTCATCTTACTAAATGCAGAATATGTAACGAGGAAAGGTACAAACCAAGAAAAAAGAAAGGAAAAGAAGTTCCATATAAGAGGATGCATTATTTACCCATCACTCCCAGACTTTAACGGTTATATGCATCTTCTGCTACAACATGTCATATGCGATGGCATAGTGTGAGAACACCAGAAGAAAGAACTTTGATACACCCATCTGATGGAGAAGCATGGAAACATTTCGATAAGACTTATCCTGAATTTGCGGCAGAGAGCCGTAATGTTAGGCTTGGCTTATGTACGGATGGATTTTCGCTATTTTCTCAGTTTGGTAGTAAATATTCATCATGGCCTATTATTATTACTCCTTATAATTTACCTCCATGGATGTGTATGAAAACTCCATATATGTTTCTAACGATTGTCGTCCCCGGTCCCGATGATCCGACACAAGGAATTGATGTTTATTTACAACCACTAATCGACGAGTTGAAAACACTGTGGCATGAAGGAGTTGAAACGTACGACATTTCGAGAAAAAGGAATTTTCGTATGTTTGCTTCTTTATTATGGACTATTAGTGATTTTCCCGCGTATGGCATGTTTTCAGGTTGGAGCAATTCTGGACGTCTAGCTTGTCCTTATTGTATGGATGAAACACGAGCATTTTCATTGAAGTATGGGAAGAAAATTTCTTGGTTTGACTGTCATCGGTGATTTCTACATACCAATCATAAATTTAGAACGGATAAAAAGAACTTTAAAGCTAATAGAGTAGAGAGTATGCTACCACCTAAGGTTTGGACAAGTGAAGAGGTATATGAAATTGTAAAAGACTACCCAAAGATACATGAAACTGGGGTACAGGTTGAAATTCCAGGTAAATCGGACATTCATAACTGGTGCAAGCAAAGTATTCTGGGAGTTACCGTACTGGAAAAATCTCCTACTCCGACATAACATTGACGTCATGCACAACGAAAAAAACGTGTTCGACAACGTGTTTAACACAATTTTGAATGTGAAGGGGAAAACCAAGGACGATGCGAATTCAAGACGTGATATATTACACTTCTGTAAGCGGCCCGAATTGCAATTATACGACGATAATAAGAAACCCAAAGCATGCTATGAGCTAGACAACAAGCAAGTAAAACTCGTTCTAAAGTGGGTGGAAGGACTTAGATGTCCTGATGGGATTTCTTCTAACCTCCATAGATGTGTTGACTTTAAAAACAGCAAATTGAGTAGGATGAAAAGTCACGATTGCCACATTATGATGGAGTATTTTTTTCCCATGATTTTCAAAGAACTGCTGCCTGCAAAAATATGGAGTGTTATAACAGAATTAAGTATGTTTTATAAACAACTTTGTTCTACGACGTTAAAGGTAGATCGTATACGTAAACTTGAAACAGAAATCCCTGTACTTCTATGCAAACTGGAGAAAATATTTCCGCCTGGTTTTTTTAATGTAATGGAGCATTTACCTGTTCATCTTCCATCTGAAGCACTCCTTCGTGGTCTTGTGCAATATGGATGGATGTATCCATTTGAGAGGTAATTTAATTAATTTCTGTTTTTGTACCACCATATAAATTTAATAAATTTTGTTATAGGTACCTGAATCATTTGAAGAAAAAATTATACAAAAAGCACGAGTAGAAGGTTCGATTTGCAAATCGTACCTTGAAGAAGAAGCTTCATTTTTTTCTCACATTACTTTAGTAACGATGTGAACTTATCGTTCGTAAGTGTTCCCCGTAATGAAGAAACTATTGAGCATGATTCTTCTGAAACAATGTTATCTATTTTTAGACAACATGGAAGACCTGCTGGAAAATGTGTGGAAATATGGTTAGATGATAGAGATTACCATGTGGCACACACATATGTTCTTCTAAATTGTGCTGAAGTTGCACCATTTATCAGGTACTTATGAATTCATATATATTTCAATTATACATGTATATATTAATTATAAAGGAATATAATACATATTTGTAGCATATACGAATCACAACATCCATCTGGTAATCTCAATAAAGAATTTGCTGGATGGTTTTCAAACTACGTTCATGATACAGGAAACTGTGTCATTGACGAAGGATTACGACATCTTGCTATAGGACTAAAACGAAATGTCAAGACTTATCCAATATTCTTCGTCAATGGACTTAAATTCAACACCAAAGATTACGGGGCTGAAAAATTATCATATAACAGTGGTGGATTTGTCAAAGGAAGTGATGATTCAGAGGAGCATATAAATGATTTTTACGGCGTCTTAACACAAGTTTTAGAGTTGACATATTATATAAAACCTGGAGAGAAAGTTGTTTTATTCAAATGCAACTGGTTTAGTAATGTTCCTGGCTCTGGAATCAATGTGCACAAAGATTATAAGCTAATTGAAATAAGACATACATCGCATTACTATAAGTATGATCCTTTTGTATTAGCTAAGCAAGCTTTACAAGTTTATTTTGCTCCATATCCGTCCTTAAAAAAAGATAAAGCAGACTGGTGGGCTGTTTTTAAAACGAAGGCAAGATATAAATTTGATGGAAATAATATTCCAGATGAAGCAGCGTATCAAGCGGATCTCGAGCCAAATACTGCAATAGTGATAACCGATGACATTGATGTAGGGTCGTTGACTGATGAATCAAATGTTTTAATAGATGCATTTGTAAGTACCGAAGAAAATGATATAGAGTACGAGACCGAGTCTGAATCATAATACGATGAAGACTGATCATAGATGGCATCGCTTGTTGTATAATTCTGAGCTATGTATTAACAATAATGACTATGTTATGTAATATTCTGTGCTATGTAATAATACTGATGACTATATATGATCTGTATCATTCTGAGTTATGCATTATTCTTTTTATGTATGCTTTTTTCGATGATTATGTGCAGAGTATGTTTATGTGATGATTACCACTTGACTAATATTTATGTGATGATTATGCGACGATTAATGATTATGTGATATTGATTGATGATTATGTGATGCTTATGTTATCAGTACTTTTTTCTAAGCAGTACATCTCAGTCACCTTCACTTGGAGCTATGTCTGATAGGCGCCGTTATCGACGTAGTACATCTCAGTCGCCTTCACTTGGAGCTATGTCTGATAGGCGCCGTTATCGACGTAGCACATCTCAGTCGCCTTCACTTGGAGCAGGTCCAAGTAGCTCTGAGCCAGATCTCCGTCGAGTTGCGGAGATAGTTCCGAAAAGTGCTGGGTATGTATCAAACTTATTTGAATTATATTATATGAAATATATTGAATATATACATCAACATTTCTACAGAGGGTTCGAGGTGGAACCGTCCGATTTCATTTTACAAGTATCAAAAGAAGCATACAAAAGTAGGATGTCCGCCTGTTGGCCTCAGTGGGATAACATCCCAACACATATAAAAAACGCAATATGGTCTGATCTTATGGTATGTACAACTTTGTAATATATAATTATGCCTTATATGAAACAAAAAACAATATGCCATCATGCCTTATGATATCAGTTTTTTGTATTCTGTTCTGCTCATTGTTTTTTAATTATATAATCTCTTTTACATAACACGCATGATAATTCAATATGCAGGCAGCTGTATGTGTGGATCCGCAGGATATGGATGTTTTTATAAATCATTGGAATAAAAAGATGCGGAAAAGTTACAGAGAAACTCTTTCAAGGGCTAAGAGTTCAGGGAAAAAGCCAAGTTGGATGGGGGATGATATTTGGGCTGGATTCCAACAATATTGGGAATCGGAAGCATTCAAAGTAAGTTATATTGTCACTATATTTTTACATTTAAATGTGTTGAATTATTTTACTTAATAGTGTGTATAAATTAATTGGAATTATCGGCAAGAAAAAAGGCTAATAGGAACAAAAACCCTGCTTTACATCGCGGTGGCTCGAAATCCTTCCAACAACATAGGAGGGAATTGGTAAATAAATTAACTATTCTATTCTTGTATATAATCTATTATTGTATATACTCATGCAATTTATCAATATAATCTATTCTTGTATATATTCAATGGGCAAAGTATGGAAGGGAGCCTATAGCGGCTGAGGTTTTCAGAGTCACACATGCAGTGGAGCATACAGATGAGGATGGGAATGTTTCATATGACTGGTCTGATGACAAGGCTGCTTCTGTAATGGTAAATATGTTTATTTCTGTAATGAAAATATTTCGTATTCGTTTATTTCACAGTAAATAAGTAAATTGTATATCAATTGTGTCAAATATCTGTTCGTAATTGTAGGAGAGATATAATGTAGAGGATGAACGAGCGATACAAGCGAGTGGACGGGAGTCGCTTACGGTTGATGAGTCTAATCGGATATGGGACTCAATCATTGAACAAGCAAGTCGAAACAGGCGTTACAGTTTCAGCAATGTGGTATGTACTCAACGTTTACATAGTAGAAACCTGTATGCCATGAACTTCTTATTCATTTGAGTTTATTACCGATAACTTGAGTTTTCTTATTGTTATTGTATGCCATGAACTTCTTATTCAGTTGAATTATTTCATAGGCTCTTAATTTCCAAAGAGCATATAGGAAATCCATAGACGAGGAAGAAATTGCTCGGATGCAAACACAATTGGATGAGTTCAATGATTGGCGGAAGAGTCATTTGGCGACGTAGATAGATGAGCGTATTGCTGCCTTCTATCAGTAGCATGGGTCAATGCCCGGGGAAGGAGGTGCAGATGATGATGATGCTTAGTTGGTTTGTTTTGACGGGTATGCTTTTTATATATATATGTATATTTTATGAGGGGTTTGACATTTGGTAATTTGGATGTTGTGATTAATACTTAGTGTTATGGTGGATTTGATATTTTGGTTGTTGTCATTGACACTTTGGCACTTGATATGTACTGGTTGTTTAATTTAGTTATGTGGGTTGGTTTGGTGGATTTTCATATTTGGTTATGTTGATTTTCTTATATGATTTTGTGAATATATGTTGGAATATGCAATATTTGTTGAGTTGGTTGTGTTGATATTGATTATGTATGGTATGATGGAATGGTATTATATGTGCGGAATGATGGAATTATATTATTTGGATTGATTGGGATTGAGGGTTGAAGGTGCTGCAATGTTGCAGCTATTTCGTTCCAGATTTGCAACAGCTCGCAATGGCTAGCGACGGCCAAATGGTCGTATATAGCGACGGCCAAATTGCAACGCTTTGCATCAAAACTCGGAAAACCAACAACCCAACGGTTGCTTCCACGTGGACACTTAACCGTTACAAGCTGTTGCAAAAAGAACGACGGAGCCATCGCTATTGTCGTCGTTTCTTTTGTTGCAACGAGATAATTTGCAACGCCATTTAGCGACGGCTAGCGACGGCCGCCAACGGCTAATAGCCGTCGCTAAACAGTGCTTTTTTTGTAGTGTACGTATCGTTTGTGTTTTAGTTTGAATTCAAACATTAAATGAATACGACTGTTTGGACCAAAAGATGTCTTTTCGTTTCAATAGTCAACACCAACATATGACGAACCTTATGTATACACGACAGTACTTTGTCATCGGTAACAAAAAAACTTCCTTTTCTCTTTCCGTATCAAAAAATATATATTCACGTATCACTTGTTAAAATTTTCGAGTGTTCTTCAGATTTGTTTAAGTGATCACAACTTACAAGAACATACTCCACTTAATCCCCTGCGATATGTTAAGTGATCACAACTTACAAGAACATACTCCACTTAATCCCCTGCGATATGACAGACTGAAAAATATCTTTAAAAGAAAGCAAATTAACCACGTCATGGAGTGATATATCTATTCAACTTACAACATATCGTACACTATTGTTTCATTATAGCGCGTTGGATCACAAGATATTGTGTACTTTCCAACTTGTTTATCTCGTGTGTGTATATTTGTCTTAACACAAAGAAGATTAGGTTGCCACTGTTGAAATAAAAGCATTTGTTATTTCTTGCTTGTGTTTTTCAACGTAAGTAATCCTCATGCTCATTATGTCGTCAACTTCATATGTAATTTTAATTTTACAAAGTTTCTATACTCAACAACTTCGAATATAAAAATCGGAAATAAATAAATAAAGCACCACGCTTACTTTTTCCATGGTCAAAACATAACGCCAGCAAGATATTACTAAAAGATGCGATGATTCGCCCAGTTTCATGTTTCACACTAGATAATGTATTTGACGATAATTGCTTTCCAGATAAAACAAAATTCCTAATAGTTCATTAAAATAAAATACATAGGTTTTGATGTATCCATCAATGAACAGTAGCCATACACCAGTTTAAGACTGAGATTAGAACTTTGCTTTTAAAAAATAATTGACCTTCTTTTGGATAAATTATAGGAGTTTATGTTTGCCCACTTGGCAAAACATTTAGACAAAGAAAAATTCGTTTTAGTTGAACATGTGCACACACACGAAATTACCTTCACACGGTTTGGTAGATAACTTCAATTACTTTATATTGTATATCATTTACGCCTCGTTTGGATCGACTTATATAAGTCGCTTTTTGGCTTTTTGAAAGCCAAAATAAATAAGTTTTAGTTTTCAAAAATAAAAAAAGCGACTTATATAAGTAGATTCAAACGAACCTTTAGTTTTGTTGTATTTTCCATACAGAAGGTTTTAGTCAACTTTTCGCTACAAGAAAACTGCGGTTTACCTACGCCAAAATGGCGTAGGCGAGGCGTACGTAAATGCAGTAACTACGTAACCCTTACGCCAATTTTGGCATAGGTAAAACTTGCGTAGCTAATAAAATACCTACGTTTTATCTACGCCATCCGTTGGGTTGTTTCCTACCTCTTCCTTACGCCATTGAAAAACAACCACAAACAACATTGAAAGTAATATCAGACCCAACAACAGAACACAACAGAATCTGAAGTATCACTCGTGCATGTATTCCTGTGCACATCAAGACCTAACTTCTTCATCCCATATTCTTTATTACCTTTCTTCTCGTCAAATAACACAATCCCCGTCTTTGCATATCTGTGCATAACATAGAGTATGGTGAATAGTGGTCTTCAGAAAGTACAATGCTACATTAGAGATCTAAAATAATACCAGGTTAAGTGATCGTTGGCCATTCTGATAAATAAGTGAAAAGGACCGAGATTCCTTCTCTGGCTGGATATGGCGCATAAAGTTCACCTGCATCATGTTTACACCTTGTAAGTTACAAAATTTCAATTGTAGGAAATTCAAATTTAAAACACATACAGTCTTCTGTCCTAGAACAATCTTGGTTACGGATTTTAATTTTATTTGTTTTTCTTTTTCTCTCGAGAACCAAATGAGAGAACTCTCGTCCTGAGATCAAAAGAAATCAATAGCCGTTAGACTCTGCGTATCAAATGCACATCATCATTTTTCTGAAAGACAAATAAGGCATTAGAAAGTATTGTAAGATTTATTACAAAGACTATGGTTCTTTCCTAGGTCTGTTCATTTATCCCAATTTGTTGTTACCAAAATATCGGAAGAATACATAAATATTTCTTCCATTTGCTAGTGTCTTTTGTGTTATGCTATCTTAGCATTATATTACTGAATCCCAGGTAGTATTTTGATATTATCTGGTTGTGCTCAGAGTTTTCCTGCTTCAATATTTATAGACTGCAATTTGACAATTGTTCATTTTTATACCAAAATAACAAATCATCATAAAAAAATATAATAAAAAACTTCAGAAAAATCATAGTTTGTTTATGAAAAAAAAACAATAATTTGAATAAGTTGTTTATCCATATTACAAACAAATAGAAGATCAAGAGAACTAACCGTGGATAACCTGGAAGGACAAAATTTAGGTTTGCTTCCCCTTCCACATTTCAGTAAATGTGCAACCTTCTTCAAGGCAACAATGGCTTGTTGTTTTAACCATAAAAATATATTGGTGCGTTTGTATAATCTCTTTCAAACCCAAGGTGAAATTTTATGCAAAATATCATCATGAAAAAAAAACATACTTGTTCGATTCCTCTGTCTAATGGAGCTCTTAGTCTTGTATATTTCTTAGACATATCTCCTTAGCAGTCTTTGAGGATCAGTAATATGACATTGAAAGGAAGCAAAATTTCCAGAATTTTTACGGCTTCAATTTCCTCTCTTATGCACTTATCTTCTAGATAAATGGATTCAGCCATTCCCTAAAATAAAATGAAATAATTGTTTAATAAGATTGATAAGCATGCAAAAACCTGTTCATAAATGCCGATTAATTACATATTCAAAATGAACTTGTAAAATAGATAGGCAAGAGCAAAGTACGGTAATGCTGATATGAAGCTGTATATTGCAAATTTGGTTAATGTTAGTAGTACTGATTAAAAATTAAACATAAAGAAAGTGAAATACCTGAAATTTAGATCTCTGGTGTAGGAAGAAGATACAAGAAAAAAGAACCAAATCCAAAAACAAATGCAGACTTCGATATATTTTCCCACATTACAATATCAACTAAAATTTACAATATTTATACATACTAAGCACATATCAACCAAACACATAATTAAGTTTCAAAAATAAACTTTACCTATCTTCTACAGTCTGCTTGAACTAAACTCAGATTCTACATCAATAAACTCATCTGGACCTTCATCTGTAAAAAATCCCCAAAGTTATATAAATTACAAAATTTTAGCATGATATGGAAAAAAAATTCATTAGATAAACTATTGCATTCTTACTAAGATCAGCAGGCTTCCAAATTCTTCTCTTCCTTTTCTCGACATTGGTATTACTAATTTGGGAATTTATTTGAGGTTTCGCATGCAATTTAACTCCTTCGATGTCTGGTTTAGCTTGTTCTTCATTGTCCGAATCGTTGAACACTTTTAAGCCACCTTTAACTTGATCGAGTTTAATTCTGTTTTCCTAGTACTTACGGATTTCCTGTTTGCAAATCAGTGCTTTTCTAGTACTTACGGATTTCATGTAGCACGAAAGTTCCTGGCCTGAATCGGTAAGGCTTCTTGACATCACCGGTGGCCGGAGCAGATTTGCGAGCCTTTCCCTAGGTCACGCGTCGATTTTCCTTCAACATCGCCTCATCGAGCTGCCTCTAGCACCGCCTCGTCTGATTTAATTTTGTGTTTTGGGGATTAGCCTCGTCGCCATTTTCTGAAATGTTTTTTTCGTCCCGTGAAGAAGAGCTTAAGATTAGGGTTTTTTTTCCTGTTGAATAACTGGGGGTTAGGAGGAAGCATACAGGGTTAAATTTTAAAAAGCCTATATTTTTGCTGTACTGAGGCATGGAAATGATGTAGGAGATTATTTACATCTTTCTACGACAAAATTTAACGTAGGGAATTTTCTACGTCTTCCCTACGCCAGTCTAGATTTGTAGAAAATTAACAGAGACGTGGAAATGGCGTAGAAGATTATCTACATCTTTTCTACGTTATAATTTTGGTGTAGGAAATTTCCTACGTCTTTCCTACGCCAACTTCAATATGTAGAAAAATAAACGAGGCATAGGAAAGGTGTAGGAAATTTCCTTACGTCTTTACCTCTTTCTACCTATTTCTTACGCCTTTCCTACGCCCCGCCTTTTGGCGTAGGAAAGGCGTAGAAATTTTTCGTAGGAAATTGAAGTATTTTCTAGTAGTGAATTTGTTAATATTTAGTGTATAAATTTTCGGTGTAAACATAAATTGTTGATATTGGTTGCGTTTTAGTAGTATTCAATGTTAAAACTCTCCTAGTTGCAACGCATGCATGCACGGGCAATTTTTAAAACAGTTACAAAGTTGTTTTACAAATTTTACATCACAATAAAAAATTCATAACAAAATACATAATAACATTGCAACAGACTTATGAATAATATTACCATTCTACGGCTTGTATGGAAATGTTACCGTATGCTCCAAGTACACATGTTAAGATTAATGAAATTATCAACTGAGGCCCTGTATTCAACTTATTTTTTATTCTCTAAGAAAAAATTAGACGATTGTAATTTTTTTTAGTCTTTTATACATCTAAATAAGGTCATTCAGTCGGCTTCTCATTTTATTTATTCCGCTTCTCATTTTCTTTGGGAAACTTAAGCTATTTTGATTTTTTCTGGAATTGTTTTTCTTCTTCTAATTTTCGAAGAGCTTCTTCTATAAAAGTGATACTTCTCTTCTAATGGTTAGTACTGTTTTGCAATTCTAGCGTGTCTACTTTTATTATTTAATAATATAAATTCTCTATTGTATCATATATTGGACATATTACATGATCATGTATTGGCCATATTCTAGCAGGTGAGCCCGACTAAGAATACCCATGAAGGCAAACAGCCTTAATATCTGGGATGCTACTCAAAATAAATACGATGCTCTCACTAGTCCATTGAGTATGTGTACAGATGTTCAAAATGCTGCCACCATTAATAACTCAAAAGCAATGAACATATTATTTTGGGCATAAGAATGAGTTTACTAGAGTAATGCTATGTAAAACAACATATGTCATATGACACATACTGCAAATTACAGACAAAGTCAAAAATTAACAAATTAAAACAAATGAAATTTCCTATGCTTAAGAACCAGCTAGAAGGTTTTAAAACGAAACCAAATGAGATTTTGAAATTGAAATCGTGTCAAAGATTTTGACTCCTTAACCAATGATAAATTCAACATCATTTTCAAAACAAAAAAAATGATAAATTTAACATGAATTTGACCATTGTTTTATCAAGTAAACATATGTCTCTTTCTTTGACAACTTTACGCTACAGTCCATAGGCTTTCGTTAAATATCTGCTAAACATTTAAGATTTTCGAAAAGGAGTTTCAAATGAATGTGAACGCCACAATAATAGCTGCATGCGTGCAATCGTCTTCCCTGTCCTTATTGTAGCCTACATATCTAATACTTTTGTACTTGGATCTTTCTTTCGTCTTCTTTTTTAATATTTTAGAAGATTTATACATAAAATATTTAGATCGACTACATTACTGGCAATATATAAAGTGATAGTTGGTCATATAATAACGGAGGTTATAAAGGATTCTAAAATATACAATTAAAATATTCCAATTGATTTGATAAGATGATAGAAAATCTGCGGATTTTTTTGACAAACATCATTGGCTATTCGAGATATCAATTGGATCGTTCGGATGGACAAGTGCTAGTTGGAGGATCTAAAAGAACTCTGTTACCATACTTTTATCATTGTGTAACGCTAGAGTAATGGGCAAACTCACAAACCTTATTAAAACCACAGTAAAAATGGATGACCATATAAGACATGTTAAAAGACCGAATTATGCAAGAGCATTAGTTAAATCAAAGTGAAAACTAATTTGAGCAAAAGATAGAACTGTAACGTCATATAGAAGGTCGAGTGAATATGTTCCCTCCAGATGCAACATGCATAAATGTTTCGACCATTCAGAATTCAAAGCAACTACAAATTAAAAAAATTAAACATGGAGAAGAAAAGAAGAAACTAACCAATGGAGCATCAAAGAAAACAACACAGGTAGTGTGACCATAAATACGATAGCAAGGGTGTGTCAAAAATACCGTGTAACTTGATACTAGAGGATCAAGTTGTTGAACACTATGCATAGGTGGAAGTAGAGAATGAACACTGTGAAGCAAATCCATGAGGTGGTGGAGCCAAATAAGGATGAAATGCCTGTAACAATAGAAGAAATTCAAAAGCTTAACATTAATATGGAGAATACTGAAGATGAACTTGATGAAGACATCAACAAACAAGGTAAGAATGTGCTTACAAAGAAAAATGCTTAATATGACCAACAATGCAATAAAGAGAAGAAAGCTATTTGCTAGAATGTTGGAGATCTTAATAATGACATAAGAAAGCTATCTGCAATTATTGCAAATCTGCATTATAGTACAATTTTTGCAGTCAAATATGCAAATATTGAAAATAAATGCATAAAACACTGCAAAAATATTATTGACATTTACAGTGAAACAACTAATTATACAAATAAAAATAAAAAAAAATTCAGCAAATATTTTCTCATCTTTATGCAGATATATCGATTATTTCTAGTTATATGCAATTTTATGGAAAAGATGCAGACATATATGCAATTATTATGAATAGTTGCATACATCTTTGCAATTACTATTAGCAATTGCATTTTTATATTTCACTTATGAAGTTATGAATTGGATCATTTTTAAATGCATGTCTGATATTCATCTTAAAATTACAATTGTTATATGCAAATTTTAACTGAACATGAAATATGCCGTTAAAACATACAGTTAAATGATGCAAATTTTAAGTGCATTTCACTTACGCAGTTTAAAAGTCATAAGATTTTTAATATACTTGCAGACAGGGGCGGAGCCCACATGTATGTGGGGTAGGCACGTGCCTACCCCAGTATTTTGATTAAAAAAAAGTGCAGCAACAAAAGAAATCACCTGCAACAAAACAGATGCAGCAACAAAATGAAGAAAGGGGGAAAAAAATAAAAGATCAAACGAAAAAAGTATCACTACTCGCCTGCTCCTCCAAGCTTCATCAAGCACGGACCACGGCAGATTTCTTCTTCTCCATCAGCTAAGCACGAACAAAAACGCGCCTGCTTTCTCAACTTTAGCCGAGATATCTTTTATTAAAGCAAAACCCTAAATCAGAAATTTTGTAAAATGGGTAATCTTATTTTGTTTTTTATTTGATTTCTTGTGATGTGCATATTTTAGGGATTAAGCTAGATAGCTTAATTTGATTAATTTAGACACATTTCTTGCTGAAAGGATTTGATTTCATAATTGATCTAGCGTTGAACCACTGCTAACACATTTGTTGATGGAAAAAAAAACCATCAAAGTATTCTTCAACAACAAAATGCATATAATGCATGAGAAATACTAGTGCAAATCAAAGGTTGAAAAAAATTGAATATACTTTAGACTGTTTTGTAATTGTTAGATTATCTAATTATTGTTAATCCTCTTTTCAGATTTGCATAAATATTATAAACGAGCTCATGATACTATTTCCAACAATGTGGGATCTTCTTCCAACATTGTAGATAATGATATTCAAAATGAAGCTATTCCAAAAATAGTGATTCGAAATCATATTCATGTTGATTTGTTAAATCTTCCTTCTGATCCAAGTTTACGAAACCAAATTTCGGACTTTGACCCAAATGATCAAGATATAGTTCGAAGAGCTTATTTACATAAATGTCCATGTCAACCTTCTTTATTAGTATTCCCACAAACTATCATTGGAGTAAAGGCCCGTTGCTTTAATCCAAATTGGTTTAGTCAATTTGGGAGTTGGTTAGAATATAGTGTAAAAGAAGATTCAGTTTTTTGTTTGAAGTGTTATCTATTTTGTCCAGAGTCGGTTAATAGAAATATGAGTGAGGTTTTTATAATGGGTGGGTACAAAAATTGGAAAAATTATAGAAGATTCCAAGAACACGCTCAATCAGAAGCACATAACACCGCATGTATGAAAGCTGAAAATTTAATGATTCAAGCCAGACACATTGAATCACTAATTGTAAGGCAAACAGAACAATGTCGAATTGACTATCGAGTTCGACTAAATGCTACCATAGATTGCATTCGATATCTTTTGCGTCAAGGACTAGCTTTTCGTGGTCATGATGAATCTGAAAACTCTATGAATAAGGGAAATTTTTTAGAACTTCTATAATGGCTTGCAAATCAAAACTCATCTATTAATAACGTTGTTTTGGAAAATGCTCCACAAAATTCCAAAATGACATCACCCGATATACAAAAGGATGTTGTAAACTCAAATGCTATCGAAGTTGTCAATGCTATCTTGAAGCATCTTGATGGTGGCCTATTTGCAATTTTAATTGATGAAGCACGTGATAACTCAATTAAAGAGAAAATGTCTATAGTTATACGATTTGTCGATAAAAATGGTTGTGTCATTGAACGATTTATGGGCATGATACATGTTCCCAATACAACTGCAATTTCACTTAGAACGTCACTTGAAGCCTTTTTTTCCAAACACAAGTTGAGCTTTACAAAGTTGCGTGGTCAGGGCTACGATGGGTCAAGTAATATGCAAGGAATGTTCAATGGTCTCAAAACACTTATATTGAGAGAGAACAATTCTGCATTTTATGTGCATTGTTTTGCACACCAACTTCAATTAGCACTTGTTCGTGTCGTGAAAGATATAAACCACATTGCTGAATTCTTTTACTTAGTTAACAATTTGGTGAATCTTGCTGGAGCGTCATGTAAGCGTCGAGATATCCTACGAGAAAAAGAAGTAGAAAGGGTATTCAATCAACTACAGAGTGGAGAATTATGTAGTGGCCAAGGATTGAATCAAGAGAGAAGTTTGAAATGACCGGGAGACACACGTTGGGGTTCACATTATGGAACCTTAATTAATTTAATTGTTATGTTCTCCTCTGTAATAGATGTTCTTACAGATTTGGTGGAAGATGTGTAACGACCCTAGATTTTAATTTAATTTAAATTAATAATTTATTGAATTTTGGAGTTAAATTAATAATTAAATGAATTTTTGAATAAAATAGTAAAATAAATCGATTGAATGAAAGCGAGTTTCCCCGACTCGATTTCGAGTGAATTTGAAAATGATAAATATATATATATATATTTGAATTGATGGTTAAAGATGGTTTGAGTTTATAAAATAAATATAAGATAATAAATATTAAAGTAAAATAAATAATTGAGTTATAAAATAATACAAGGCCCTAAATATATAGAGAAATACAATATAATCGGTATTAAAGTAACAAATAGATAAAATTTAACGACAAAATACAATCTAGAAACCAAAACCAAATGCAAATACCTTTAGTACATAAGATAGATACTATCAGCCATCACGTAGAAGAAGTAAGAAATAGGTAACATATTATTAAAATGCAAACCAGTACAAATACAAACATGAAGTAAACAAAAGCTGGTAAAGGAAGACATCAAATTATATTCATATTGTAGAGCCGAAGTTTGCATAGTCAAACAAACAAAGTAAATATCTTTGTACAAATGAAATATAAGCATAAACAAATCAAAGTACCATACGAAATTTAAATTATAGGAAGTTGTAGACATAAGTACATAGGCATTTAATGCCATTACCCTAGCACAACATATAGTATGCATATCAGCCGAAGTAAGTATGGTAAAAGAACAACAAAGAAAAAAAAATTGTACAACTCATAAATGCAAGATCACCTCAGCGTCTTTAGTACACGAACCAGCCACCCTACAAAATATCCTCTCAGCCGAGATTTTGTTTGATAAAGCAAAGAAAGAATATATATCTTTGCATTGTATTGTACAAACAATATAAAATATCACCTGTACAAATATGTATACTGTAACTCATTTCTTTTACATATCAAGCTTTACATTTTCAGTCTCGTTCATTTTCAAAGCTGAAGAAAGAAAAAAATATAGAAGCACATATCATTAAAACTTTGGTATAAGCAACTAGAGAAGATAAGTTAGCATTCAATTCAAACTGAAGATTAAAAAGCTTCAGCAAGCAAAGACACTTGAGCCTGTTTCAAGCATCAAACTTCTCTGTTCTTTCTTTTCCAGGTGAGCAACCTGGTTTTTCTAGCCTTCTTTGTTTTGACCATGTGAGTAAACTTTTATTTTTAAAAGCCTAAAACTGTTTTTCTTGATGCCTGTGATAAATCTGTCAAGTATTGTTGTGAATATTGGTTTGCATGGATGATTTCAACTAGACTTTAGTTTTAATTACACTGTATACAACTATGCATGTCTGTGTTTTCTGTTTTCCAGATAAATAGGTGAGCAAATTGTCTCCTTTAAAAACTCTTAACATGGTTTAGTGATCTGATGTTTGTGAGTAAACACTTAATTTTGAAGTTTAAAATAATGAATATTGGAATATGTAAATTCTAAGTAATATTGCGTTGTATGATCTTATATAGATGAACATATCTATATAAGTTCAATTCAATGTGTGCTGAGTGAATATAACACCTCTGTTCTCTTAAGTCCAGAGTTCAATCAAATTAGAAACTGTAGATTTCACTCCCCAAAATCTCTGATAAACTTTAATCTTGAACAGATAAGTTTGTTTAAACTTTATTCATGAGCTAAAATTTGTTTTCTGCTTGAATAAGAAGGGTTTGTCCCTGTAACCAAAATTTTACAGTACAAACAAAATCTTAAGATAAATTCAAAGATTTTTAATTATTGAATTGATGTTACAATTTGAATGAACATATGGAAATAGGATTTTTAAAACAATAGTGATGATTTTTAGTTGAGAAATTCAAGGGCAGTTCGAGTTTGAACAAAATCAACTCTTTGATCATTTTCTGGTGATCAAATCATCTTTGGATGATAAGATTTGGGTTGAAGCAGGTTTGAACATCATGGAGTTTAGGAAAATTGTCGAAAAAATTATCTATTGCAAGAATCTTATGGACGAGAGCAAATTAGGGTTTAGGGTCCAAATTTAGTCTAGAGCAGAAACGAGATCGTCGCGCCGTCTGTAGGCCACCAGAGATCATCGCACCGGAACCATCAGGAGCGTGGGATGCTAGGGGAGCTTTGGACGTGGAGTCGCGAACTCTGATGATCTGAAGAGGGGGAGCGAGGCACTTGTTTGAGGGGTTGTTTATTCCAGTTTTTGGGTTTGAGGACGAGATTTCGAACTCGTGTTTGGTTCGAGCTTTTGAGTGTTCGAGAGTTTCAAGAGCATCATCGTGGACGTGTTGGCGACCAGCAGTTCAACCGAAGGTGGCGATTTCAGTTGTGCACGTACACGAGTATCACTTTCGTGTCAGGAAGTTGTATTGAATCGGGGAAGAAAGGGGTTGCTCGGGTTTGTCTCGAGTTCGATGCGATTTGTCTCGAAGCAGAGAGACGAAAAGAAAAAAAGAGTGATGACTCGGGGAAAGATGGGAAGAAATCCGAGTGAATACTCGGGTAATACCAGGGGAAGTCTCGGGGTTGGTTTCCAGGAAGAGATTAAGCTTATAAATTTAAAATCAATGATGTAAAAAAAAAATTAATTAAAGTCTTATAAGAAAAAAAATTTGATTTTAAAGTTTAAGGAAGTTTTTCAAAATATTAATTAAGACAAATAATCTTTATTTATTGTTTAATAAGGTTTATTAAGAAAAGTTAATTAATTTGTAATTTTAATTAACTAAGTGATAAAGATTAATCAATTTGAAATTTAAAGATGGGTTAGTTAGTAATTAAGTGCTTAACTAATTTGTAATTAAAAATTGTAAATTAGATAATTAAAGTTAATTAATGTACAATTAGTAGTTGGTTAAGATAATTGATTTAGGATTTATTTCATTTGGATTAATTATTTATTTTAATTAATTTGGATTAATCATTTGTTGATTTGGAGGTATAATCACTTAGAGAAGAAATTGATGGATAATTACTGAATATAATTAATTGAATGATGATTTAAAATCTGAGTATAATTATTTGTTAATGAATTAATGGATTAATTAATAATGGCGATTAATTAAGATTGATTTAATAATTAAAAAAATTAATTTATTCATTAATTAAGAATAATTTGTAATTAAATCATGATAATTAACCTGGATAAATAAATTGATACATCTGATTTAAATTAATCAGTTGATTAATAAATTCATTTGTGAATGTATGGATTCTATTGAATGATTGAATTACTTGATATTTCCTGATATATGATGCTTTGTGATATACCCTGATTTATGTGGAGATCTGTAATTTCTTTATCTGTGATATTTATACATCTCTGATCTGTATGTGAAAGATAAGCGTTATAGTTTATATCGCTTATCAACTATATCCTGTATTTTAATCTGTGATGATTGAATCGTGTTGCACTATTGTGTTAAACCCCGGACCACACCTTTACACACACAAATATGGATTTCACGTGGAAACCGGTTAAGTCACAGATAATTTACATTTGATGTTTTTGAAATTGAAATTTTAATTTCAATTGATTTTGAAATTTGAAATCTGGGTTTAAAGTAGAAGCTTTTGAAATGGAATTTCAAAGATAAAAGTTATTTTGAATAACTTAACCGAGTTTTTGAAAATTTAAATAATTAGATTTAAATTTGAATTCAAATTTGAAATTGAATCCTATGATTGAAACTAGGGATTAAAGATGATATAAATGTGTTTGTATGAATTAAACCATTTTAAAAGTATAAGTTGGGAATTTGAATTTAAACCAAGGATTTCCACTCGTATGGATAAATCAGATTTTCTGAAATAAAACTGTTTGTTTTCAAATGATAAAAGCTTTCAGATAGGAAATGAAATTCCAGTTTAATTAAAGGAATTTCAAGTTTGAATTGAAAATTGTTTTTCCAAGTTATGAATGAATTCTTTTTTGAAAGCTATGAATTAAATCTGTTATCTTAACAGATTTAAAATTGATGTTTATTTAACCCATTCGAAATGAAATTGTTTTGAAAGCTATTAGTTAAATCTTTGATTTAAAGATTTAACGAATAAATTAAACTGAAATGGAAATCGATTTGGAAAATCTGTGAATGAATCTTTGTGAAATTAAGTGAACTTTGTGAATTTAATCTTTTTGTTTAAAAAGATTAAAATGGTAACTTGTTTAAACCATTTGAAGAAAGATTTTTGGGTAATAAGTTCACTACAAGGGGAAACGCAATTTCCGACGGCCAAAAGCCGTCGGCGGCCGTCGGAAGCCGTCGACCGCCGTCGGAAATAACCGTCGGAAATGGCGTTGTCGGGAAGCAGTATTTCCGACGGTTTCCGACGGACGCTGCCGTATACATTTCCGACGGCCATAGACGGTTCCCGACGGTTTCCGACGGATTCCGACGGGCGTCGGAAACCGTCGGAAATCGTCTGAAACAGGCCGTCGTTATCCGTCTGTAACCGTCGGGAATTTCGACCAATAAGCTGTCGGAAGCCGTCGGAAATCTGCTGTTTTTTTTTATTTGCTTCAGATTTAGCCTTCCAACCACATTTCTCATCAAAACATTAGAATATCAATACTACTACACAATCCAATATACAATAGTCCAACCAAATATTCAAACTCAAACCACAAAATATTTAATAAACACACAAATAAATAAAATTACATCAAAATATAAATAACCATTCCAACATTAACATAATCCTAACAATAACTGTTCTACCATGTTGTTAATACACAAATTCATCAATATTCTCATACACGTTCTCATACTACCATAGAACCAAATGTGTCAAACATAATTATACATAAATCAATAATTACCTACGCCGTCTATCAAATCATTCTAAGTTAAAACAAAACATACCTGAACGAGCAAGTAATGAATTAATCTCCTGCAGATCCAGAGCCAGCCGAGGAAGGAAAGTGACCACCACCCTGTTGCTGCTGCTGCATGTACTCTAACAACTGTGCGGTGTGCATGGCCTGTTGGCGGTTCTGCTCCTCCAACTGGGCAACTCTAGTACGCAATTCTTCTATATCTGCAAGATCGCTCTGATGTCTACCCCGCCGTCCCCTACTCTGACTACTGGACTGCAATAATTGAAAAATAAATAAAATTCAAGTTTAATGTTTTGAAAAAGTGAAAATATCATATTTTTAGAAAAAGTAAATTATTTACCGCTAAATTGCCAAATCCGTATCGTCGACCATGCTCTGCTGGATCCATAACGGACTCAAATATAACGTCTTCCTCATTGGTCGTCAGCTGATCTCGACCTGTGTCAGCAAGGAGTTTCTTCCGCTGCTCCATAAACTTCTCCTGCATTAACAAATTAATAATATCATATCTTATGTCATCATAGTTTAACAATTAAAACAATTACTAATACTGAATAAAATAAAATATGCTTACATGGCTTTTGCTAGATTTATCGTCCTGCCATGTGTACGAAACAGTCCCGTCTGGATTAACATGCTCGACAGCATGCGTACGGGTGAACACGTCCATATAGCTGACAGGACCATGTGACTCGGCTTCCTGAAGGTGATTATTACATACAATTATTATACATTTAAAATCATATAATATAAACTATTTACATTTATTATTCAGTAAATTTACCAACTCCTGCCGATACTGCTGAAACGACTTCGATCCTCCGCGATGAGTGACGGGATTCTTATTTCTATTTGCAGAGTTTCTATCCGACTCTGCCTGTACATTCAAAATTTTATACGTTAATTTTCGATCACGTCAAATTAATAATTCAAAAAAAATTAGTATACTTGCCTTCGCCTCGTCCGTCTCCCAGTATCTCAACCAAGCTTCCCACACGCTCTCTCCCATCCACCGTGGTTTCTTACCAGATTTCTTAATCTCGGATATCATATCCCTGTAGTTCTTGCGCATCTTCTTCATCCAGTATGCTCGTGCCAGCATCATATCATCTGTCTGGATGTCTATCTCAGCCTGTGTTATAAAAAAGATTACACTTTAAACGATATAAACAGTTAAAAAACGACAAAAACGAATTAAAAATGGAAAACAGAAAAATATGCATACTAGGACATCCTGCCATATGCACTCTATGATGTGAGGAGGGATGTTATCCCACTTCGGCCAGCAGGCACTCATCCTACTACGATAAGAAGCTCTAGAGACGTCCAACACAACCTTAGAAGGAAGTAGATCGAACCCCCTGTTTTTAAGTACGATATAGATAAGTACGTACTTATATCATAGAAAAAATAAGATGCTGAATAAAATTTAATTCTTACCCATCTACTCTAGGGACTAACGATACAACTGCACGTTGTGGCTCTTGCGATGGGCCACTACCATCGCCTCCTCCTGACGATCGTGAAGAGCTCCTACCTCTATATGACATAATGCTAAACCTGTGACATATACACATCATTATATAAGACAATAATAACATGATAATGAAATATATTTCATATGAAAATGACATCAACGGTATAAATTGCTTAATTAATGACTGAAATGGAAATAGAAATGGAAGTGTGTTATACCTGATTCATAATGGGTGTACTATTCCAACGATAAGCAGAGTTCATTGCATTTTCAATAAAAATTGCTAAATAAATGACAAATGGAAATAACATAAAACATGCAAAAATAGTAAACGGATTTAAAATCATATAGTTACATCAATTTCATAATACATCAAGAATTCAACATAGTTACATCAATTGCAAAAAACATAATCAGATTTATATCAGTCATCATCGTCTTCTGATTCAGATTCAGTCTCGTTTTCGACGATATTTTCGTCCGCACTGTCAAACGCTTCTACCAAAACATTTGTTTCATCGATCAAAGGACCAAAATCTGTATGATCGTCTGTAATTATTATTTCGTTATTTTGCTCAAGATCTGCCTGATAAGCTTGTTCATCCGGAATATTCTTCCCATCAAATGTGAATCTGGCCTTTGTTTTAAAAACTGCAGACCAATCTGCTTTATCTCTTTTTAGAGACGGATAAGGAGCGTAATAAACTTGCAATGCTTGTTTGGCTAGTACAAAAGGATCATACTTGTGATAGTGCGATGTATGCTTTATTTCGATAAGATTATAATCCTTGTGCACATTAATTCCAGAACCTGGAACATTGCTAAACCAATTGCATTTAAATAGAAACACCTCCTCCGCGGGTCGTGAGAAATATGTCAGTTGCAAAATTTGTGTCAGAACGCCATAAAAATCATTTAAATGATTTTCTGGATCGTCACTACCTTTAACAAATACACCAGTATTATTTGTTAATTTTTCTGCACCGTATTCTTTGGTGTTAAATTTATATCCATTGACGAAATATATTGGATATGTCTTGACCACTCTTTTTGGTCCCATCGCTAGATGTTTCAACCCTTCGTCAACAACACAATTTCTCGGCTCATAAACGTAATTTGAAAACCAACCGGAAAATTCTTTACTAAGATCTCCGTTCGGATGTTCACGTTCATAAACACTGTTTATATAAACAAATTATTACATTAGGTTATACATGCGCATGCATTATAGAAAAGAATAAAACACAAATTATTATTTCAGATTACCTAACAAACGGTGCAACCTCGGCACAATTTAGAAGAATATAAGTGTGTGCTACATGAAGATCTCTATCGTCTAACCATATTTCTACACATTTTCCAGAAGGCCGACCATATTGTCTAAAAATAGATAACATTGTTTGAGAGGACTCTTGTTCGTCGCCTTCGTCATTACGAGGAACACTTTGAAATGAAATGTTCACATGGTCACTGAAATAGTGAGAGAAAAAGAACGAAGCTTCTTCTTCGATATAAGATTTACATATCGAACCTTCAACTCGTGCTTTTTGCCTCACTTTTTTCTTCAGATGATTCAAATATCTATGAAAAATTAATTTATATTAACTTCATCTTTCAGATACAATTAAATTACATTATAACATATTACATACCTCTCAAATGGATACATCCATCCATATTGGACAGGACCTCGAAGTCGTGCTTCAGTTGGGAGATGAACAGGTAAATGTTCCATCACATTAAAAAAACCTGGCGGAAATATTTTCTCTAATTTGCAAAGCAATATAGGAATGTCCACTTCAAGTTTACGTAAACGTTGCACTTTTAAAGTAGTCGAACAAAGCTCTTTGTAAAACATACTAAGCTCCGTTACTACCTTCCAAACTTTTAACGGCAGTAGTTCTTTGAACATTACGGGAAATAAATTTTCCATCATTATGTGACAGTCGTGACTTTTCATTCCGCTCAATCTACCATTTTTAAAGTCAACACATCTACGAAGATTTGATGATATCCCATCAGGAAATCTTAACCCTTCCACCCATTTTAACACAGTTTTAACTTGATTATTATCTAATTCGTAACATGCTTTGGGTTTTTTACTATCATTTGGTTTCATATGAAGCTCAGGACGTTTGCATAATTCTTCTATATCACGTCTTGATTTCAAATCATCCTTCGTCTTCCCTTTCACATTCAAAATTGTGTTAAAAACATTATCAAATACATTTTTCTCATTGTGCATCACATCTATGTTATGGCGAAGCAGAAGATGTTTCCAATACGGCAACTCCCAAAAAATAGTTTGTTTGCACCAGTTATGAACAACTGATTTGCCTTGAATTTCTGTTTGCTCGCCCGTTTCATATATCTTTGGATAGTCCTTAACAAGTTCATATATGTCTTCGCTTGACCATATCGTCGGTGGTTGTCTGGTTTCTACTCTATTAGCTAAAAAGTTTTTCTTGTCTCCTCTAAAGGGATGATTTACATGGAGAAAATATCGATGACAGTCAAACCATGAAATTTTCTTACCATGAGGTAAAGAAAACGCTCGTGTTTCATCCATGCAATATGGACATGCTAGACGACCGGCAGTACTCCATCCCGAAAGCATTGCATAAGCAGGAAAATCACTTATAGTCCACAACAAAGAAGCAAACATACGAAAATTTTTCTTCTTGGACACATCGTATGTTTCTACTCCTTCGTTCCACAGTATTTTTAACTCCTCAATCAACGGTTGTAAATATACATCTATTCCTTGTGTCGGATCGTCGGGGCCAGGAACGACAACAGTAAGAAACATATATTGCGTTTTCATACACATCCATGGAGGTAAATTATAAGGTGTGACGATAATGGGCCAGGATGAATATTTAGAACCAAATTGAGAAAATGGAGAAAAACCGTCCGTACATAATCCTAATCTAACATTTCGACTCTCCGCTGCAAAATTTGGATACGTTTTATCGAAATGCTTCCATGCTTCTCCATCGGCCGGATGTGTCAATGTACCCTCTTCCTCTGTTCTCACACTATGCCACCTCATATTAGACGCAGTTACAGAAGATGCATATAATCTTTGAAGTCTTGGAGTTATGGGTAAGTAGTGCATACGTTTGTATGGAACTTCCTTCCCCTTCTTTTTTCTTGGTTTGTATCTCTCCTGGTTACAAACTTTACAATTTCTAAGGTTTACGTCTTCTTTCCAAAACAACATGCATCCTTTTAAACATGTATCTATTTTCTGAAACGGTAAACCAAAAGCCGACATAAGTTTTTTAACTTCGTAGTGATTTTCACACATGTGATTATCGGGCGGCATATGCCTTTTTGCAGCTTGTACAACAGCCGTAAATCCAGCTTCAGTGATGTTGTATTTTGACTTCATCGCAATGCATTCTGCGATTACTGACAGCTGAGTGCCGCTTTTACAACCATCCCAAATAGGTTTCTTAGCTGCATCTAGTAAATCATAAAAATTTTTAGCTTCAATATTTGGTTCTTCAACATTTCCATCATCGTCGTCAACTTCAACCATAGAAAACATTGATCGTGCTGCATCTTCGACCATATTTTCTATACGGGTCGTTGAAACTATTTCGTTAACGACACTTTCAGACTCTACAGAAGTATTTGCTACAACTTCTCCATGCCGATCCCAAACATAATATTCGGGTGCGAAACCGTGTTTGCACAAATGAACTTTCACAACATCTGGTAAAAAATACTTCAAATGTCTACACCTACTACACGGACAACGAATTTCGGGATCGTTTCCGTTATTACTTAAAGCGAATTCAACAAATACGTTTATACCATTATAAAAATCTTCTTTTATTGAGCCCCTCAGTCCTTTTCTTTGGTACATCCATCTCCTCCGATCAACAAAATAATCAATCATTTTTCCTATTTGACAAAATGAGAAGTTCAAACTTTAATATTTATTTTGAAGAATACAAATTCGAAAAAGATTATTTTCATGGTCGTATAATATTTTGAATTTAAAGAACAGCTTCACAAATTTAAAAATATTTTCAAATAGGGCACATTTTATTTTTTAACGTAACGATTTAAAAATATATATAATTTTTTTTTTCATTGGTCAGGCATCCTACTTCCCATTACAAACACAGTAAGCATTTACATTTCGTATATTACTTCGTCTCAAACGATTCAACAAAATTTCGGCAGCATTTCCCTTTTGTTCCCTGCATTGTACACAAATGCGTGTACGCAGGAAACAAAAAAGAAAAGTTAGGCCGAAATTTTATGAACCGTTTGAGACGAAGTAGTATACAAAATGTAAATGCTTACTGTGTTCATAACTTGTCCAATACAGGGACAAATCCGACAAACATTGTACCAGATGAATATAAATGGTCGTTTTTCGAAAAGAACGACTATTTATACAACGATCATGTACAACACTCGTCAGACGGGGCCAAAAACTCTCTAAGTGACATTTGTCAGTTACATGCGCGCATTTTGCAAAAATATACAGTTTTACTCAATGTTCACATTTACAAAAATATATATTAATTTAACACATTTATTCAACGTATTACGCATCAACTAAAGGCTCGTTCGACGTATTTTTTTGTTGCATAAACTAACACAATACAATGATAACAGTGCTACACACATATATAATCAATATAAATTATACATGTTTTTCGCAATTTCACGATATCAGATGAAATAGGAATACTATGGAATGCTAGAAACTATTATAACACTATTGTAAACAATTTCAATCAACAATTACCCCTAATTTATCAAATTATGCAAATCATGAATTAGGATAAAAACTGAAATTTTGGCTAAAACAAGAGATTATACCTGTTCTAAAGAGCAGTGGAAGTTAATTGCACAGCCGGGAAGAACCTGAAATCTCGAAATTGCTGATTGGAGGGCTGGGGAAGAGAATTGGGGGAAAGTAACCTAGAATTTTCGTATAAAAGTGAAGAAGAAGCAGGCTCGGCTGGAGCATAATATTCGCGAATTTCCGACGGCTTCCGACGACCGCCGACGGCCCGTCGGAAATAAGCCGTCGGGAGCCGTCGCCCTACCCTGCCGGTTTTTGAGCTTTTTCTTGTAGTGGTTGTGACTTAATTGAAATCCCAATATCCATATATTTTTAAATATTGCGCTCACTATTCGGGTTAGCCGGGAAAAGACCTTTGGGTCATATAACCCATTCCGAATAGTGATACGTCGTATATGGATCGCATTTGAAGACCGGTGATGAAGACCGGATATTTTTCGAAAATGAAAGGACAACCTGTCGAATGTCTCTGCACTGAGTTGCTCCGGTATAGAGATTTATATCACTCTTTTTGTGACGGGAAGTCCGGACGTGATTGGAAATTATCCGGATTTGCAAGGGCTTCGTGAGAAGTGCCTTCGGTTCTGTTCGAACCCGGAACAGACTTGTATGGATACATGTCTGACATTACACTTTGAGATATAAAGCCGATTTCTTTCAAATACATTTCTGTTGGTGGCGGAGAATTTATTCTCTTAGCTTAACACCCTTCTCTGAGACGTACGAGCTCAGAGGTTATGTAGTTGAAATTTATCAGCGATATATCCCAATTTGGTAATGTGGCATGCTGAGTGTTGCTGTGTGATGATCAATGTTTGATCATTTATGATATGATCTTTTGTTTGATCATTTATCTTTGTGATCATAGGTTGATCATCTGTTGACCCAAAGCGTGGCTTTTTGAAAAAGCGTAGCTTTGTGGACGAGACTTCGTCGAGCCTCACAACCCGGTAATGGTCGAAACAGGAATCGTGCGGCAAGGTTTTCAGGGGTAGCTCCCCTAGGGTATGACCATTCCTTCTGGAAAAGGGTAGTATCATGGTATGGAGCCCAGATACTTACTCATGTGGATACACTTTCTTTATGATGTGTGATGTTGGTTATCGAGCGCTTGGATAAAGGTCCCAAAGGACCGGGGGTGGCATATCTGAGGTTTCTTTTATCCCTTGGGAAAAGGGGTTGCCGGCCTTGTTTGGCAGAGAACAGTTGGTTCTCGGAACGTCCCGCCAGAGGCGTTTCTTTCGTGGAATAGGAAGTTCCTTATCCTGACCATTTGTTGGAAATCCAAACAAAACAATACGAGCCCTGTACGGTTTTAGTTGTATTACCTGCCATGGAATGTGGTGGTAACCTGCTATTGAACATGGTAGCTATAGTAGGCATAAGTGTGAAATGTCTATGCTGGCTAAGATTTATATTCTACTTTCGAAATTGTTTTCTACACTATGCACTAGTAATAATATCAAATGATTTGATTTTGCGTAGTAAGCATCTTTGACTATCATAAGAAGAAATCTCCTCCAATTCTGCGTTTGCATTGTGTGTGTGGTGGGAGGTCTTATGGTAGTTTCATTTTCCAAAAGCATTGCGAATTGACTTTAAAATTCTCTGCTATTTGTTTTAAAGATAAACTGTTTTTGTTGCTCACACCAGTCCCATGACTGATCCGAAGTTTATTGTTCCCTTCCTAAACTCTGGGTGCTCATAATTTCCTACACGAGCAGTCTAGAGTTGGGGTTTTCAGATATTCAGGTTTAGTAGATTATCTGGAGCTAGTTCAGTCTTTGGATCGGACTGCACTTGCTTATCTTGGTGTATCGTTATTGGGAGTTCAAGCTATTTCTGGATTAGTGCTTTGAAGATGAAGATTATCCGCTGCTGATGTTATCTATTTTTCTTTCCGCTGCAATTTATTGTATCATATCTCTGATGTATATTGATATTCTTTGTATCATTCTGTTGTATCAGATATTTTATATCAATGTATTATTCATTTCTTCCGCTGTGTTATTTACTTAACTATGTTATAAGCTCCGGCGACTCGGATTTGAACACTCGAATCTACGACATTCGAGTACGATGTAAAGTATGGATGTCGATTTTTGAGCGCGAAAATCCAGATCGTTACATTTGGTATCAGAGCTAAGGTTGAACTTTAGCTCAGGAGTATAACACGTTAAGTAGCTCATTAGAGATAGAGTGAAATAAACTCTAGAATGAGTAATTCTCAGATATCCGTCTGAACGTCTCAGTAAATTCTCTTACTATCCACTGATAGTAGATATGAGTGCTAGAAGAAGACGAGATAGGGGACAGGGAAATACGACTATAAATGGTCAATACCCTGCAACAGTGGAAACAATCTTTCTCTATCAATTTTCTTTGATTCGTTTCCAAATTCTTTTGATTCCTTCGTATTAGCTACAAGAAGAAGTTTCGGTGCGGTGATGCCTTACGAATCGTTGTAGGAATTCTTACTTCGTATCTTCATCGACTTCTTATCAGCCTTTTGGATTTAAACCTTAATGTATTTGAAATTGGAATTTTAAATTGAATTAAATTGACTAATAAAATATGAGGGTAAATTGAATTGAATCAATTAAAACGATATCGTTTAAAACCGAATTAGAATTTCTATTGTAATTTCTTTTGAATACCGAAGTCCGAAGAGGGACAAATTTGTATGTATTCTGAGATATTCCTACTTGTATTCGGAATCCGTATCTTGTGTTCGAGGAGTTATCGGAGATCGAATCTGTCTATCTCTGTTGTTTTCGTGCCTGCGAATTTCGAGGACGAAATTCTTTTAAGGGGGGAAGTTTGTAACGACCCTAGATTTTAATTTAATTTAAATTAATAATTTATTGAATTTTGGAGTTAAATTAATAATTAAATGAATTTTTGAATAAAATAGTAAAATAAATCGATTGAATGAAAGCGAGTTTCCCCGACTCGATTTCGAGTGAATTTGAAAATGATAAATATATATATATATTTGAATTGATGGTTAAAGATGGTTTGAGTTTATAAAATAAATATAAGATAATAAATATTAAAGTAAAATAAATAATTGAGTTATAAAATAATACAAGGCCCTAAATATATAGAGAAATACAATATAATCGGTATTAAAGTAACAAATAGATAAAATTTAACGACAAAATACAATCTAGAAACCAAAACCAAATGCAAATACCTTTAGTACATAAGATAGATACTATCAGCCATCACGTAGAAGAAGTAAGAAATAGGTAACATATTATTAAAATGCAAACCAGTACAAATACAAACATGAAGTAAACAAAAGCTGGTAAAGGAAGACATCAAATTATATTCATATTGTAGAGCCGAAGTTTGCATAGTCAAACAAACAAAGTAAATATCTTTGTACAAATGAAATATAAGCATAAACAAATCAAAGTACCATACGAAATTTAAATTATAGGAAGTTGTAGACATAAGTACATAGGCATTTAATGCCATTACCCTAGCACAACATATAGTATGCATATCAGCCGAAGTAAGTATGGTAAAAGAACAACAAAGAAAAAAAAATTGTACAACTCATAAATGCAGGATCACCTCAGCGTCTTTAGTACACGAACCAGCCACCCTACAAAATATCCTCTCAGCCGAGATTTTGTTTGATAAAGCAAAGAAAGAATATATATCTTTGCATTGTATTGTACAAACAATATAAAATATCACCTGTACAAATATGTATACTGTAACTCATTTCTTTTACATATCAAGCTTCACATTTTCAGTCTCGTTCATTTTCAAAGCTGAAGAAAGAAAAAAAATATAGAAGCATATATCATTAAAACTTTGGTATAAGCAACTAGAGAAGATAAGTTAGCATTCAATTCAAACTGAAGATTAAAAAGCTTCAGCAAGCAAAGACACTTGAGCCTGTTTCAAGCATCAAGCTTCTCTGTTCTTTCTTTTCCAGGTGAGCAACCTGGTTTTTCTAGCCTTCTTTATTTTGACCATGTGAGTAAACTTTTATTTTTAAAAGCCTAAAACTGTTTTTCTTGATGCTTGTAATAAATCTGTCAAGTATTGTTGTGAATATTGGTTTGCATGGATGATTTCAACTAGACTTTAGTTTTAATTACACTGTATACAACTATGCATGTCTGTGTTCTCTGTTTTCCAGATAAATAGGTGAGCAAATTGTCTCCTTTAAAAACTCTTAACATGGTTTAGTGATCTGATGTTTGTGAGTAAACACTTAATTTTGAAGTTTAAAATAATGAATATTGGAATATGTAAATTCTAAGTAATATTGCGTTGTATGATCTTATATAGATGAACATATCTATATAAGTTCAATTCAATGTGTGCTGAGTGAATATAACACCTCTGTTCTCTTAAGTCCAGAGTTCAATCAAATTAGAAACTGTAGATTTCACTCCCCAAAATCTCTGATAAACTTTAATCTTGAACAGATAAGTTTGTTTAAACTTTATTCATGAGCTAAAATTTGTTTTCAGCTTGAATAAGAAGGGTTTGTCCCTGTAACCAAAATTTTACAGTACAAACAAAATCTTAAGATAAATTCAAAGATTTTTAATTATTGAATTGATGTTACAATTTGAATGAACATATGGAAATAGGATTTTTAAAACAATAGTGATGATTTTTAGTTGAGAAATTCAAGGGCAGCTCGAGTTTGAACAAAATCAACTCTTTGATCATTTTCTGGTGATCAAATCATCTTTGGATGATAAGATTTGGGTTGAAGCAGGTTTGAACATCATGGAGTTTAGGAAAATTGTCGAAAAAATTATCTGTTGCAAGAATCTTATGGACGAGAGCAAATTAGGGTTTAGGGTCCAAATTTAGTCTAGAGCAGAAACGAGATCGCCGCGCCGTCTGTAGGCCACCGGAGATCATCGGACCGGAACCATCAGGAGCGTGGGATGCTAGGGGAGCTTTGGACGTGGAGTCGTGAACTCTGATGATCTGAAGAGGGGGAGCGAGGCACTTGTTTGAGGGGTTGTTTATTCCAGTTTTTGGGTTTGAGGACGAGATTTCGAACTCGTGTTTGGTTCGAGCTTTTGAGTGTTCGAGAGTTTCAAGAGCATCATCGTGGACGTGTTGGCGACCAGCAGTTCAACCGAAGGTGGCGATTTCAGTTGTGCACGTACACGAGTATCACTTTCGTGTCAGGAAGTTGTATTGAATCGGGGAAGAAAGGGGTTGCTCGGGTTTGTCTCGAGTTCGATGCGATTTGTCTCGAAGCAGAGAGACGAAAAGAAAAAAAGAGTGATGACTCGGGGAAAGATGGGAAGAAATCCGAGTGAATACTCGGGTAATACCAGGGGAAGTCTCGGGGTTGGTTTCCAGGAAGAGATTAAGCTTATAAATTTAAAATCAATGATGTAGAAAAAATTTAATTAAAGTCTTATAAGAAAAAAAAAATTTGATTTTAAAGTTTAAGGAAGTTTTTCAAAATATTAATTAAGACAAATAATCTTTATTTATTGTTTAATAAGGTTTATTAAGAAAAGTTAATTAATTTGTAATTTTAATTAACTAAGTGATAAAGATTAATCAATTTGAAATTTAAAGATGGGTTAGTTAGTAATTAAGTGCTTAACTAATTTGTAATTAAAAATTGTAAATTAGATAATTAAAGTTAATTAATGTACAATTAGTAGTTGGTTAAGATAATTGATTTAGGATTTATTTCATTTGGATTAATTATTTATTTTAATTAATTTGGATTAATCATTTGTTGATTTGGAGGTATAATCACTTAGAGAAGAAATTGATGGATAATTACTGAATATAATTAATTGAATGATGATTTAAAATCTGAGTATAATTATTTGTTAATGAATTAAAGGATTAATTAATAATGGCGATTAATTAAGATTGATTTAATAATTAAAATAATTAATTTATTCATTAATTAAGAATAATTTGTAATTAAATCATGATAATTAACCTGGATAAATAAATTGATACATCTGATTTAAATTAATCAGTTGATTAATAAATTCATTTGTGAATGTATGGATTCTATTGAATGATTGAATTACTTGATATTTCCTGATATATGATGCTTTGTGATATACCCTGATTTATGTGGAGATCTGTAATTTCTTTATCTATGATATTTATACATCTCTGATCTGTATGTGAAAGATAAGCGTTATAGTTTATATCGCTTATCAACTATATCCTGTATTTTAATCTGTGATGATTGAATCGTGTTGCACTATTGTGTTAAACCCCAGACCACACCTTTACACACACAAATATGGATTTCACGTGGAAACCGGTTAAGTCACAGATAATTTACATTTGATGTTTTTGAAATTGAAATTTTAATTTCAATTGATTTTGAAATTTGAAATCTGGGTTTAAAGTAGAAGCTTTTGAAATGGAATTTCAAAGATAAAAGTTATTTTGAATAACTTAACCGAGTTTTTGAAAATTTAAATAATTAGATTTAAATTTGAATTCAAATTTGAAATTGAATCCTATGATTGAAACTAGGGATTAAAGATGATATAAATGTGTTTGTATGAATTAAACCATTTTAAAAGTATAAGTTGGGAATTTGAATTTAAACCAAGGATTTCCACTCGTATGGATAAATCAGATTTTCTGAAATAAAACTGTTTGTTTTCAAATGATAAAAGCTTTCAGATAGGAAATGAAATTCCAGTTTAATTAAAGGAATTTCAAGTTTGAATTGAAAATTGTTTTTCCAAGTTATGAATGAATTATTTTTTGAAAGCTATGAATTAAATCTGTTATCTTAACGGATTTAAAATTGATGTTTATTTAACCCATTCAAAATGGAATTGTTTTGAAAGCTATTAGTTAAATCTTTGATTTAAAGATTTAACGAATAAATTAAACTGAAATGGAAATCGATTTGGAAAATCTGTGAATGAATCTTTGTGAAATTAAGTGAACTTTGTGAATTTAACCTTTTTGTTTAAAAAGATTAAAATGGTAACTTGTTTAAACCATTTGAAGAAAGATTTTTGGGTAATAAGTTGTGACTTAATTGAAATCCCAATATCCATATATTTTTAAATATTGCGCTCACTATTCGGGTTAGCCGGGAAAAGACCTTTGGGTCATATAACGCATTCCGAATAGTGATACGTCGTATATGGATCGCATTTGAAGACCGGTGATGAAGACCGGATATTTTTCGAAAATGAAAGGACAACCTGTCGAATGTCTCTGCACTGAGTTGCTCCAGTATAGAGATTTATATCACTCTTTTTGTGACGGGAAGTCCGGACGTGATTGGAAATTATCCGGATTTGCAAGGGCTTCGTGAGAAGTGCCTTCGGTTCTGTTCGAACCCGGAACAGACTTGTATGGATACATGTGACATTACACTTTGAGATATAAAGCCGATTTCTTTCAAATACATTTCTGTTGGTGGCGGAGAATTTATTCTCTTATCTTAACACCCTTCTCTGAGACGTACGAGCTCAGAGGTTATGTAGTTGAAATTTATCAGCGATATATCCCAATTTGGTAATGTGGCATGCTGAGTGTTGCTGTGTGATGATCAATGTTTGATCATTTGTGATATGATCTTTTGTTTGATCATTTATCTTTGTGATCATAGGTTGATCATCTGTTGACCCAAAGCGTGGCTTTTTGAAAAAGCGTAGCTTTGTGGACGAGACTTCGTCGAGCCTCACAACCCGGTAATGGTCGAAACAGGAATCGTGCGGCAAGGTTTTCAGGGGTAGCTCCCCTAGGGTATGACCATTCCTTCTGGAAAAGGGTAGTATCATGGTATGGATCCCAGATACTTACTCATGTGGATACACTTTCTTTATGATGTGTGATGTTGGTTATCGAGCGCTCAGATAAAGGTCCCAAAGGACCGGGGGTGGCATATCTGAGGTTTCTTTTATCCCTTGGGAAAAGGGGTTGTCGGCCTTGTTTGGCAGAGAACAGTTGGTTCTCGGAACGTCCCGCCAGAGGCGTTTCTTTCGTGGAATAGGAAGTTCCTTAGCCTGACCATTTGTTGGAAATCCAAACAAAACAATACGAGCCCTGTACGGTTTTAGTTGTATTACCTGCCATGGAATGTGGTGGTAACCTGCTATTGAACATGGTAGTTATAGTAGGCATAAGTGCGAAATGTCTATGCTGGCTAAGATTTATATTCTACTTTCGAAATTGTTTTCTACACTATGCACTAGTAATAATATCAAATGATTTGATTTTGCGTAGTAAGCATCTTTGACTATCATAAGAAGAAATCTCCTCCAATTCTGCGTTTGCATTGTGTGTGTGGTGGGAGGTCTTATGGTAGTTTCATTTTCCAAAAGCATTGCGAATTGACTTTAAAATTCTCTGCTATTTGTTTTAAAGATAAACTGTTTTTGTTGCTCACACCAGTCCCATGACTGATCCGGAGTTTATTGTTCCCTTCCTAAACTCTGGGTGCTCATAATTTCCTACACGAGCAGTCTAGAGTTGGGGTTTTCAGATATTCAGGTTTAGTAGATTATCTGGAGCTAGTTCAGTCTTTGGATCGGACTGCACTTGCTTATCTTGGTGTATCGTTATTGGGAGTTCAAGCTATTTCTGGATTAGTGCTTTGAAGATGAAGATTATCCGCTGCTGATGTTATCTATTTTTCTTTCCGCTGCAATTTATTGTATCATATCTCTGATGTATATTGATATTCTTTGTATCATTCTGTTGTATCAGATATTTTATATCAATGTATTATTCATTTCTTCCGCTGTGTTATTTACTTAACTATGTTATAAGCTCCGGCGACTCGGATTTGAACGCTCGAATCTATGACATTCGAGTACGATGTAAAGTATGGATGTCGATTTTTGAGCGCGAAAATCCAGATCGTTACAAGATGTCTCCGGATATAAAAAAAGGAGAATCTTTAAATTTGATAAAAGCGATGCAAAATTTTGATTTCGTATTCACATTATATTTGATGAAAAATGTACTTGGAATCACCAATGATCTTTCAAAAGCACTTCAACGAAAAGATCAAGATATCGTCAATGCTATAACTTTGGTGAAATTATCTAAGGAACGACTACAAAAAATGAGAAATGATGGATAAGATAACCTATTTGTTGAAGTATGTTCTTTTTGCACGAAGTAAAATATTCTTATTCCAAATATGGAGGATAATTATCTTATTTTAGGTAGATCAAGACGAGGGCCAAAGTTAACAAACTTGCATCATTATCAAATTAATTTGTTCTACGTTTGTTTGGATAAACAACTTGTCGAGCTTAATAATCGTTTTGATGAGGTTAACACGGAATTACTTCTATGCATGGCTTCTTTGAATGCTAATGATTTATTTGCTTCTTTTGATGTCATGAAACTAGTTCGTCTATCTGAACTTTATCCAAATGATTTTTCTGAATCGAAACGTATGGATCTTTGCAATCAATTAGAGATTTATGTGATGGATATGACATCTAATAATGAATTCAAAGAAGTGAAAAGCATTAGTGATTTAGCTAAGAAGATGGTCTTGACGGGAAAGCATATTGTCTATAATTTAGTTTATAAGCTCGTCATGTTATCCTTAATTCTACCAGTTTCAACCGCTACAGTAGAAAGGACTTTTTCAGCTATGAATATAGTGAAAACGGATCTTCGAAATCGAATATGGGATGAATGGCTGAATGATAGTTGTATCACTTATATTGAAAAAGATGTCTTTGATATCATTGACAATGATGCAATTATCGATCGTTTTCAAAATATGAGAACTCGTAGGGAACAAATTTAAGATATGTATGTTATGATTAATTTTCTTTTGAAAGATCAATTATTGATCGTTTTTGTAATGAATCTGAAGTCTATTATGTTAAAGGTACTATTTGTCTTATTTCAATCATATAAGTTTCTTGTACAAATTTTGTTAAATATCAGTGATATAAAAAAAAGCCTAAAGGGTCGTTGTCCCTGAACCCCATATCACTTTGTGCCCACTCCAATATTATTTCCTGGCTACGCCACTGCTTGCAGACATATATGCAATTATTATGAATAGTTGAATACATGTTTGCAATTATTTATGAACAACTGCATTTTTAACTGCATTTCACTTATGTAGTTATAAATTGCACCATTTTTAACTGCATATCTGTTATACAGTGAAAAATAGCACCTGTTAAATGCAATTTTTAACTGCATATAACATATGCAGTTAAAACTTACACTTGAATCATGCAAATTTTGAAGTGCATTTCACTTATGCAGTTAAAAATTCAAAAGATTCTTATTATACTTGCATACATATCTAATATAAAGTTATGAATTGTATTATTTTTAACTGCATATATCGTATGCAGTTAAAAATTACAGTTGTTAAATGTGTTTTTTAACTGCATACTTGATTTGCAGTTAATAAATACAGTTGTTAAATGCAAATTTTAAATGCATTTTACATATGCAGTTAAAAACTAAAAAGATCAACTGCGTCTTACATATGCAAATTTTAACTACATTTTACATATGCAGTTATCAACACACATAAAATTCTATAATAATTCTCGATAACTGCTAAAAAATACACATTTATTTAGATAACTAAAGATTTTAATAAAAATAGTCATGAACGCAATTACCTAAAATAATTGCAGCAGAGTCTATAGTTATTTTACTTAACTGCATACAACTCTGCATTTACATACAAGATTAAAAATATTTTTTTTTTGAACAAAAAACATCATATTATTCGAATTACTTAATATAACTTATACTTTCTATGCATAATTATACAAAAAACATTGCTAAATTGTCAAAAAATTACAAAAAACAATAATACAAAGTCCATTGAAAATTAAATCAAGCGTTTATCTATAAGACGATGAAGCCATAATGAATCGTAAGAAAATCGAACAGTAGATCGAATTAAATCCAATTTCTCTACGAAAATTTCAAATCTTGATCACCAATACAATCACACGAGAATAGTCGACATGAAATAAACGAAGGTAATCAGGGTAACAAAATATTGTAAAAAAATAGGGACCAGATTTACAAGCTTAAAACGAAATGAGTTTTGGACTATTAAATTTGATTTTAGGGACGTGGGTCTAATTTACACTAAAATATTTAGATCGACTACACCATTCACAGTACATAAAGTGATAGTGGGCTATAAAATAATGGAGGTTATAAAGGATTCAAAAATCTACAATTAAAATATTGGAATTAATTAGGTTACAATACAAAATATGTGGGAATATTTTGGCATATACCGTAGGCTAATCGAGGTTTCATTTGTTAATTAAGATATTTTTAAGCACCCATAAAAAGGTTTAATTTGTAAACTCCGACCATTTCATGTAGCTGACATGCACTACAAAAAACAACAGCATTGTTGACCACTCAAAACCGCTGACGGCCGCCGAAAATAACCGTCGGCAGCAAGGCCGTCGAAGGATTGTCTTTTCTATGGCTTTCCGATGACTCCGTCTATTTGTTTTCGACGATCGACGACGACATTTCCGACGGAGTGCAACGGCCCATCGTGTACATATGATAGGTTATGAGTTGTCTAAAGTGCTGTCGATAGCCATCGAAAACCGACGAAATACGTGGAAGATAAGTCGTCGGCAGCAATCGGAAAGTTTTGGATGTCGTACTTCTACCTGAAAGCATTGCATACGGAAAAAAATTACTAATAGTCCATAACAAAGAAGCGAACATGCGAAAATTCTTTTTTTTCGAAATGTCGTATGTTTCAACTACTTCGTGCCACATTGTTTTCAACTCTTCAATCAATGGTTGTAAATAAACATTGATTGTTTATGTCGGATCATTAGGATCAAAGACGACAATAGTGAGAAACATATATGGAGTTTTCATACATATCCATGGAGATAAGTTGTAAGTTGTAACGATAATAGGTCAAGATGAATATTTAAAATCAAATTAAGAGAATGGTGAAAATCCATCCGTACACAAACCAAGTCTAACATTACGGCTCTCTGCTACAAAAGTGGGATAGGTCTTATTAAAATGTTTCCATGCTTCTCAATCGACCGGGTATGTTAGGGTACATTCGTCATGTGTTCTCACACAACCATCTCATATGAGGTACGAGTACAAAGGATGCATATAACTTTTGAAGTCTAGGAGTGATAGGTAAGTAATGCATTCTCTTGTATGGAACTTCATTTTTCTTGGTTTGTATCTTTCCTCATTACATATTCTACACTTCCTAAGATTGATGTTCTCTTTCCAAAACAATATGCACCATTGAAACATGTATCTATCTTTTGGTATGACAAACCGAATGTAGACATAAGTTTTTTCACTTTATAATGATTTTTACACATTAAATTATCGGGTAGCATACGTCGTTTTGCAACTTGTACAACAGTTGTAAATCCAGCTTTTGTGAAGTTGAATTTAAATTTCATAACAATGTATTTTATAGTTACTTATAATCGGGTGCTGCTTTTACAACCATCTTAAAGGGGTTTCATAGCCGCATCCAATAAATCATATATTTTCTTTGCTCCAATATTTGGTCCTTCTTCGACATTTACATCGTCGTCGTCAACTTCAACAATAGAGAACATTAATCATGTTGCATCTTCAACCATATCTTCTACAGGACTCACTATAACATTGTTATTACCCACCACCTCCTCTAACACTACAGGATTAGATGCAACAAGTTCTCCATGACAATCCCACACAAAATACTCCGGCACGAAACCATTTTGACATAAATGGAATTTAACTATATCCGGTTTGAAATGACTCAAATGTCTGCAGTTACTACACAGACAACTAATTTCTTCATCGTTTTCATTACTACTTAAAGTGAATTCAATAAATACGTGTACACCATTATAAAAATATTCACTTATTAAGCCTCTCAATCCCTTCCGTTGATACATCCAGCCCCTTCGATCAACAAAATAATTAAACATTTTTTTCCATTTCAAAAATATGATTGAAACTCAAAAACTTATTGATCGTTTTATGGATTGACATTTAATTTTTCAATACATTTATACATTTTAATGTTTTATTAATTATATAATATGTTATCGTTATACAATAATCTGTTTATATTTTAATGTTTTATTAAATCTATATTATTTGAATCATTTAACTTTTTTTTGTAAAATCGTATATATTTTCAATTTTAACATATTATGAATATAATATTATATTTCACTTTAATATTTTCTACTTTGATGGTCGGTCATCCTACTTTCTATTACAAGCACAATAATAATTACATTCTCTAAATCATTTCATTTTAAACAATTCAACCAATTTTGACGTGCTTCTCCTCTGTTTCCTGTATCGTACACGAATGCATGTACACAAGGAACAAAAAGGAAGTGTTGTTGAAATTTTGTGAATCTTTTAAGATGAAATGATTTTCAAAATATAATTACTTTATTGTACTTGTAACCTGTCCAATATAGGGACAAATTCAAAAAATATTGTATCGGATGAATATTGATGTCCGTTTTATAATAAAAATGAATATATATATATATAATAATCATATGCAATACTTATTAGACGGGGTCAAAAACTCTCTAAGTAATTTAAAAAATAAAGTAAATTATAAAAAAATTTGTTTATATTAGCATTAACTCTAATTTATTGTTTAAAATTCTTAACGATTAAAGACTAATAAAAACTTGTTTTTTTCAACATGTTTAGATAACATTAATTTCAATTCATTACATGGTAATAAAAAATTAAATTTATACACTAATTCGTTTGTATATATTACCACGTACACGTAAACTAAATTTATATATAACTAAGAATATATAAACTAATAAAGTGTTTACATAAATAAATTGTTTTTTCGACGTTTTATATAACACATAGACTAGTTAACACTAAATTATGTTACACTAATACACACATACACCAATCAACCCGAATTAGCCTTAATTATACATTAGTTATTAGATTTAAACACTAATAACCCTAATTAACATTTCCTAATCTACCAATATACACAATTATAACTAATCAATGGGATATTATCAATAAATATACGCACAAATTAACAATAATTTTATCATAATTCGGATTAATTAGTTTAAGCGAAGAATATACCTGATTTTTGATGAATTGAATGCGTAGACGATTGGAGATTGCAAATTGATGGATTGCGACCGTTCACGATGGGTAGGGACGAATTTGAGGGTATTTAGGGGTTTAGGTTTTGGTGAATGAGGGTTTAGGAAGTGGAAATGAGAAAGAAAACGGGTTCGACTGCTGCTGTATACGTGACTTTCCGACTACCGTCGACGGCTATATTTATCTTTTCAACTTTTTAAAAAATAAATTAAGTTTTGATTTAATTTATTACCAAAATTTAATTTGATATAAAAAAATTCAAAAGTTTACTATAATGCAGTTTTGTTTCTAACTATTAAAAAGGTTATCTTTATTCGTTATACAATAATCTTTTAATGATTTGATAATTAATTGTGAATTTTAAATGTATTTAACATAATAAACTCATATAAAATAAAATATTTAGTAAAAAAATAAATTTGTTGAATCTTATGTCCATCCAATGTATTTTGGGCATACGTACGAAATATGAAAGGAAAATAAACAGGTTTTATGTATCAAATTGGATTTTTCAAATTTATAGCCGTTCGTCGACATTCAGACTTAAATCTTTTGTTTGATGGTCAAACGATATTCAAACGAGACGAAATTTAAATTACATATACTATATTATATATTTATCCAATCCTTATGGTTGGATTTTAAAAAAACATACTGAAAAAAATTTAGACTTCAAACATGTCATTTTCATATAAGTTGTCCTAATAATACATATCAACTGTTATACAACTCCTTAGAAACTGATATATTTTTAGCCTATTTTTTTTCCTTCCATTTTTTCTTGATTCTAGCCGTACGGATTGGATAAATACATTATAAAATGACCCGAATTTTGGCTCGTTTGAAGATCGTTTGGCTTTCAAACGAAAGGTTATTAGTCTAAATATAGACGAACGACTATAAATTTGAGAATCAAGATCGACACCCTAAATTTATTTACTTTTTTTATCATATTTTGAAAGTAGGTCCAAAATACTTTGGATCGACATAAGATTCAGAAAAATTATTTTTCCGTCGAATATTTTCTTTTAAATGAATTTATGACGTTAAATACATTTAAATATTCATAATTACTTATACAATCGTTAAAAAATATATTTAAATTCATAAAACAGTTACGCATCATAAATTTCACCAAAGTTGTATAATGGACGGATTGAAATTACGTAGATTGATCGTTTGAGTTTGATTGTCAATAAAGTTAAATATCGAATTACACAACAAATGATTATCTTATTTAATTCTTAGGAATTAAATTAGTATTTTTATGCAAATTTCAAACTTCTATTAATAATAAGTTAAAATAATGTGATAAATTAAATTAATTAAGATAGCTAGCCATCGAATTCTATATAACGAAGTTGTCTACGGCCGTCGGAAGCTTCAGTCGGAATTCCTGTTATTCCTTGTAGTGATGGTGTTTCAATGTGGATAAAACATATCGTTCATAATTATTCTTTCATTTATATATTCAAAATTTGTATTTACATTCACTATAAGAACAATGGTATATTCCGACCACATGTACCGACGGCCGCAGACGGAATACTTCCGACGACTTCCGATGGCAAGTACATACAAGACTTTGTTACGAATAAAATAATTAGCCGTCGAAAGCCGTTAGAACAATGCCGTTTGCGGCCGTTGGTAGCCGTCGAAAATTCATGATTATCTTCTTCCCCAAGCCAAAACAGGTTCATTTAAGCTCTCCTCCATCACCAAAACCCTTCTTCCACCATTTCCATCTCGACCTTCAATGCCAGAAATTCTGCCAAAATCATCTCCTTCTTCGTCAATTCGGAATCTCATCTCCTCCAAACTCCTAATCTCCTCTATTTTAGGTATTATTTATAAACCCTAATTTCATGAATTTGTTAATTTAGGATTAATTTGTTAGTTTAATTGTTTATATTGTCTCATTGATTGTGTAGTATAGTTTATTGATTGTTAATTACTGTTATTATCCTATAAGTGTTGAATACTAACTTGTTTAGTTTATGCGATAAGAAATTAGTGTGCATGTGTTGAATAATTTAGTGCTTTTACGCCTTACTTGGGTTATTTAGTATGGATGAGCATAATTTAGTTTATGCGTTTTTTAAAACGTCTAAAACGATAATTAATTTTATATAACGTACGGTTAGTTAATTAAAGTTTTAAACAAGTGCGTTTGTGATAAACTATCGTATACGGTAGTTTAACATAAGTTAAATGTTAATCAATTTAATTTAAACGTCGAAAGCCAATTTTTTCAAAAAAATATAAAATATGTAATATACTTTATTTATAAAACCCTTAAAGTGTTTTTTGGTCCCGTCTGATAAGTATTGTATATGATCGTTATGTGGGTATTCGTTTTTTATCACAGAACGGACATCTATATTCATCATATACTATATTTGTTGGATTTGTCCCTGTATTGGACAAGTTAGAAACACAGTAACATAATTACATCTCGTAAATCATTTCATTTTAAACAGTTCACAAAATTTCGACAGCACTTCCTTTATGTTCCCTGTGTACACGCAATTGTGTAAGACTCAGGGAATAAAATGGAAGTGCTGCCGAAATTTTGTTGAATTGTTTAAAATGAAATGATTTACGAGATTTAATTACGTTACTGTGTTTGTAACGGGAAGTAGGATGACCCAGCAACAAAGTGTCAATGATCAACTAATAAAACATTAAACTGTAAAATTTTATTGAAAAATAAATTGTCAATGTGGTTTTAATTTATATCGTATTTTTCAATTAGTAGGAGAGAAGATCAATTATTTTATTGATCGAAGCTGGATGTATCAACAACGAAGAGAAATTGGAGGCTCAATAAGTGAACATTTTAATAATGGTGTACACGTATTTATTTATTTCATTTTAAGTAATAATGGAAACGATGAAGAAATCCATTGTCCATGTAATTGGTTCAAATTGATGAAGTATTTGATACCAAAAATGGTTAGAGATCATTTGCGTCAGTACGGTTTCATGCCGAACTATTTGGTATGAGATCGTCATGGAGAACTTGTAGCACCTAATCCCGTACAGTCAAAGGAGGTAGTGAGTAATGAAATTGTTATGGCAAATCTTATAGAACATATGGTTGAAGATGCAGCATGATAAATGTTCCCCACTGCTCAATTTGTTGATGACGATGTTAGTGTTGAAGAAGAACCAAATATTGGAGCAAAATAAATTTATGATTTTTTGGATTCTGCGAAGAAACCCCTTTGGGAAGGCTATACAAGCGGCACTCAATTATCAGTAACTGCAGAATACATTGTGATGAAATCTAAATACAACCTCATAAAAGCTGGATTTACAGCTGTTGTACAAGCTGCGAAGCGGCATATGCCTCCCAATAATTTAATGTGCGAAAATCATTATGAAGTGAAAAAACTTATGTCGGCTTTTGGTTTACCGTATCAAAAAATAGATACATGTTTAGATGGTTGCATGTTATTTTGGAAAGAAGTTATCAATCTTACTAATTGTAAAATATGTAATCAGGAAAGGTACAAACCAAGAAAGAAGAAGGGAAAGGAAGTCTCGTATAAACGTATACATTATTTACCTATTACTCCTAGGCTTCAAAGGTTATATGCATCTTTTGTAACCACGCATCATATGAGATGGCATGGTGTTAGAACACAGGAAGAAGGTACGTTAACACACCCTGCTGATGGGGAAGCATGGAAGGATTTTGATATGAAATATCCCAATTTTGCAGCGGAGTGCCATAATGTTAGACTTGGTTTATTTACGGATGGATTTTCACCATTTTCTCAATTTGGTTCTAAATATTCATCTTGGCCAATAATCGTTACACCTTATAACTAACCTCCATGGAAGTGTATGAAAACTCCATATATGTTTCTCACAATTGTCGTCCCCGGCATTGATGATCCGACACAAGGAATCGATGTTTATTTACAGCCGTTGATTGAAGAGTTGAAAGCACTGTGAAATGAAGGAGTTGAAACATACGATATCTCAAAAAAAATTCGAATGTTTGCTTCTTTGTTGTGGACAATTAGCGATTTTCCTGTGTATGCAATACTTTCAGGTTAGAGTACGACCGATCGCCTAGCTTGTCCTTATTGCATGGAGGAAACATGAGCATTTTCTTTACCGCATAAAAGAAAATTTTCGTGGTTTGATTATCATCAGTGTTTTCTCCATATTAATCATCCTTTTAGAAGAGACAAAAATAACATTACATCTAATAGACACGAGCCTTTGCAACCACCAACGGTTTGGTCAAGCGAAGATATAAATGAACTTGTAAAGGATTTTTCGAAGATACATGAAACTGGAGAACAAATTAAAATTCAAGGTAAATCAACGAGTCATAATTGGTGCAAACAAAGTATATTTTGGGAGTTGCCTTATTGGAAAAATCTACTACTTCGTCACAATATTGACGTGATGCAAAACGAGAAAAACGTGTTTGGTAATGTTTTTAATACAATTTTTAATGTTAAAGGAAAGAAGAAGGATGATTTGAAATCAAGACGCGATATCGAAGCAATATGTAATCACCCTGAGCTTCATATCAAGCCAAATGACACAAAAAAACCAAAAGCATGCTATGAGCTAGACAATAACTAAGTTAAAATACTTTTAAAATGGGTGGAAGGATTAAGATTTACTGATGGTATTTCTTCCAATATTCGTAGATGTATCGATTATAAGAACAACAGACTTAGTGGGATGGAAAAACTATGATTGTCATATTATGATGGAAAATTTATTACCCATTACTTTTAAAGAACTGTTGTCTGTAAAAGTTTGGACGGTTGTAACATAACTTAATTTGTTTTATAAGGAGCTTTGTTCTACTACGTTAAAAGTTGAACGTCTACGTAAACTTGAGGAAGAAATCCCTATACTGCTCTACAAAATAGAGAAAATATTTCCTCCAGGTTTATTTAATGTAATGGAGCATTTATCCATTCATCTTCCATCTGAAGCACGTCTTCGAGGGCCTGTGTAATACGGATGGATGTATCCATTTGAGAGGTATTAATGTTTAGTACGTTAAATATTAGTTTAATTACATGTATAAATAAATTTTAATTTGGAATAATTCTTAATAGGTACTCAAATCATCTAAAGAAAAAAGTGAGACTGAAAGCACGAGTTGAAGGTTCGATTTGCAAATCATATATCGCAGAAGAAGCTTTGTTTTTTTTCCCTTATTATTTTAGTGATCATGTAAACTTATCGTTTGAAAGTGTTACACGTAATGATGAAGGCATTGATCAAGATGATTGTCAAGCGACTTTATCTATTTTTAAAAACCATAGCCAACCTGTTGGTAAATGTGTGGAATTATGGTTGGACAATATATATTACCATGTAGCACACACATATATTCTTCTCAATTGTGCTGAAGTTGCACCATTTGTTAGATAATATACATATATTCTTCTTAATGCATTATATCATCTACATATGCGTATATACACATATGCACACGTGTGTTAATTATAATGCAATATTTCTTCTATAATTGCAGTGTTTACGAATCACAACATCCAAATGGCGATATCGGCAAAGATTTCGCTACTTGGTTTTCAAATTACGTTTACGACACGACAAATTGTGTGGTCGATGAAGGATTGAAACATTTAGCAATGGGACCAAAAAGGAAAGTCAAGACCTATCCAATATTCTTCGTTAATGGATATAAATTTAACACCAAAGAATACAGTGCTGAAAAATTAACTAACAATACCGGTGTATTTCAATTGACATATTTCACAAGACCTACGGAAGAAGTTTTTTTGTTTTAATGCAACTAGTTCGGCAACGTTCCAGGTTCTGGAATCAACGTGCACCCAAAGTATAATCTTATAGAAATAAAGCATACCTCGTGTTATTATAAGTTTGATCCTTTTATACTTTCCAAACAAGCTCTAAAAATTTATTACGCTCTATACCCATCTCTATGAAAAGATAAAGCAGATTGGTCGGCTGTTTTTAAAACAAAGGCAAGATTTACATTTGATGGACATAATACTCCAGACGAACAAGCTTATCAAGCAGATATCGACAAAAATACTGGAATAATAATAACCGACGATCAAACCGATTTTGGACCTCTAAACGACGAATCAAATGCATTAATAGATGCATTTGAGACTATAGACGAACAAAACATATATAGAGTACGAAACAGAGTCCGAATCAGAAAACGATGAGTACCGATTAATAATCTTCATTTCGGGAGAAGGTAATTTCTATGTTTATTTATGTTACATTTTCTCATTAAAAATGATATGTTCTGCTAATAATATGTTTAGTCGTAATCTGTTTCACATAATCCTTTTATGTTCTACCATAATGTATGTTTCACATAATTAAATGATATATTTCTCGTATATGATATGTTTGTAACAGGTACTATATATGTCTTTTCTCCGTAGACGTAGCTCTTCCCATACAGGATCTCCCTCTTCTTCTCAGAGAGGGACTGGTGCGCCTCCAACTGGTGATGGCAGTGGCCCATCACAGGAGGCAGCTCTTCCTGCGTTCTGGTTACAGGCCAAAGCTGATGGATCGTATGTATTAAATTTATTTCAATATTAACAATATTTCTGTACGATCTATTGTATATTAGTCTTGCTTTATTAAATGTTTGTTTCTTTTTAACACAGTGGCTTCAAGCTCGAGCCATCAACTACAATGCTCTCTATATCTAGATAGGCATATACGAGCAGGATGACTGCCTGTTGGCCCAAGTGGAGTAAGATACCGGATAATGTCAGAGAGAGCATTTGGTAGGACTTCCTAGTAAGTGTAAATTTATATTTTGCATTTTCTATTTATCCTAGACCACTTTATATATTGTAGACTATTTATAAAAATGTATAACTTTCATTTTCTCAACGTGTAGGGTTCGGTGGACCTACAAGAGACTGATCTTTCCCTGGTGCAGCGCCATTAGAACAGCAAAATTGCCAAAAATTATAGGGATACAGTGTCTGCTATGGGAAGAGCGGGAAAAAAACTGAAATGGATGAGTGCTAACGTGTGGGAGGTCTGGGTCGCATGGTGGAGCAATGAGGAGTTCCAAGTAAGTTTACCACATATTAATTACTTTAAATTGTTGCGTATATTTAATACATAATTTAAAACTGTAAAATGTTATTTACAATTTAAATTTGCAGAGGGATTCAGATAGAAACTCCGCAAACAGAAACAAGAATCCCGTCACATATCGCAGTGGTTCCAAGTCATTCCAGCATCATCGCGAGGATTTGATTAATTTTTATATTCACATTTTTATATTTTAAGTTATAAGTTGTTAATAGATAGTTAATAAAACAATATAATATATATATACACATACATACATATATACATATATATATATATACATATATTCATATTTCAGGAAAGAGCACGCGAGGGTCCTGTGTCATATTGGGATATTTTTGCTCATACTCATGCCCTGAAGCAGACCGACGATTCAGGCTCAGTCGTATACTCATGGGAGCATGATGATAAAGCGACTGCTGCCTATGTAAGTATATTATAATTAAGTTAATAGTTATCAGTTAATTAAGTACACATTTATAGATATTTTAATTAGTGTTATTTATACCAATGAACATTCCAACTTTTTGTTATTTAGTATAGCGATTAGTCTACTTAAAAACGATTAGTGTTATTTTATTTACTGTTATTTATACTCAATTGTATTTTGCATTACAGCAAAAGTTCCAGGAAGCACGAGCACAGCTGCTGGTTGAGACAGGACGAGATGAGTTGACTGCTGATGAGGAGGATGCTATTTTTGAGTCTGTCATGAATCCACCATCCCGCAACAGACGCTATGGATTTGGGAACCAAACGGTAATATTTAAAAAATAAACTAAATTCAAATATTGCATATTTTTTAATTAAAGTTATGTAAATTACGTTTATGATGTTGGAAGCATTATAACAATTTATTTTTATTCGCAGGCTAGGACATCTCAGAAAGCGTATAATATTGCTCAAGATAAAGAAGAAATTGCAGAGCTACGAGCCCAGATCGCTGAGCTGCAAGAGCATGATCGTCGTCATGCTGTGTAGAGGGAGTAGCTGAACCAGCGCTTGGCGGAGTATATGGAGCAACATGAGAGATTTCCTTCGTCGGGTGGTTCTATAGAGGATGATGAGTGATGTTAGGTATGTTCTGTTGTTATTTTTTTTTGTCTGTATATATACACTTCGAGTGGGTGAGGATGTGTTTGATACATTTTGATGGATTGTATATTATCTTATGTGGATTTGGATATGCATGTGTTTGTGGAGTTGTTGGATGTTGGTTTGGAGATGAATGATGTTGGACTTTTTGGATTATGTTGCTTTATGATTTGGATATGGAGTTGTTGGATGTTAATTTTTTGGATTATGTTGGATTTGGATATGGATTTTTTGGATTGAATATTATGTTTGGTTATTTATATGATTAGTGGTTTATATATGCTCGAAATGGAGCTGTTATGTGTATTGAGGGATGTGTAGTGGCTGGAAGGCAGAGGGCTTAAAATAAAATAAAAAACCCAGATTTCTGATGGCTTTAAACGGATATCGACGGCTTATAAGTCATCACATTCCAACGGCTTCCGACGGTTGGCTACGGCAAATTTCTATAGTTTTCGACGGCTTCGGACGGCAATTTGGTCATTCTGATTTGCCAAGTGTCCAACATGGCCGTCGGAAACCATCCTAGATTGCCGTTGGTCGCCGTAGAAAATATGCCGTTGATGCCATCGGAAGAAGTTACGAAACGTGATTCACATTCTGATGGATTTTCCTACGGTTTCCGACGGCCTCTGATGGCATATATCCGTCGGAAAACACTATTGTTCTTGTAGTGATACCATATATTTATTCATGCTGTAATCGATCATTGTTGGATAATTGTGCAATGTTGAATCAGGAATTCGTCTCTGAAGCGTGTGAAAGTGACATTTTCTTTAAGAAATTGATCGCCCCAACTATGAATGAGATTGTTTAGGGATTAACGGCGGAATTCATCTATGATACAACAAAGACTCTGCTTGCAGTCAACAAACGACTGCAGGAACAATCGGTGATTTTATTGAAGTTATAAAATATTATAGTGGATAAAGGAATTAGAAGAAGAAGAAGATTTATCGTTATCAAATTTGATCTCCTTATATAAGATATGAAGTGGCACGGGTGCAACCGTTTGTAACGGTCAACATGCCAATGGACGCGACTGTTCACCATACACTACAACAAAATACCCATTTACAACGGGCAATGCCCGTTGTAATAGGGTTTCGCAACGGGCCTAAGCCCGTTGTATTATGCGATGTTGTAATAGAATTGATGAATTTTACAACGGTTATTGCCCGTTGCAATAGGGATCTTTTACAACAGTTTTTGCCCGTTGCAAAAAAGTCTTTTACAACTATTTTTGCTCGTTGTAATCAATCCTTTTACAACTGTTTTTGTCCGTTGCAAAAGGACCTTCTGCAACTGTTTTTTTTTGAATGTGACAAGTAAAGAATGGATTCAGTAGTCTGAGCATTATTGGTGATGCGTACGTATGGTATCTACATGCTTTCAATTACCTTTACATGCTCATCTAAATAATTGTTGATTTGATTAACGTAAATTTATTAACACAATGAAAGAATTGACCGTGACAGACTCTAGCCATCACGATTATTTATTGACAACCATGACCACACAATGTTTCATTCATAGGGTCAACAATTGTTGTAGGTTTTCATACCAGTTTAATATTCCAATAACAGAAAATTGAAGGCTTAAAATGTCAGACATCACTTTTATTGACAAATTTGTTCTGATACAACTAAGAACTAAAAAAACAGCAATGAAATGCAACGTAAACTATCATCTACAATTAAATTTGCTGCTCCAATCTTCTGTGGCTCATGTCTCAAATTCCTGAAATATATGACACAATAATTAATTAGTCACCCAGCAAAATAACAGAGAACCATTGAAAACTAGAAGAAAAACATACTGTTCCAATTATAGTGAAATGTTAGCATTATTCAACTCTCGATTCACATTCACACTAATGAAAGCCACCACAACAGTTATCATTAGTACCAAAAATGAGCTTTTGGCATCACACAAGGAATTTATCGTTGAACAATTTGCTGTTCTTCATCTGATTCGACATCTCCATACTGCCATATTCTCGGTCTTCCCTTCTTTGCTTTTTCCTGAAATTCCTCCAATTTATCGATAGCTGCCTTCCTCTCGCTAGCGTCCCACTTCATTTTTCTCTCTAGTTTAGCGAGACCCTCCTGAAAACGTTCACAAAATAATCCCATTACTCCAGTTGTCAGGAAAGAAATCAAAGGTGATGTACTGATTCTAATTTCAGCTTTTAATAGTTAGAAGTTGAAAGTTGAACAAGAAAAAACCTGAAGCATAGCGGCATTGATACTGATTTCAGCATCAAGGTTAACAAGAGTGACTGAAAGAATAGTTCCGGTTCCCTGACCTTCAACTTTTCCTCCAGAAGTATCTTTGTCATCGATCATAGTCTTGAAGGATTTTGAGTTGTTTAGAGCATATCCAAGACAGTGAAGAAGGGGTAAATATTAATCTTTTATAACAATTCACCTCAAACATCCGCAGTTTTGAACTATGACAATCTCAATGGCATCCCACTACCCAATTCATAAACACAAAATTAATCTTTTATAACAATTTCACCTCAAAGACCACTAATCATTTGTTTCCATTAAACTTCAAAACTAAAATTAACTTTTTGCATGATATTTGAAATATATATCGCCACAACCTTTGTCTAAAGATTAACTCCCTTATGACATAAAGATGCAATCTAAATTTTACTTAAATACATAAATCTCAAATTAAAATTGATTTTATATGTTTACTATCTTAAATTTGATATGGATTTCACTATTAAAAATTAGAAGAAAAAATGAATCAAAAATTTCACAAAATAAAACCGTGTTCAATATTTTTTTACCATATTTAAATAGATATTTGATTTCATAATTTAAAAAATAAAAATTGTGAATGTGCATCTTAATTTATAAATAGCATCTTTACCACTCAATTCCATCTAAAGAGATACCATTCCAGCCTTCTTCGAAATGGCAATCCCAGTATCACCACCAGTGAAGCTAAATGGGATTGATAATCAAGAATAAATGCTAGATACATAACATAAACATGATAAACTAGTCTGTGGATATATTATTCACCTTATGCCATTGAAACCAGGGTGCATTGTTAGAAAGTCGCTAATTTCAGATCCTTTTCCAGTAATGCAGCTTATAAGGCCTTTTGGAAAACCTGCTAAGTGAAAACAATGAACCATGTGTAGTGCCGCCACTGCTCCCTGAAATAAAATGAAAAAGTGAGTGCCACCAAAGAAAAAGATAAAAAGCAAAAGAAGGAACACCTGCTTCCTTTTTATAAAGTTTCTATACCCAACAACTTGGAATATAAAAATCGGAAATAAATAAATAAAGCACCACGCTTACTTTTTCCATGGTGAATAGTAGCTGTACACCAGTTTAAGACTGAGATTAGAACTTTGCTTTTCAAAAATGATTGACCTTTCTTTTGGCTAAATTAAAGTAGCTTGTGTTTGCCCACTTGGCAAAACATTTTGACAAAGAAATATTCGTTTTAGTTGAACATGCATGCATACACACATGAAATTACCTTCACTCGGTTTGGTAGATAACTTCAATTACTTTATTGCAGTTGTATCACTCAATCTGGTTGTGTTTTCCATGCAGAGGGTTTTTCTCAACGTTTGTTAATATTTAATTACATTACAATTACCAATGATAAATTTAACGTAAATTTAACCATTGTTTTATCAAGTAAACATATGTCTCTTTCTGTGACAATTTTAAGCTACAGTCCATAGGCCTACGTTAAATATTTGCTAAACATTTAAGATTTTCACAAAGATGTTCAAATGAATGTGAACGCCACAATAATAGCTGCATGCGTGCAATCGTCTTCCCTGTCCTTATTGCAGCCTACATATCTCATACTTTTGTACTTGGATCTTTCTTTCGTCTTCTTTTCTAATCTTTTAGAAGATTTATACGTTAAATATTTAGATCGACTGCATTACTGGCAATATACAAAGTGATAGTTGGCCATATAATAATGGAGGTTATAAAGGATTCAAAAATCTAAAATTAATATATTCCAATTAATTTGATAAGACATAGAAAATCTACGGATTTTTTTTACATATATCATTGGCTAATCGAGATATCAATTGGATCGTTCGTATGGACAAGTGCTAGCTGGAGGATCTAAAAGAACTCTGTTACCATACTTTTATCATTGTGAAATGCTAGAGTAATGGGCAAACTCACAAACCTTATTAAAAAAACCAGTAAAAATGGATGACCATATAAGACATGTTAAAAGGCCGAATTATGCAAGAGCATTAGTTAAAATCAAAGCGAAAACTAAACTAGGAAAAATAGTTAATTTGAGCAAAAGATAGAACCGTAAACAAATTAAAACAATTAAACATGGAGAAGAAAAGAAGAAACTAACCAATGGAGCATCAAAGAAAACAACACAGGTAGTTACCATGAAATGCGACAGCAAGGGTGTGTCAAAAATACCGTGTAACTTGAGTATGCAGAGATATAGTACAGATACCAGGGGATCAAGTTGTGGAACACTATGCACAGATGGAAGTAGAGAATGAACACAATGAAGCAATCAATGAGGTGGTGGAGCCAAATAAGGAGGAAATGCCTGTAACAATGGAAGAAATTCAAAAGCTTAACCTTAATATGGAGAATACTGAAGATGAACTTGATGAAGACATCAACAAAGAGAAGAAAGCTATTTGCTAGAATGTTGGAGATCTTAATAATGACATAAGACAACAAGACCTCTACAACCAAAGGGTGAAATATAAGCAGAATACATTTAGTAATGGGAATGTTGAGATTTTCTCTCGAATTTGGTAACAAAGGGAATGTTCTACGTGATAACAATAGTAGGTCAAAATATAGAATTTTATCACGGTGAGATAGTTCAATATGACAAGTTCATGTAATGCAAATGGGAGAGCTCCTAAATGCCTAATTATAAATGACTCCATAGAGTAGAACATCAGCTAAAATAGCAGTTACATGGAGGAGATCACTTTTACAGAAGGTCAAACCCAATGTACTTTTTACATTTCAACATTTTAATGTTGAAATATTCGGCACAGTTGTTGTAACAAAACATGTTTACGACCCAGGACTTATCATAGTCTAATATGCACATCCACTCTAACATAATGCAAGCAACATCTAGTAAAGTGTGCTTCAGTAGTCATTGGTTTTTACAATTATAGGATAGGGAAAAACATATTTACCACTTTAGAATGGACGCGAGTTTTAAAATTTAATCTGAATTATATTAAAATGCTAAATTAAACTAATATGATTTAATTTAGCATTACACCAGTTTAATTTAGACTAAATATTAAAACATGCATTCTTGGAAGAAAAAAAAATTGATTTTCGTTTTTTCTTTTCAACCGATTCTCTCTTGCAATTATAAGGGTTAAACTAGCTATTTTGTTTGTGAGTAACAGAAATGTCTTGAATGGATTCTTATTCTCTATTGTATTTCTGTTAATATTTTTTTTTTTCACAGTAACGCGAATAAAATTTTGAGTAACATTATATCATTATGTATTTCCACTTAATTTAAACTTTTGAAAAATTGCTATAATGTTTTTTTTTATTTTCAATATGACACATCCGAACAGTCTATTACAATTATTGTACGGTTGTACTAGTATTATCATGAACAATTTGTTTACTAAAGGACATTGTCTAAAAAACTTCCGAAATGGATAAGAGGCACTTATTCATATGATGTCTACTTAAATTTTAGTTATGAAAATGAGAAGTAATGTTTAGGGGTTTCAAATTACACACTTAAACACTAAAATTTAAAATAATAATAATGATAAATTAAAAAAAATTAACGTTATTTGGACACAGGGATTAGCTCTAACATAAATTTAACAATTGCATCATTAACTAAATTCCTCTTTCTTTACAATTTTACGCTACAGTCCATAGGCCCACGTTAAATATTGAAACATTTAAGATTTTCACAGAGATGTTCAAATGAATGTGAACGCCACAATAATAGTTGCATGCGTGCAATCGTCTTCCGTGTCCTTACTGCAGCCTACATATCTCATACTTTTGATCATTTTTTCGTCTTCTTTTTCTAACCTTTTAGAAGATTTATACATAAAATGTTGGGAATATTTGGCATACATTCTTAATAGGTTTGAAAATACACAAAACATCCCTCCGTTTTAATTATAAGTTTCTCATCCTTATTTTTAAAAGCGACAAAAAGATTTCCCTAAATACCCTTACGTCTTATCCGAACAAAACCCAAAACCCTTCAAATTTTTTCATCGATTAACATCATAAAAAAAGAAAACTCTAATCGCTTGAATTATAAATCGGAATTAGTTGCTACTTCAAAAATCGATGTCCGAATCGAGTCCAGAACTGAAGAAAGTTGAGATTTAGAAGATGAAAACAACACAAATCAGAAAATCGAAAAATATCTATTAAGAAATTTCGTCATTTCAATTTTTATTCTATTTTAATAACTAAATTTGATAAAATTTGCAGATATTTGTTATAAAAGCTCAAAAACATTCACATCCAAACAATATTATGCCTAATTCAATGCATCGAAATAGTTACAGGGAAATTTAAATATATTTTCCTAAATTAATATACAATATTCTGAATTAATATATAATTTTCTGCAAATTGTTTACAGTAGTAGAAGTTTTAAATAACTGCACCCTTCTATATGCAATAATTGCAATCATATATGCGACTGTATTTAGTATTTGCAAACAAATCTGCAATTATTGCAAACCAACATTGTAGTACAATTTTTGCAGTCAAATCTGCAAATATTGAAAATAAATGCATAAAACACTGCAAAAATATTATTGACATTTACAATGAAACATCTAATTATACAAATAAAAATGTAAAAAAATTTCAACAAAAATTTTCTTATCTATATGCAAGTATGTTGATTATTTCTAGTTATATGCAATTTTATTGTAAAGATACACACACACACACACACATATATATATATATATATATATATATATGCAATTATTATGCATAGTTGCATACATCTTTGCAATTACTATTAACAATTGCATTTTTAAATGCATTTCACTTATGAAGTTATGAATTGCATCATTTTTAAATGCATGTCTGATTTGCATCATAAAATTACAACTATTATATGCAAATTTTAACTGCATATGAAATATGCAGTAAAAACATACAATTAAACGATGCAAATTTTAAGTGCATTTTACTTACGCAGTTTAAAAGTCATAAGATTTTTATTATACTTGCAGACATATATGCAATTATTATGAATAGTTGCATACATGTTTGCAATTATTTATGAACAACTGCATTTTTAACTGCATTTCACTTATGCAGTTATAAATTGCACCATTTTTAACTGCACGTCTATTATGCAGTGTAAAATAACACCTGTTGCAGTTAAAACATACACTTTAATCATGCAAATTTTGAAGTGCATTTCACTTATGCAGTTAAAAATTCAAAATATTCTTATTATATTTGCATACATATCTTATATAAAGTTATGAATTGTATTATTTTTAACTGCATATATAGTACGCAGTTAAAAATTGTAGTTGTTAAATGTGTTTTTTAACTGCATACTTGATTTGCAGTTAATAAATACAGCTGTTAAATGCAAATTTTAAATGCATTTTACATATGTAGTTAAAAACTAAAAAGATCAATTGCATTTTAAATATACAAATTTTAACTATATTTTACATATGTAGTTATCAACGCACATAAAATTCTACAATAATTCTCGATAACTGCTGAAAAATACACATTTATTTAGATAACTAAAGATTTTGATAAATACAGTCATGAACGCAATTACTTACAATAATTTCAGCAGAGTCTGTAGTTATTTTACTTAATTGCAAACAACTCTACATTTACATACAAGATTAAAAATAAAAAAAATTTGAACAAAAAACCTCATATTATTCGAATTACTTAATATAACTTATACTTGCTATGCATAATTATACAAAAAATACTGCTAAATTATCAAAAAATTACAAAAAACAATAATAAAAAATCGATTGAAAATTAAATCAAGCGTTTATCTATAAGAAGATGAAGCCATAATGAATCGTAAAAAAAATCGAACAGTAGATCGAATTAAATCTGATTTCCCTACGAAGAATTCAAATTTTGATCGCCAATACAATCACACGAGAATAGTCGACATGAAATAAACGAGGGTAATTAGGAAAATAAAATATTGTAAAAAAATAGGGACCAGATTTACAAGCTTAAAACGGAAGGAGTTTTGGACTATTAAATTTGATTTTAGGGACGTGGGCCTAATTTTCACTAAAATATTTAGATCGACCACACCATTCACAGTACATAAAGTGATAGTTGGCTATAAAATAATGGAGGTTATAAAGGATTCAAAAATCTACAATTAAAATATTGGAATTAATTAGGTTACAATAGAAAGTATGTGGGAATATTTTGGCATCTACCGTAGGCTAATCGAAGTATCATTTGTTAATTAAGTTTTTTTTAAGCACCCATAAAAAGGTTTAATTTGCAAACTCTGACCGTTTCATGTAGCTGACATGCACTACAAAAAACAACAACATTGCCGACCACTCAAAACCGCTGGAGGCCGCCGGAAATAACCGTCGGCAACAAGGCCGTCGAAGAATTGTCTTTTCGACGGCTTTCTGATGACTCCGTCTATTTGCTTTCGACGGTCAACGACGACATTTCCGACGGCATGCAATGACCCGTCGTGTACATATGATAGGTTATGAGTTGTCTAAAGTGTTGTCCGTAGCCATCGAAAACCATCGAAATACGTTGAAGATAAGCCGTCAGCAACAATCGAAAAGTTTTTGGTGTCGTACTCCAACCTGAAAACATTGCATACGCAAAAAAATCACTAATAGTCCATAACAAAGAAGCGAACATGCGAAAATTCTTTTTTTTTTGAAATATCGTATGTTTCAACTACTTTGTGCCACATTGTTTTCAACTCTTCAATCAATGGTTGTAAATAAACACTGATTGTTTATGTCGGATCATTAGGACCAAAGACGACAATAGTGAGAAACCTATATGGAGTTTTTATACATATCCACGGAGGTAAATTGTAAGGTATAACGATAATATGTCAAGATGAATATTTAAAATCAAATTGAGAGAATGGTGAAAATCCATCCATACACAAACCAAGTCTAACATTACGGCCCTCTACTACAAAAGCAGGATAGGTCTTATCAAAATGTTTACATGCTTCTCAATCGGCTGGTTATGTTAGGGTACATTTGTCATGTATTCTCACAGTATACCATCTCATATGAGGTACGAGTACGAAGGATGCATATAACTATTAAGTCTAGGAGTGATGGGTAAGTAATGCATTCTCTTGTATGGAACTTCATTTCTCTTCTTTTTTCTTGGTTTGTATCTTTCCTCATTACATATTCTACACTTTCTAAGATTGATGTTCTCTTTTCAAAACAATATGCAGCCATTTAAACATGTATTTATCTTTTGGTACGACAAACCGAATGTAGACATAGTTTTTTCACTTCATAATGATTTTCAAACATTAAATTATCGGGTAGCATACGTCGTTTTGCAACTTATACAACAGTTGTAAATCCAAATTTTGTGAAGTTGAATTTTGATTTCATAACAATGTATTTTATAGTTACTTATAATTGGGTGCTGCTTTGACAACCATCTTAAAGGGGTTTCTTAGCTGCATCCAATAAATCATATATTTTCTTTGCTACAATATTTGGTCCTTTTTCGACATTTACATCGTCGTCGTAAACTTCAACAATAGAGAATATTGATCATGTTGCATCTTCAACCATATCTTTTACAGGACTCACTATAACATTGTCATTACCCACCTCCTTCTCTAACACTACAGAATTAGGTGCAACAAGTTCTCTATGACGATCCCACACAAAATACTCCGGCACGAAACCGTTTTGACATTAATGGAATTTAACCATATCCGGTTTTAAATGACTCAAATGTATGTAGTTACTACACAGACAACGAATTTCTTCATCGTTTTCATTACTACTTAAAGTGAATTCAATAAATACGTGTACACCATTTTAAAAATATTCACTTATTAAGCCTCTCAATCCCTTCCGTTATACATCCAGCTCCTTCGATCTACAAAATAATTAAATATTATTTTCCATTTCAAAAATATGATAGATACTCAAAAACTTATTGATCGTTTTATGGATTGACATTTAATTTTTCAATACATTTATAGATTTTAATGTTTTATTAATTATATAATATGTTATCGTTATACAATAATTTATTTATATTTTATTGTTTTATTAAATATATATTATTTGAATCAGTTAACTTTTTTGTAAAATCGTATATATTTTCAATTTTAACATATTATGAATATTATATTATATTTCACTCTATTATTTTCTACTTTGATGGTCGGTCATCATACTTCTTATTACAAACACAATAATAATAATTACATTTTCTAAATCATTTTATTTTAAATGATTCAACCAATTTTGACGTGCTTCCCCTTTGTTCCATGTATCGTACACGAATGCATGTACACAAAGAACAAAAAGGAAGTATTGTTGAAATTTTGTGAATCTTTTAAGATGAAATGATTTTCAAAATATAATTACTTTATTGTATTTGTATCATGTCCAAATAGGGACAAATCCGAAAAATATTGTATCGGATGAATATTGATGTCTGTTTTGTAATAAAAATGAATATCTATATAATTATCATATGCAATACTTGTTAAACGGGGTCAAAAACTCTCTAAGAAATTTAAAAAATAAAGTACATTATAAACCAATTTGTTTATATTAGCATTAACTCTAATTCAATGTTTAAAATTCTTAATGATTAAAGCACTACAACAAACAGGACCTTTAACAGCGTTTTAAAAACGCTATAAAAGGTTTTAACAGCGTTTTTATGTACGCTGTATATCGACATGCAGTTATATGTCAGGGATATACAATGACAAGAAATAAACGCTGTTAAATGTCCTTTTTAACAGCGTTTCCCTGGTGTCATGAAATCTTTTAACAGCGTTTGATTGAGTGCAGTTAAAGATCTTTCTTAGCGTTTGTTTCGTGCTAAGAAAAGATTTTATAGCGTTTTTTCAATGCCATGATATTTATTTACAGCGTTTCGTTGTTGCAATAGATCGTGCTTTATGTTTTTAGATTCAATTTAACGGCATTTTTAAAAAGCTATGGAATGTTTTAACAGCGTTTTAAAAACGCTGTGGATTGTTTTAACAGCGTTTTAAAAACGCTGTGGAATGTTTTAACAACACTTTAAAAATGCTGTAGAATGTTTTAATTCCATTTCAATAAACATCCACCACAATGTGCATATATCACATTTCAAAATTAACATATTATATCAATATCACATTTCAAAATCAACATATTATATCAATATCACATTTTAGACACATATTTGATAACCAACGTATGAAATTTCATAATCAAAATACACAATATTCTTACACCAAACATAAATAGTTTGTCATCAATAGTTCAAAAACAAAATGTAGAACAAGTAGCAATAGCAAAACAAAAGCATGTAGTACATACGTTAAAACCAAAAAGTAGTTCTTGCAGCAAAAATAACTTCGATCCATAACTCGTTGCAACCTTTTTTGCATCACAGTCACCTATCTACCTGCAAAGCAAAAGTAATGGAATTATCTCAAATGATAGTGTAATTGATGTGCATAAGTCTACATCACTACATAACAATACAAAGATGGAGGATGAATACTTTAAGTCTCTTTACAATTCGTAAAAAGATCAGAACGAGCCATAAAATAACAGTTAATGTATTTAAAACTTTAGTATATATGACGTTAACTTTGTAGGCTCAGAAACTTAGCGCACTAAACCATTAATATATTCAATGGACTAGGAGTATGAACAAAACAGTATAATGCAAAAGTATAATGGCAACAGTAGAGCGTACCTCATCAAGCATGACAACATCTCTTCAACCATTCTCAACCACCATATTATCTTCAACCTTCTGCCCTTGAATAAGTATCACAAATCATGGTCAAACCTTAAAATATGCATCTATATTTGGAAATCTATTAAATAAGTTTAAATATGGATTTTTTGCATTATGGAATGAAAGAAGTTGCCTACAACTATGTATGCTATAAACCTGGAAGAGATAGAAACAAATATGATATTTGTACTAATTTTTTGGTGATTCAACAATATAATCTAATGCTTGGAGAAATCTGTTCATTTTTTACGAAGCATTGTCCCTTTAGTGGTTATGGAGACCGAGCAACAAAGGAAAAGAGAATACAGAAATCTGAAGGATTTGTTAGTGAATTTTACTGTCAGCCATGATTAGGTAATTGTTATTATTATTTACTTCTCATATTCAGCATAATAACACTTCTAGAAATCTGAAGAATTGTTTAAAGTGGAAGTAGAAGATGGTGTGTCAAAGGAATTGAATAAACATCATCAGTTCAACGAATTTGAAGAAATACTACAAGTCTGGCAGTTAGAAGTACATGGAGTTAGTGAGTTATAGCGGTTTTTTTATATATAAAAAACCAATTACTGCCACTAAGTACAATGCCATTCATAATTTCCTCGTAAACACAATGTTACTCATAATTCAAAAACCCAGTTGTTACTTTCAAACAAATCAACTAAATATTCACAATGGGAGTACAAATTCCTGAATAAAAAACCGATGACATATGAGTGTGTACATGTTAATTGAGGACAAGTCAATGAAAACATGCTACTAAATGAATAAGGCACAACTATATGAGTAAAAAATGTAGAAATCAACTTTTCTTTCCATAAATCAGTAAATACACAATAGGTACTGTACTATGTTGTGCAGATTCAAATAAAAACTAAAGGTGACGGTAAGTTGGTCATGAAGTGTACCTGCTGTATAATACTTGCCTCGTTGCAAATCCAAGTAAGTTCGAAAATTGATGACCTGAAATCATATAGCTGAGCAACTTTAGCTATTAAATCTTACTGAAAATTTTGGTAATAAAGGTGCAATACGTATACAAATACACGGTATGAATCCAGATATTATATTATGTTTATTACCATAAATGCATATGTACTTGTTTTTTTTTCATTTTAACTTCTGAACAATTATTTGCCATGTGATGAATCATGAAAAACAAAGAATGTTTATAATATGCTAGTCAAAAGAATATATATGTATATATTGACTCTAGAGATGCTGTTCTTTTTTTTTTACTTTAATTATTTTGACAGTTTGAATTTTTGTATGTAAATATTATAGTAAACAATACTTATTTACTTTACTGACTGTATAATACTTATTTGCTAACTGTATTTAAAACTTTAGGCATAGAATATAGAATAAATAACAAAATTTACCCCCTTGACATTAGCTTGGGTTCTGAAAACCAAAGCTTTAATAGTTTCCTCAAAGCTACAAGTGACTTGAATTGAATTAGCACCAGCTGCAACAAGAAATGTAGTAAATGTATTAAGCAATTGTTAATAGCAATAACAAATTAATTCATATGTTTGTGACAAAATCAAATTGTTAATAACAAACTGATTTGCTTGGTTTGTTTCTTCTAACTGCACACACAAAGAAGTTACAATTAATATTTGCTTTTATAGAGGCTGGTTGAATGTACTAATTTGCTCAAAAAGCAAGAACAAGAAACAAAACATCAAAGGGACAAAAAGAACAGTAGTGTTATATTGACATATCATCCTATTTGAATTTAATATAAGGTATAAAATTTGGAAGTCATAGGTCAACAACTTCGGTGCTGAAGTTGCATACATATCCCTAATGATAATGAAAATACTCAAGTTATCTATATTAATACTTGAATTGTATGTATGTGTGCACAATTCAATCTACAGTTTCCTATAAATATCATGAAAATAACCTTTTCCAAGCTATAGTTATTGTCTAAAAGGATTTCCATAGTGAAAGCTTCAATCATCTAATAGCTTAATACTAAACCGAATTTTGAAACTATTTCATTTTGCGTATATTTAATCCATTTATATTGATCATCTCAGCTACATAGCATAAGCCCACCCAATATGAACATTTGACTATATAGGTGACATAGTGTTTTAACAAGGCAAACCTAACATACCCGTTTCCTTAGGCTCCTGTTAACCTCACATAGCATTTGTTCCTATCAAATAAAACAAAATGATTTTAAAACTGAATTAATAAAAGAAAACTCTGAATTTTATTATCAAATGCTTTACTCGTACCTTTCTTTAAAGATCAGTAAGCTGATCAAGCATGTATTGTGTCTGTAATCATATGAAAAACATTATTTCCTTCTAATTTCATTTCACATATATATTTCAAGTTCACTGCTTGTAAAGGATTCAACAATGATCCACCTGGGTATCTGCCAGTAACGGTAGTTTTACTCATTATTGTTAGTTACAGACATGTATATTGATGCATGATGTATAGATGAATTCTCTATCCTCTGTACTGTATATAGTTACCCAGGTTCTAAGCCTTCTAAAGAAGCTTCAATTCCTAAAAAGGTGCCTTATTTAGCCTGTGATCATGGACTCACAAAATCCATATACCTTTTTGTTTCTACAAATCTAACATCATCATGAATCATAAAAATCAGATAAAAAGGTATAGTATATGATTGTACACACTGTCAAATAGAAATGTAAAAAAAAATCACCCCATAAGCAAGAATTGAACAACAAAGAGTGACTCGGTGCTAGCAAATCCGAACTTTGTAGCACCCGCCTCAACCAAACTGGTAATTTGCTAATTCCTGTTACGCGTAACAGCTGCACATTGCAGGAACAGTTTAGAACAATTCTCCAAAATAAAAATAAAAGTTTTCCAGTTTAACCAAAAGAAGAATTCTTTTTCTTGAACACTTCAACTATGAGAATTTTGTGAAAATACATATATATCAACTTACATCGGTAGTTTAAAAAAAACTTACATCAGTGAAAAGAATACCGACAACTCTAGCCATGGCGAAACAAGAATGAACCAACTTAGCTTGTACAAACCATTTTAGACTCTTGGAATCTTCTCCAAGTCCCAAAGGATCAAATCCAAAGTCTCCCACAAGGCTATATTTGCAATGAAAAGATATGTAGTTACATTCAAATAAAGTAATGAACATGGAAATGAATGCTATAATGATGGCAAGTTATTGTTAATGTTGGCAAGTTATTGTTAATGAAGCCTCAGTTCACTGCTTGCAAGTTATTGTTAATTGATGGTAATAAAAAATCAATATAACTGCAGATATAGAGAAGCTAATAGAGAACCATACACTTGCAAACATTAAGAAGTTGAAGAGAACAAATACAGAGCTAATTGGTGAGTTCACCATTTACAATCTAAGATCAATTTGACGATTTAATAGTATCGAATACAAATCAGATTTACTTTAGTGTTCTCATGTTATAAATCATCTTCATTTACCTAAGAGGCAGATTGATGTGCTAATCAATTCTGTTGTACCACTCATGAAATCACAGAAATATAAACAGTATGACCACCGAAGAGGGACACTGACATGCCATTCAATTCTATATCTCATATATTGAAATTGCACTATACACATATTACAAGCTTAGTCATAGTTTATGGCAGTAAACAAATTTATTGCATCAGTACACCCACACTTCTCTATTCAGCACGTACATTATTTCCATTCCAATCAGTAAGCTTGCATTATGAGTAAAATGAATAAAATCTATATTGAATTTGAGAACTTTAACCTTTTCCACATTATATAATTTTGTTATTTGAATTCTATAAGAAATGGAGAATTAAGTTCAAAGAGAATAAGTAAGTTGATTATAGATATTAGTTATTCAAATGATTAGTTGATTATACCTTTAAATAGTACTGAAAATAAACCAAAGATGTATGTAAAAAGTTTAGTACCACTGTATACAGGCAAGGTCATTAAGGTGTGAATTTTTAGCTCTTCAATTTATACTATAATAATCAGCTATTTTTGAAGAAAGCAATAAATTTTAGAGAGGTTACATCATATATTACTTAGGGAGGGTAGCTCATATGAGATGCATATTATATTACATCGAAGATTAACAGTATATTACTTAAGTGTTAAAGAGAACGACTATATTATATAGACTCAAAAGCATTACTCTAGAAGGTGTGCTTGCCTGTTTTCATGGTGTAAGCATGTAAGGTAACTATTTTTAAATAGACTTGGATGAATATCAACCAAAGTTTAGATGGTTTCCTCCATTAATGCGGGGTTGGGTATTGAGAAGAAAGCATATAACTATATGATTTCAAACTTGATATTCCTGCCTATGACGACCACATCATATTACAACTCTTATATTTTAGAATAGATTTGTGTGTTTTGCTTTGATTTTATTAGTATATTTCTTCAAATAACTTCGAAACATGGGCAGGTTTAACACTACTGTAAGACAAAACAATTTATAACCACATTATATATTTGAGTCTCTAATGATGTATTGGATTATTTATTCAAGGATTCTTAAAGTGTTCTTAGAAATCCATAAATCAGATCTGGACGAAAGCTTTGTATTGCCTTTTAGTTAAATACACACATCATACTAAGGTAGAAATTTTGGCATGACTTCATGGGTATTCAACATTTAAACCTATTATTTCTAAGAAAAAGTGTTTAAAATTTGAAATAAGTTCTTTCTAGAAAAAAACCGAGCTTCCTTTATTGATAATGTAAAATATGTACAAGTACATAATGTTTATATAGCTTGATGCAAGCTAATGGGCTCAATTAAAAGCTAGATAGGCCAATACAAAAAGAATTCAAAATAAAAAAATGCCAGACCAAAAACACTTGTGATGTCCAACAAGCGATCATGATAATACCCGTATTTGATTCTGGAAACTTCAAAAGCCCTAATATTGCCACTTCATTCATTCATGTACTCTAGAACTCACATTTCATTTTTCATTTTCTTTAATGGCGGCTAATATCTCATGCTAAAAAATGCTAATATCTAAATTTGGAAACAGATTACTTTAAGTGGTCATTCTAGTGTTTCTATATACTGCTTATGACTTATTAGCCTAGCATATTCAAGAACACTTCTACGTTAACTTCTAAATCCAAATTAATTAAAAACTGGCTTTAAATTCTATCATATTCTTGTATAAATAACAGCTTAGCTATCTCATTTCCCACAAAATAGCAGCTTAAGCAACATATCAAATCTATATAATACAAATAACAAAACAACATAGATATATGAAAAGATTTAAAATCTACGAACAAAAAGGACAAAGCTGATTAGATCTTTTCACGGCACAATAGAGAATCAAATTAGGATTTTCGAAGCATGGAAAATTAAGGTTTTTAGAACATATCAAACCAAATTAATTAAATCATGCACGATAGAGAACGGAAAAATAACATACCTGACTTAGGGTTTTCAAAGCAAAGTCAAAGAAGGAAGTTAGGTTCCTAATCGACTTCGGTTTCGATGATTTGAGTTCGAATCGGCGAAGAAAGGAGGGAAATGGGGCTGAGAGAAGTCGAAGAAGAAGAGGCCGGGTAAATAATGAAAATAAGAGGGAACAAAATGTTTTGCCGCTTAATTTTTTTATTTCTAATTTTTTATGCAGCTTAATAATAGCATGTACACGGTTAATAGGGCGTCTTTAAAAAAGTAGGTATTGAAAAGACAGCACCATTCTTCGAGTTGTTGTTGCATGTTGCAATCAATACTATATTTTCTTGTAGTGAAGACTAATAAAAACTTGTTTTTTCAACATGTTTAGATAACATTAATTTCAATTCATTACACGGTAATAAAAAATTAAATTTATACACTAATTTGTTTGTATATATTACCACGTACACGTAAACTAAATTTATATATAATTAAGAATATATAAACTAATAAAGGGTTTATATAAATAAATTGTTTTTTTGATGTTTTAGATAACACATAGACTAATTAACAATAAATTATGTTATAGTAATACACACATACACCAATCAACCCAAATTAGCATTAATTATACATTAGTTGTCGGATTTAAACACTAATAACCCTAATTAACATTTCCTAATCAACCAATATACACAATTATAACTAATCAATAGGCTATTATCAATAAATATATGCACAAATTAACACTAATTTTATCATAATTTGGATCAATTAGTTTAAGGGAAGAATATGCCTGATTTTTGATGAATTGAATGCGTAGACGATTGGAGATTGCAAATTGACGGATTGCGACAGTTCACGATGGGTAGGGACGAATTTGAGGGTACTTAGGGGTTTAGGTTTTGGTGAATGAGGGTTTAGGAAGTGGAAATGAGAAAGAAAACGGGTTCGACTACTGCTGTATATGCGACTTTCCAACGGCCGTCGACGGCTATATTTCCGACGGTTTTCGACTGTTATATTTATCTTTTCAACATTTATAAAAATAAATTAAGTTTTGATTTACTTTATTTCCAAAAATTTATTTGATATAAAAAATTTCAAAAGTTTACTATAATGCAGTTTTGTTTCTTACTATTAAAAAGGTTATCTTTATTCGTTATACAATATTCTTTTAACGATTTGCTAATTAATTGTGAATTTTAAATGTATTTAACATAATAAACTCAGATAAAATAAAATATTTAGCAAAGAAATAAATTTGTGGAACCTTATGTCCATCCAATGTATTTTGGGCATACAGTCGAAATATGAAAGGAAAATAAACATGTTTTAGGTATCAAATTTGAAAAAGTTCATCGACATTCCAAACATATGTCGAAATTCAAATCACATATACTATATTATATATTTATCCAATCCATATGGTTGGATTTAAAAAAAAACATACTGAAAAAAATTTAGACTTCAAACATGTCATTTTCATAGAAGCTGTCCTAATAATACATATCAACTATTATACAACTCCTTAGAAAATGACATAGTTTTAGTCTAATTGTTTTCCCTTTCATTTTTTCTTGATTCTAGCTGTACGGATTGGATAAACACATTATAAAATGATTCGAATTTTGTCTCGTTTGATGATCGTTTGACTTTCAAACGAAAGGTTATTAATCTAAATATAGACAAACGGCTATAAATTTTAGAATCAAGATCGGCACCCTAAATTTATTTACTTTTTTTTACCATATTTTGAAAGTAGATTCAAAATACTTTGAATCGACATAAGATTCAAAAAAATTATTTTTCCGCCGAATATTTTCTTTTAAATGAATTTATGATGTTAAATAATTTAAAAATTCATAATTACTTATACAATCATTAAAAAATATATTTAAATTCATAAATTAGTTACGCATCATAAATTTCATCAAAGTTGTATAATGGATGGACTGAAAGTTACATAAATTGATCGTTTGAGTTTGATTGTCAATAAAGTTAAATATCGAATTACACAACCAATGATTATCTATTTAATTCTTAGGAATTAAATTAGTATTTTTATGCAAATTTCAAACTTCTATAAATAATAAGTTAAAATAATGTGATAAATTAAATTAATTAAGATAGCTAACCGTCGAAAACCGTCGAAATCTATATGACGAAGTTGTCTGCGGTCGTCGGAAGCTTCTGTTGGAATTCCTGTTATTTCTTGTAGTGATGGTGTTTCAATGTGGATAAAACATACCGTTCATATTTTTCTTTCATTTATATTTTCAAAATTTGTATTTATATTCACTATAAGAACAATAGTATATTCCGACCACATGTACCGACAGCCGCAGACGGAATACTTCCGACGGCTTCCGACGGCAAGTACATTCTAGACTTTGTTACGAATAAAATAATTAGCCGTCGGAAGCCGTTAGAACAATACCGTTTGCGGTCGTTGGTAGCCGTCAGAAATTCGTAATTATCTTCTTCCCCAGGCCAGAACAGATTCATTTGAGCTCTCCTCCATCACCAAAACCCTTCTTCCACAATTTCCATCTCCACCTTCAACACCAGAAATTCTGCCGAAATCACCTCCTTCTTCGTCAATTCGGAATCTCATCTCCTCCAAACCCCTAATCTCCTCTATTTTAGGTATTATTCATAAACCCTAATTTCATGAATTTGTTAATTTAGGGTTAATTTGTTATTTTAATTGTTTATATTATCTCATTGATTGTGTAGTATAGTTTATTGATTGTTAATTATTGTTATTATCCTATAAGTGTTGAATACTAACTTGTTTAGCTTATGCAATAAGAAATTAGTGTGCATGAGTTGAATAATTTAGTGCTTTTACGCCTTACTTGTGTTATTTAGTGTGGATGAGCATAATTTAGTTTATGCGTTTTATAAAACGTCTAAAACGATAATTAATTTTATATAACCTACGGTTAGTTAATTAAAGTTTTAAACATGTGCGTATGTGATAAACTATCGTATACGGTAGTTTAACATAAGTTAAATGTTAATCGATTTAATTTAAACGTCGAAAACCAATTTTTTTTATAAATAAAATATATAATAACTTTATTCATAAAACCCTTAGAGGGTATTTTGGCCTCATTTGATTAGTATTGTGTATGATCGTTATGTGGGTTTTCGTTTTTTATCACAGAACAGACATCTATATTCATTATATACTGTATTTGTTGGATTTGTCCCTGTATTGGACAAGTTACAAACACAGTAACGTAATTACATCTCGTAAATCATTTCATTTTAAACAGTTCACAAAATTTCGACTGCGCTTCCTTTATGTTCCCTGTGTACACGTAATTGTGTACGACTCAGGGAACAGAAGGGAAGTGCTGCCGAAATTTTGTTGAATCGTTTAAAATGAAATGATTTACGAGATTTAATTATGTTACTGTGTTTGTAGCGGGAAGTAGGATGACCCAACAACAAAGTGTCAATGATCAATTAATAGAACATTAAACTATAAAAGTGTATTGAAAAATAAATTGTCAAAGTGGTTTTAATTTATATCGTATTTTTTAATTTGTAGGAGAGATGATCAATTATTTTATTGATCGAAGCTGGATGTATCAACAACGAAGAGAAATTGAAGGCTCAATAAGTGAACATTTTAATAATGGTGTACACGTATTTATTGATTTCATTTTGAGTAATAATGGAAACGATGAAGAAATCCCTTGTCCATGTAGTAGGTGCAAATTGTTGAAGCATTTGATACTAGAAATGGTTAGAGTTCATTTGCGTCAGTACGGTTCATGCCGAACTATTTGGTATGAGATCGTCATGGAGAACTTGTAGCACCTAATCCCGTACAGTCAAAGGAGGTAGTGAGTAATGAAATTTTTATGACGAATCTAGTAGAACATATGGTTGAAGATGCAGCACGTTCAAGGTTCTCTACTGCTCAATTTGTTGATGACGATGTTAGTATTGAAGAAGAACCAAATATTGGGGCAAAATAAATTTATGATTAATTGGATTCCGTGAAAAAACCTCTTTGGGAAGGCTATACAAGCGGCACCCAATTATCAGTAACTGCAGAATACATTGTGATGAAATCTAAATACAACCTCATAGAAGTTAGATTTACAGCTGTTGTACAAGCTGCGAAGCGGCATACTCCTCCCGATAATTTAATGTGCGAAAATCATTATGAAGTGAAAAAACTTATGTCGGCTTTTGATTTACCGTACCAAAAAATAGATACATGTTTAGATGGTTTCATGTTGTTTTGGAAAGAAGATATCAATTTTACTAATTGTAAAATATGTAATCAGGAAAGGTACAAACCAAGAAAGAAGAAGGGAAAGGAAGTCCCGTATAAACATATGCATTATTTACCTATTACTCCTAGACTTCAAAGTTTTCTGTAACCACGCATCATATGAGATGGCACGATGTTAGAACACAGGAAGAAGGTACGTTAACACACCTTGCTGATGTGGAAGCATGGAAGAATTTTGATCTGAAATATCCCAATTTTGCAGCAGAGTGCCGTTATGTTAGACTTGATTTATGTACGGATGGATTTTCACCATTTTCTCAATTTGGTTCTAAATATTCCTCTTGGCCAATAATCGTTACACCTTATAACTAACCTCCATGGATGTGTATGAAAACTCCATATATGTTTCTCACAATTGTCGTCCCCGACTTTGATGATCTGACATAAGGAATCGTTGTTTATTTACAACCGTTGATTGAAGAGTTGAAAACATTGTGGTACGAAGGAGTTGAAACATACGACATCTTATAAAAAGAATTTTCGTATGTTTGCTTCTTTGTTGTGGACTATTAGTGATTTTCCTATATATGCAATGCTTTCAGGTTATAGTACGACAGGTCGCCTAGCTTATCCTAATTGCATGGAGGAAACATGAGCATTTTCATTACCGCATAAAAGGAAAATTTCGTGGTTTGATTGTCATCGTTGTTTTCTCCATATTAATTATCCTTTTAGAAGAGACAAAAAAACATTACAGCTAATGGACCCGAGCCCTTACAACCACAATCGATTTGGTCAAGCGAAGATATAAATGAACTTGTAAAGGATTTTCCGAAGATACATGAAATTGGAGAACTGATTGAAATTCAAGGTAAATCAACGAATCATAATTGGTGCAAACAAAATATATTTTGGGAGTTGCCTTATTTGAAAAATCTACTACTTCGTCACAATATTGACGTGATGCACAACAAGAAAAACATGTTTGACAATGTTTTTAATACAATTTTGAATGTTAAGGGGAAGAAGAAGGATGATTTGAAATCAAGACGCGATATCAAAGCAATATGTAATCACCTTGAGCTTCAAATCAAGCCAAATGACACAAAAAAACCAAAAGCATGCAATGAGCTAGACAATAACTAAGTTAAAATACTTTTAAAATGGTTGGAAGGATTAAGATTTCCTGATGGTATTTCTTTCAATATTTGTAGATGTATCGACTATAAGAACAACAGACTTAGTGGGATGAAAAGCCATGATTGTCATATTATGATGGAAAATTTATTACCCATTGCTTTTAAAGAACCGTTGCCCGTAAAAGTTTTGACGGTTGTAATAGAACTTAATTTGTTTTATAAGGAACTTTGTTCTACTACGTTAAAAGTTGATTGTCTATGCAAACTTGAGGAAGAAATCCCTATACTACTCTACAAAATAGAGAAAATATTTCCTCCAGGTTTATTTAATGTAAAAGAACATTTACCTTTTCATCTTCCATTTGTAGCATGTTGATGCAACGCAACCCTTATTTGGCCAAGGCATAAGTCGTCTACGACTTAAGGAGGCGGTGATGAGTCGTCCACGACTCATCTGGAAAACCAAAGGGGAAGGCATAAGTCGTCTACGACTTATGGAGCCATGTGAGGGGAAGCGGCGAGTTAACGAATTGACATTGAGTCGTCTACGACCTACCAGTTCAGATGGGAGGAAGTTACGACTTAAGGAGAGCATAAGTCGTTCGGTGTTGATGAGTCGTATACGAGTTAACGGTGCAGCTATAAGTCGTCCACGACTCAACTGGATGGAAGATATATGTCGTCTCCGACTTAAAGAAACAGGTATGAGTCGTCCACGACTCAACGAAGATGAGGAGAAAAGTCAACCACGAGTTATGGAAGAGGCTGACATAAGTCGTCCACGACTTAAAGACAGAGCTATAAGTCGTCTACGACTTAAGAGAAGGGATGGGTCGCTGCCGAGTTAATCTGAGCCGTTGTTTCTTAAGTCGCTACTGGAGTATAAGTCGTATGGCGTCTGTTTGTAAATATGTTGAGTCGAATGGAGTTGATAAGTCGGCAACGACTTAAAAGATGTATTTTTCTATGTTGTATTTTCTGTTTGCTAAGTCGCTAGGCTTTCTTGTAATAAGTCGTGAGTCATATGCTTTGTAAATAAGGAGTGTTGATTTGTTAAGTCGTTAAGTCGTGTACCTGGTTGTGACATTTGTATTGTAAGCTGATAAGTCGTATACGACTTATGATGAGTCGTAGGTCATAGATGATGAGTCGGAAACGACTTAAGACTTAGGAAATTTTCTGGATATGTGTTGTAGCCTATAAATAGGCAAGTTGTTTCATTTGTAAAGGTTGTTGAATATTGAATAAAATTCTCTTTTGTTAGCTTTGTGCTTTCAATTTCAATTGGTAGTCGAGTGTATCTCCTATCTCCACTTACGTCATTCGAGTGCGCTCGAATCATCGTTTGTTGAAGCCGATTCACGGTATCTTGTGCGCAAGATCAACGTCGAAGAATCGTAGATCTCTTTCCCGGAATCTTCGGATCAACGAGTCAGAGATAGCTTGAGTTCGGTATCTTCGAATCAACGAGTTCGGGCCTTTTAGTATCCATCAATCCACAGAGTGCTACTTTCATCGATTGAAGATCGTCTTGAATTATCCGCTGCGTCAGTTTTTGGTATCAGAGCCTGTTCTAGCCAATCATAGCTAGATCGAGACTTGGAGCCTAATCATTTTGAAGTTGGGCCGTGGTAAGCAAGTGAGGCCGAGAGTAAGAGGGGTGTTCATCATTGTGCGAAGTTGTTTGATCGGATTTGAATTGGAGGCCGAAACTTTGTCCATCGTGTTCATCGCGATTTGCTACAAAGTGGAAGTTTTCGATCCGTTTCATTTTGGATCAAAATCCGGAAAGTGTTTGAAATTTGAAGAGTTGTGAAATTTTCAAGTATGCCGCCAAGGAGAGCTAATCGCCACCAAAACGTAGAAGCTTTGTATCGAAGAGAAGAGGCTGATGAGATGGAGCAAAGAATCAATGAGAACTTTAGTGAAAAGCTTAACGAAGGAATTGGTCGGTTAGAGAAGCTTATGACGGAGATGAATCAAAATCGGAGAAGAGTTTCACCTGAATCTAACCATGGGGGTAGTAGAGTCTCGCCACATTCCAATCGAGACAGAAGTGTTGAAAATGATCAAGGGCGTGGGAGGAACGTGAATGATCGTGAACGGAGGAATGTTGATAGAAGGGATGATGGTGGAAGACGTAATGGTAGTAGAGATGTGGGTGGACGAGATAGACAACGATATACATCTGATTTTGAAGAAGAGTATGATGGTGGTAGTGTTCGAGGACAAGGAAGAAATTACTCTGAGTATGATCACAAGTGGGAATCGGGGATGAAGACAGAAATTCCTGAATTCAAGGGTGGTATGCAAGCGGAAGAGTTTCTAGATTGGGTAGCTAATGTTGAAGAAATTTTTGACTTCAAAGAAGTTCCAGAACATCGTAGAGTGAAGTTGGTTGCCACAAGGCTGAGGGGTAGAGCTTTGGCATGGTGGCAGCAAACCAAGCTTACACGAGAACGAATGGGAAAGTCAAAAGTTGAATCTTGGGAGAAGATGAAGAAATTGATGAAAGCAACGTTCTTACCTTACAATTATCAATCTCTGATGTATCAACGTTTGCAGAACTTGAGGCAGGGCACAAAGACTGTTAATGATTACGCAGATGAGTTTTATCAGCTTATCGCAAGGAATGATATTATGGAAACGGAAGAACAGCTGACATCTAGATTCATTGGGGGATTGAGAATGCAGATTCAGGATATGGTTAATATGTTCGATCCAAGATCTGTAGCAGAGGCACATCAGAAAGCGTTGGCTTGGGAGAAGCAGGGACGACGAGGAGGTGGTGTGTTTACTAATTCCAACAATCAAGTGAAGGGTGTTAGTGGAAGTTCTAATGTTTCTAAACCTATCAGTAAACCAGCGGTGAAGGAGGTTGAGAAGGCGAAGGTTAACAACAATTTCAAATGTTACAATTGTCAGGAGATGGGTCATAAAAGCAACGAATGTCCGAAGCCGAAGAAGAGAACCATGGTGACAGAAGTTGAGGAGGAAGATGAGGAAGAAGTTGAATGCTCTAATTCTTTACCAGTTGAGGAGGAAGACTTACTGTCGGGAGATGACGGGTACGCATTGATGATGAGGAGAAGTTGTTTAACACCGAAGCAAGAGGAGGAAAGTAGTTGGTTGAGGAACAATATCTTTCAATCTACATGCACTATTCTGGGAAGAGTTTGTAAATTTGTTATTGATGCTGGGAGTTGTGATAATATTATCTCTACAGAGGCAGTGAAGAAATTGGAGTTGAAAACCGAGAAACATCCTAAACCGTACAAGTTAGCTTGGTTGAGGAAGGGTGGTGAAGTGAAAGTTGGACGTAGAGCTTGTGTGAAGTTTTCAATTGGGAAGAAATACAAGGATGAGGTTTGGTGTGATGTAGTCGACATGGATGTGTGTCATCTGTTGTTGGGCAGACCATGGCAGTTTGATAGAGCAGTACAACATGATGGTCGTGCTAACAGTTATAGTTTCATGTTTGAGGGTACTAAAATCACTCTGATTCCCAAGAAGCAACAACAGAAAGAGAGTAAGTTGGAGGAGATTGAAGAGTTGAAAACTTTATTATCTCTGAAGGAATTTGTTAAGGAGGTTGAAGAGGAGCCTGAAGTATACCTGTTGATTGGGCGTGAGAGCAGTGAAGAGGTTGAAATTCCAGAAGAAGCGAAGCCAGTTTTGAAAGAATTTGAGGATGTATTTCCAGATGAGTTACCTAAAGAGTTACCGCCGCTGAGAGACATTCAACATCAAATTGATCTTGTTCCGGGAGCAGTATTGCCACATAGACCGCATTACCGAATGAGTCCGAAGGAGCATGAAGAATTGAGGAGGCAGGTGGAAGAATTGCTTGAGCAGGGACGTGTGCAGGAAAGTTTGAGTCCATGTGTTGTGCCAGCTTTGTTGGTACCGAAGAAAGATGGGACGTGGAGGATGTGCGCGGACAGTCGGGCATTGAATAAAATCACTGTACGATACAGATTTCCAATGCCAAGGTTGGATGACTTGCTGGATCAGTTGAGTGGGGCAACTATCTTTTCAAAGATTGATTTGAAGAGCGGATATCATCAAATTCGTATTAGACCAGGGGATGAGTGGAAGACAGCTTTTAAAACCAGGGAGGGTCTATACAAATGGTTGGTTATGCCATTTGGCCTATCAAATGCACCAAGTACTTTTATGAGGGTGATGAATCAGATTTTTCGACCATTCATTGGGAAATTTGTGGTGGTATACTTTGATGATATTTTGATTTATAGTAGGAGTCTGGAAGAGCATGTTCAACATCTGAAGGAAGTGTTAATTATTTTACGAGAGGAACAATTTTATGCTGCGACAAAGAAATGCGTGTTCATGACGGATAGTGTTTTGTTCTTGGGGTATTTTGTTTCGGAGAAGGGCATCCAGGTAGATCAGAATAAAGTTGAAGCAGTCAGGAATTGGCCACAGCCGAAGACAATTACAGAAGTGAGAAGTTTTCATGGGCTAGCGTCATTCTACCGAAGATTCATTCCACACTTCAGTAGCGTGATGGCACCGGTGACTGATTGCATGAAGGGGAAACAATTTTCTTGGACGGAGGAAGCTGGGATTGCTTTTGGGAAGATCAAGAAGTTGCTGACATCTGCACCAATTCTTATATTACCAGATTTTCAGTTATTGTTTGAACTGCATACTGATGCGTCAAAGGTTGGAATTGGAGGGGTGTTGAGTCAGAATGGGCGTCTTATTGCATATTTCAGCGAGAAGTTGTCAGGAGCAAAGATGAGATACAGTACCTATGATGTGGAATTTTATGCTGTTATTCAAGTAGTAAAGCACTGGCGACATTACTTATTCCAGAAAGAATTTGTTTTATACACTGATCACGAGGCGTTGAAACATTTACAAGGACAAGACAAGATTTCAGCAAGACATGCATCGTGGATTGCTTATTTGCAGCAGTTTACTTTTGTCGTTAAGCACAAGTCAGAGGTAACCAATCGTGTGGCTGATGCTTTGAGCAGGAGGAGTCATTTGTTGACGACAATGAAAGTTGAAGTGACAGGTTTTGAATTATTGCCAGAATTGATTGAAGAAGATCCTTACTTTGTGAAATTTGTTAAAAAAGTAAAGGAAGGAAGCACTGATGAATTTGTGTTGGTGGATGGTTTTCTGTTTAAAGGAAATCGTTTGTGCATCCCAGACTGTAGCTTGAGAATTAAGATTGTTAAAGAATTACATGAAGAAGGCCATGTGGGTAGAGATCGTACGTTACAGTTAATTTCTCAATCTTATTTTTGGCCGTCAATGAGGAAAGAGATAGAGAGATTTGTGGAAAGGTGTCATATCTGTCAAGTTTCGAAAGGAACAGCGACTAATGCGGGTTTATATATGCCGTTACCCGTGCCTGTAAACCATGGGTGGATATCAGTATGGACTTTGTGTTGGGGTTGCCAAGAACGCAGCGTGGTAATGATTCCATTTATGTGGTGGTTGATAGATTTTCGAAAATGGCACATTTTATTGCTTGTAAGAAAACGGCGGATGCTGTTCATGTTGCTCAGATATTTTTCAAGGAGATCTATCGACTTCATGGATTGCCAGAATCTATTGTGTCGGATAGAGATACTCGATTTCTGAGTCACTTTTGGTTGAGTTTGTGGAAAATGGTGGGAACGAAGCTGAAGTTTAGCAGTGCTTATCACCCGCAAACGGATGGACAAACTGAGGTGGTTAACAGATCATTGGGAAACTTGTTGAGGTGTCTTGTTCAAGATAATCTGAAGAGTTGGGATGTGAAGTTATGCCAGGCAGAATTTGCTCATAATCATGCTATGAATCGAAGTACTGGGTTCAGTCCATTTCAGATAGTATATTCGAGCTTACCGAAGGGACCGTTGGATTTAACGGTAGTGCCACAATCAAAGAAGACAGTTAAGAAAGCTGCTGATTTTGTTGAAGGATTGACGGAATGTCATAAACTCGTTCAAGAACGATTGGAGAAAGCAAATGAGAAATATAAACGAACTGCAGATTTGAAATGAAGAAATGTAGAGTTTAATGAAGGAGATTTGGTTTATGCAGTATTAACAAAAGATCGTTTTCCAGTGGGCGCATACAACAAGTTGAAAGCCAGGAAAATTGGTCCGGTGGAAGTTGTGAAACGAATCAATGAAAATGCTTATAAACTGAAGCTGCCAAATGATGTGTATACATCTGACGTATTCAATGTTAAGCATCTCGTACCATATCATGGGGATGAGTTTGTTGGGGATGAAGAGTGTGAAAATTCGAGGTCGAATTTCTCTCAACCTGGGGAGGATGATGCAGCGCAACCCTTATTTGGCCAAGGCATAAGTCGTCTACGACTTAAGGAGGCGGTGATGAGTCGTCCACGACTCATCTGGAAAACCAAAGGGGAAGGCATAAGTCGTCTACGACTTATGGAGCCATGTGAGGGGAAGCGGCGAGTTAACGAATTGACATTGAGTCGTCTACGACCTACCAGTTCAGATGGGAGGAAGTTACGACTTAAGGAGAGCATAAGTCGTTCGGTGTTGATGAGTCGTATACGAGTTAACGGTGCAGCTATAAGTCGTCCACGACTCAACTGGATGGAAGATATATGTCGTCTCCGACTTAAAGAAACAGGTATGAGTCGTCCACGACTCAACGAAGATGAGGAGGTAAGTCAACCACGAGTTATGGAAGAGGCTGACATAAGTCGTCCACGACTTAAAGACAGAGCTATAAGTCGTCTACGACTTAAGAGAAGGGATGAGTCGCTGCCGAGTTAATCTGAGCCGTTGTTTCTTAAGTCGCTACTGGAGTATAAGTCGTATGGCGTCTGTTTGTAAATATGTTGAGTCGAATGGAGTTGATAAGTCGGCGACGACTTAAAAGATGTATTTTTCTATGTTGTATTTTCTGTTTGCTAAGTCGCTAGGCTTTCTTGTAATAAGTCGTGAGTCGTATGCTTTGTAAATAAGGAGTGTTGATTTGTTAAGTCGTTAAGTCGTGTACCTGGTTGTGACATTTGTATTGTAAGCTGATAAGTCGTATACGACTTATGATGAGTCGTAGGTCATAGATGATGAGTCGGAAACGACTTAAGACTTAGGAAATTTTCTGGATATGTGTTGTAGCCTATAAATAGGCAAGTTGTTTCATTTGTAAAGGTTGTTGAATATTGAATAAAATTCTCTTTTGTTAGCTTTGTGCTTTCAATTTCAATTGGTAGTCGAGTGTATCTCCTATCTCCACTTAAGTCATTTGAGTGCGCTCGAATCATCGTTTGTTGAAGCCGATTCACGGTATCTTGTGCGCAAGATCAACGTCGAAGAATCGTAGATCTCTTTCCCGGAATCTTCGGATCAACGAGTCAGAGATAGCTTGAGTTCGGTATCTTTGGATCAACGAGTTCGGGCATTTCAGTATCCATCAATCCACAGAGTGCTACTTTCATCGATTGAAGATCGTCTTGAATTATCCGCTGCGTCACATGTCTTCGAGGGTCTGTGCAATATGGATGGATGTATCCATTTGAGAGGTATTAATGTTTAGTACGTTAAAAATTAGTTTAATAACATGTATAAATAAATTTTAATTTAGAATAATTTTTAATAGGTACTTGAATCATCTAAAGAAAAAAGTGAGACAGAAATCACGAGTTGAAGGTTCGATTTGCAAATCATATATCGAAGAAGAAGCTTCGATTTTTTCCCTCATTATTTTAGTGATCATGTAACTTATTGTTTGAAAGTGCTATGCGTAATAATGAAGCCATTGATCAAGATGATTGTCAAGCGAATTTATCTATTTTTAAAAAAACATGGCCAACCTGTTGGTAAATGTGTGGAATTATGCTTGGACGATAGAGATTACCATGTAGCACACACATATATTCTTCTCAATTGTGCTGAAGTTGCACCATTTGTTAGATAATATACATATATTCTTCTTAATGCATTATATCATCTACATATGTGTATATACATATGCACATACACATATGCACACGTGTGTGTTAATAATAATGCAATATTTCTTCTATAATTGCAGTGTTTACGAATCACAACATCCAAATGGCGATATCAGCAAGGATTTCGCTACTTGGTTTTCAAATTACGTTTACGACATGACAAATTGTGTGGTCGACGAAGGATTTAATCATTTAGCCATGGGACCAAAAAGGAAAGTCAAGACCTATCCAATATTCTTCGTTAATGGATATAAATTTAACAACAAAGAATACGGTGCTGAAAATTTAAATAAAAATACCGGTGTATTTGTTAAAGGTAGTGATGATCCAAATGATCATGTAAATGATTTTTATGGCAGGTTAACCCAGGTTTTGCAATTGACATATTTCACAAGACCTTGAGAAGAAGTTTTTTTGTTTAAATGCAATTGGTTCCACAACGTTCCAGGTTTTGGAATCAACGTGCTCCCAAAGTATAATCTTTTAGAAATAAAGGATACCTCGCGTTATTATAAGTACGATCCTTTTATACTTGCCAAACAAGCCCTAAAAGTTTATTACGCTCCGTACCCATCTCTACGAAGAGATAAAGCAGATTGGTCGGCTGTTTTTAAAACAAAGGCGAGATTTACATTTGATGGACAGAATATTCCAAATGAACAAGCTTATCAAGAAGATATCGAGGAAAATACTGTAATAATAATAACCGATGTTCAAACCGATTTTGGACCTCTAATTGATGAATAAAATGCATTAATAGAAGCATTTGAGACTACAGAGGAACAAAACATAGAGTACGAAATGGAGTCTGAATCAGAAAACGATAAGTACTGATTAATAATCTTCATTTCGGGAGAAGGTAATTTCTGTATTTATTTATGTTACATTTTCTCATTAAAAATGATATGTTCTGCTAATGATATGTTTAGTCGTAATATGTTTCACATAATCCTTTTATGTTCTGCCATAATGTATGTTTCACATAATTAAATGATATATTTCTCATATATGATATGTTTGTAACAGGTACTATATATGTCTTTTTTTCGTAGACGTAGCTCTTCCCATACAGGATCTCCTTCTTCTTCTCAGAGAGGGACTGGCGCGCCTCCAGCTGGTGATGGCAGTGGCTCATCACAGGAGGCTGCTCTTCCTACGGTCTGGTTGCAGGCCAAAGCTGATGGATCGTAAATATTAAATTTATTTCAATATTAACAATATTTTCTGTACGATCTATTATATATTAGTCTTTCTTTATTAAACTCTTGTTTCTTTTTAACACAGTGGCTTCAAGCTCGAGCCATCAGCTACAGTGCTCTCTATATCTAGACAGGCATATACGAGCAGGATGACTGCCTGCTGGCCCAAGTGGAGTAAAATATCGGATAATGTCAGAGAGAGCAATTGGCAGGAATTCCTGGTAAGTTTAAATTTATATTTTGCATTTTCTATTTGATACTAGACGACTTTATATATTGTAGACTATTTATAAAAAAGTATAACTTTCATTTTCTCAACGTGTAGGGTTCGGTGGACCTACAAGAGACTGATCTTTCCCTGGTGCAGCGCCATTGGAACAGCAAAATTGTCAAAAATTATAGGGATACAGTGTCTGCTATGAGAAGAGCGGGTAAAAAAACCTAACTGGATGAGTGCAGCGTGTGGGAGATCCGGGTCGCATAGTGGAGCAATGAAGAGTTCCAAGTAAGTTTACCACATATTAATTACTTTAAATTGTTGTGTATATTTAATACATAATTTAAAACTGTAAAATGTTATTTCCAATTTAAATTTGCAGAGGAAGTCAAATAGGAACTCCGCAAACAGAAACAAGAATCCCGTCACACATCGCAGTGGTTCCAAGTCATTCCAGCATCATCGTGAGGATTTGGTAAATTTTTATATTCACATTTTTATATTTTAAGTTATAAGTTGTTAATAGATAGTTAATAAAACAATATAATATATATATATATTATATACACACACATATATATATATACACACACACATATATTCATATTTAAAGAAAGAGCACGCGAGGGTCCTGTGTCGTATTGGGATGTTTTTGCTCATACTCATGCTTTGAAGCAGATCAACAATTCGGGCTCAGTCGTATACTCATGGGAGCATGATGATAAAGCGACTGCTGCCTATGTAAGTATATTATAATTAAGTTAATAGTTATCAGTTAATTAAGTACACGTTTATAGATATTTTAATTAGTGTTATTTGTACCATTGATCATTCCAACTTTTTGTTATTTAGTATAGAGATTAGTCTACTTAAAAATGATTAGTGTTATTTTAATTACTGTTATTTATACTCAATTGTATTTTGCATTACAGCAAAAGTTCCAGGAAGCACGAGCACAGCTGCTGGTTGAGACAGGACGGGATGAGTTGACTACTGATGAGGAGGAGACGCTATTTTTGAGTCTGTCATGAATCCACCATCCCGCAGCAGGCGCTATGGATTTGGGAACCAAGCGGTAATTTTTTAAAAATAAACTAAATTCAAATATTTCATATTTTTCAATTAAAGTTATGTAAATTACGTTTATGATGTTGGAAGCATTATAACAATTTATTTTTATTCGCAGGTTAGGACATCTCAGAAGGCGTATAATATGGCTCAAGACAAAAAATAAATTGCAAAGCTATTAGCCCAGATCGCCGAGCTGCAGGAGCATGATCGTCGTGGTGCTGTGCAGATGGAGCAGCTGAACCAGCGCTTGGCGTAGTATATGGAGCAGCATAGGAGATTTCCTTCGTCGGGTGGTTCTGTAGAGGACTATGAGTGATGTTAGGTATGTTCTGTTATGTTTTTTTTGTCTGTATTTATACACTTTGAGTGAGTGAGGATGTGTTTGATACATTTTGATGTATTGTATATTATCTTATGTGGATTTGGATATGCATGTGTTTGTGGAGTTGTTGGATGTTGGTTTGGAGATGAACGATGTTGGGCCTTTTGGATTATGTTGATTTATGATTTGGATATGGATTTGTTGGATGTTGATTTTTTGGATTATGTTGGATTTGGATTTGGATTTCTTGGATTGAATATTATGTTTGGTTATTTATATGATTAGTGGTTTATATATGCTCGTAATGAAGCTGTTATGTGTATTGAGGGATGTGTTGTGGCTGGAAGGCAAAAGGTTTAAAAAAACACCCAAATTTCCGACGGCATCAAACGTCTACCGATGGCTTATAAGTCATTACATTCTGACGGCTTCGGACGGCAATTTGTTCATTCTGATTTGCCAAGTATGCAACATTGCCGTTGGAAACCGTCCTAGATTGCCGTTGGTCGCCATCGAAAATATGCCGTTGATGCCATCAGAAGACGTTATGAAACGAGATTCACATTCCGATGGATTTTCCTACGGTTTCCGACGTCCTTCCGTTGGCCACCGATGGCATATATCCGTCGAAAAACACTGTTGTTCTTGTAGTGGTACCTTATCTTTATTCATGCTGTAATCGATCATTATTGGATAATTGTGCAATGTTGAACCAGGAATTCATCTCTGAAGCGTGTCAAAGTGACATTTTCTTTAAGGAATTGATCGCCCCAACTATGAACGAGATTGTTTAGGGATTAGCGGCGGAATTCATCTATGATACAACAAAGACTCTGCTTGCAGTCAGCAAACGACTGCATGAACAATCTGTGATTTTATTGAAGTTATAAAATATTACAGTGGATAAGGGAATTAGAAGAAGAAGATTTATCATTAGCAAATCTGGTCTCCTTATATAAGATATGAAGTGGCACAGGTGCAACCGTTTGTAACGATCAACATGCCAATGGACCCGACCGTTCACCATAGAACCTTGACAAAAATTTGAGTCATCTACAACAAGTGAAAGTTCAAAGCCGTAAGCTACTTTCATCTATGTACTAATTTCATCGATGATGTGCAAACAAATCTTATTTACTTGAACTACGATGGCTTGATCCGCAAAGGTACATAGGTAATCACTTCGGTGATGCAGTCAATTTAACTTATTCAAGATAACTTTTCTATTTTAAATTTTTTGTGGAAAACGGTGGGGATTGTTGGAAGTTTTTTCATAAAATTTTATAAATTGACTGTCGCTACAAAATAGGGGTCTAGGTGGATGGCAAAATCCTAGATATGAGTGCGGGGGCAATGACCCTGGTGATGGCGACGGAGGTCCAAGGGGTAGCGCACTTTCCAAAAAAAGGTACGTATCGTTTGTGTTTTAGTTTGAATTCAAACATTAAATGAATACGACTATTTGGACCAAAAGATGTATTTTCGTTTCAACAGTCAACACCAAAATATGCCGAACCTTATGTATACACGACAATACTTTGTCATCGGTAACAAAAAAAACTTCCTTTTCACTTTCCGTATCAAAAAAATATATTCACGTATCACTTGTTAAAATTTTCGAATGTTCTTCAGATTTGTTTAAGTGATCACAACTTACAAGAACATACTCCACTTAATCACCAGCGATATGACAGAGGGAAAAATATCTTTAAAAGAAAGTAAATTAACCACGTCTTGGAGTGATATATCTATTCAACTTACAACATATCGTACACTATTGTTTCATTATAGCGCGTTGGATCACAAGATATTGTGTAGTTTACAATCCGTTTATCTCGTGTGTGTGTGTATTTGTCTTAACACAAAGTAGATTAGGTTGCCATATGATAAGCAGTAACTATTTATGTACAGTGAAAAAGAAAGGAACCATTGTTGAAATAAAAGCATTTGTTATTTCTTACTTGTGTTTTTTCAACGTAAGTAATCCTCATGCTCATTATGTCATCAACTTCATATGTAATTTTAATTTTATAAAGTTTCTATACTCAACAACTTCGAATATAAAAATCGGAAATAAATAAATAAAGCACCACGCTTACTTTTTCCATGGTCAAAACATAACGCCAGCAAGATATTAGTAAAAGATGCGATGATTCGCCCAGTTTCATGTTTCACACTAGATAATGTATTTGACGATAATTGCTTTCCAGATAAAACAAAATTCCTGATAGTTCATTAAAATAAAATACATAGGTTTTGATGTATCCATCAATGAATAGTAGCTGTACACCAGTTTAAGACTCAGATTAGAACTTTGCTTTTAAAAAATAATTGACCTTCTTTTGGATACATTAAAGGAGTTTATGTTTGCCCACTTGGTAGATAACTTCAGTTACTTTATATTGTATATAACTTCAGTTACTTTAGTTTTGTTGCGTTTTCCATACAGAAGGTTTTTGTCAACTTTTGTTAATATTTAGTGTATTAAATTTTCGGTGTAAACATAAATTGTTGATATTGGTTGCGTTTTAGTAGTATTCAATGTTAAAACTCTCCTAATTGCAACGCATGCACGCACGGACAATTTTCAAAACAGTTACAAAGTTGTTTTACAAATTTTACATCACAATAAAAAATTCATAACAACAAAATACATAATTAACAGTTACAAATTCATTTTATTTATTCCGCTTCTCATTTTCTTTGGAAAACTTAAGCTATTTTGATTTTTTTCTGGAATTGTTTTTCTTCTTCTAATTTTGCGAAGAGCTTCTTCTATAAAAGTGATACTTCTCTTCTAATGGTTAATACTGTTTTACAAACGACTGCAACTCTTCGGTCAAACTTTTCAATACCATAAACATGAGTTTTTGAAAGGAGATTTGATCGAGTTTTCTACTCTCTTGCTCTCAAATATGTTATATTGTGAATGCTTCAAAATTGCTAAAAAAAAGTCATAGAAAAGATCACTCTATGCTTTCAATTATAATTCATATTTTTGTTATTTCTCTGCACACATAACATAGCACTATCAAGAAGGCTATAAGAATGGCGGGCTTAACATTGACAAATATGTGTGCCAAAGAATATATCGTTGTCGAATTACAAAGGGAAAAGCTCCGTTCATGACGATCAGACATAGTCATGTAATATCTATTACTCCAGATCAAATGAGAGATTGGATTAGTGAAAACTCAGAACATGCGCGTAGGGATTGGACGTAGAATGATAGTCTAAACTCGTAAAACAATTCTAGCGTGTCTACTTTTTTTATTTAATATTCTCTATTGAATAGCTTACTCAGTACCCTTTATCATACATTGGACATATCATGATCATGTATTGGCCATATTCTAACAGGTGGGCGCGACTAAGAATACCCATGAAGGCAAACAGCCTTAATATCTGGGATGCTACTCAAAATAAATACGATGCTCTCACTAGTCCATTGAGTATGTGTACAGATGTTCAAAATGCTGCCACCATTAATAACTCAAAAGCAATGAACATATTATTTTGGGCATAAGAATGAGTTTACTAGAGTAATGCTATGTAAAACAACATATGTCATATGACACATACTGCAAATTAAAGTCACAAACAAAGTAAAACAAATGAAAATTTTTTTTTACTAGAAGGTTTGAAACGATACCAAATGAGATTTTGAAATTGAAATTGTGTCAAAGATTTTGACTCCTTAACCAATGATAAATTCAACATCATTTTCAAAACAAAAAAAATGATAAATTTAACATGAATTTAACCATTGTTTTATAAAGTAAACATATGTCTCTTTCTTTGACAACTTTACGCTACAGTCCATAGGTCTACGTTAAATATCTGCTAAACATTTAAGATTTTCGCAAAGGAGTTTCAAATGAATGTGAACGCCACAATAATAGCTGCATGCGTGCAATCGTCTTCCCTGTCCTTATTGCAGCCTACATATCTCATACTTTTGTACTTGGATCTTTCTTCCGTCTTCTTTTTTAATCTTTTAGAAGATTTATGCATAAAATATTTAGATCGACTGCATTACTGGCAATATATAAAGTGATAGTTGGCCATATAATAATGGAGGTTATAAAGGATTCAAAAATATACAATTAAAATATTCCAATTAATTTGATAAGACGATAGAAAATCTGCGGATTTTTTTGACATATATCATTGTGATCGTTCGGATGGACAAGTGCTAATTGGAGGATCAAAATGAACTCTGTTACCATACATTTATGATCATTGTGTAATGCAAGAGTAATGGGCAAACTCACAAACCTTATTAAAACACCAATAAAAATGGATGAACATATAAAACATGTTAAAAGACCGAACTATGCAAGAGCATTAGTTAAAATCAAATCAAAGCGAACACTAAACTAGAACAAATAGTTAAGAGCAAAAGATAGAACTGGAAACATGTATACGTACATGAGGTCGAGTGAATATGTTCCCTCCAGATGCAACATGCGTAAATGTTTCGAGCATTCAGAATATAATACAACTACAAATTAAAACAATTAAACATGGACAAGAGAAAAAAAACTAACCAATGGAGCGTCAAAGAAAACAACACAGGTACGTAGTGACCATAGAATACGACAGCAAGGGTTCAAAAAAGGCAAAATCAGAAACAGAATAAGTTTTTAAAAAATTTAAAAAGGCAAAGTCTTTACCGTTTTATTCAACTGGCTTGCAAAAATTGATAAAATGGCAAAAGACTTTTATACTTTAATCAATTTTTGCAATAAAATGATAATCTCTTTGCCGTTTTAACCACTAGTCGTATGTTCAGTTCACTAGAAATAAAATCAAATAACACTAACCACGGTTAATTGAACAAGTCATACCTAGTTGCGTGCTGGCTAATTCGATTTGTTTTTTTCCACTGAACACGTCATTGATGTTTCTGCACTTACATCAGCTGAATAAGATAAGATGTCAGTTACTGAGGATGATTATTCAAAATGAAAGATAACAGAGAATCAAACTGTGGAACACCATGCACAGATGGAACTAGCTAGAGAATGAACACTGTGAAGCAATGTATGAGGTGGTGGAGCCAAATAAGGATGAAATGCCTGTAACAATAGAAGAAATTCAAAAGCTTAACATTAATATGGAGAATACTGAAGATGAACTTGATGAAGACATCAACAAACATGGTAAGAATGTGCTTACAAAGAAAAATGCTCAATATGACAAACAATGCAATAAAGAGAAGAAAACTAAAGAGCCTATGGCAGATACTGCCCCTAATACGAGGACTAGAAAATCTGCAGTTTAATGTCTGCTATTTGCTAGAATGTTGGAGATCTTAATAATGACATAAGACAACAAGACCTCTACAACCTAAGAATGAAATATAAGCAGAATATTAGCTTTCGTATGTGAGACGGTTCTAAACAAACACAGATCTTATTCTTTCTGTGCTCTGCATCTCAGCCTTTCATCTGAAGGCTATCCTATGGCTGCTATTCATTCTCTTCTTTGGTTCGGATCGCCAGCCTGTACTTGGGCTTTTGGCCCAAACTGCTTTGTTATTATAAATACTTGTATCTGTACGAATGTAATACAGTTTTGTAATAAAAGAATACAGATTGAAATACAAAAGTTATCTTTTCATTCTTCAATTCAAACTTTAACATGGTATCAGAGCAGTTCTAAAGCTTAACAGCTATTCAAATCATTTCTCATTTCACACCAACCGTTTTCAAGAATCACCATCCACTGTCACAGTGTCATTTGGTGTTCTATTCCCCATCAGATTCAGTCTCATCATTTGGGGTTTCATATAGTTTACATCAAGAAATCGAGTGCCACCCTAAAAGAATAAAGTTCTTGGTTGCATCTAAGACTTCTTGAAAGAAACTATATTGAGGAAATTATACATAACAAGTATTCACTTCTCTAATCAAGAAATCAGAAATCAGCCAGTGCCATACCTGAATCTTAAAGAAATTATCTTCAAAATTGGTTGCATCTGGTCTTGAAATTGTTGATTCATCACATTTCTTGATTAGTTAAAGATTCATACCTGCCTGTACTATCCCTCTTCACTGTCTCACTTTCCAACCTTTTCATCAATCCATCATGTCTGATGACAGCAATTCAGAAGTTGGTAATGTTGGTAACACTGTTCTTCCAGATCTGGCCACTGAAGCAAGTAATCTGATCAAGACCATCATCAGCCCTCAAAGCCAATTGATTACTGTTCAGCTAGATGAAGACAATTATCTTCTCTGGCGAGTACAAGTTGAAACAGCCATAGAAGGCTATGGCTTGGAAGGGCACATTCTTGGCACTCTAACCATTCCTCCTAAATTCATCACTGTCGAAAATAAAGTAGTCAGCAATAATGAATACACAAAGTATCATAGGCAAGATAGATTGATAAGTTCATGGCTCATGGCATCCATCACCCCCAAGCTACTACCTCAAATAATAAGTTGCAAAACTGCAAATGAAATTTGGCTCACTACTGAAAGGGTGTTCAACACACAATCAGGTGCAAAGCTAATGCATTATAAAAGAGAACTCCAAAGCATTAGAAAACAAGATGAACCCATGAGAGAATATATAGCCAAGATCAAAAGGCTATATGATCTTCTTGAAGCTGCAGGACGAAAAGTTCCTGAAGATGAACAAGTCTTGACTGTTTTAAATGGATTAAGTACAGACTATGAATCAGTTATAGCAGTTCTTACTACTCAAAGAACTATTCCTGACATGCAGTTTGTTGAGTCTACCCTTCTTGCACATGAAGCAAGAATTGATCACAAAAGGACTACAGATTCTGAAATATCAATAAACTACACTACCAAAAGTAAGAACTTCAATCAAAATAAAGGTGATCAACACAATCAGAGAGGAGGCCTTACTAACAGATCTAGAAGCAGGGGGAGATGGAACAACAACACCAGACCCAAGTGTCAAATTTGTGAGAAAATGGGTCATACTGCTGCAAAATGCTATTTCAGATTTAATCAGAACTACATACCTGGACAGAATTCAAACAATCAAAGGAACAACAACAATGGTAGTGCTAATCTAGTCCAAGCTCAAGGTAACTCTGATTCAAATGATGTCAAAAGCTGTCAGCTAAGTGAAGGCACTAAATCTGATCAGACCCAGGATGATGCATGGTACCCAGATACTGGTGCTACCAATCACATAACCAACAGCCTGGATAATCTTAATGCAGGCAACAGGGAATATAGAGGTACTCAATTAATCTCTTTAGGTAATGGTGACTGTATAAATATCACACACATAGGGGATGCACACATTAAAGGAAAAAGAATGATGTATTTGAATAATCTCCTAAGAGTACCCAAAATAAAAAAGAATCTCATTAGTGTGTCCCAATTTGCTAGAGATAATAATGTGTTCTTTGAATTTTATCCCAAACATTGCTTAATCAAAGATATGCTAACTAGGGAAATTATATTGCAGGGTGAAGCTGATAGAGGATTATACAAGTTTAATTCTGTAAACTGTAAAAAGTCTATAGCTGAAAATTCTTGTAATGTCTCAATGTTGAGCAAAACTGATGGACATATTGATGTAAAACCATGTCAAAATATATCAACTTCTGAAGATAATGTTTGCAATAACTCTATGATATCTAAAAGTAGTGTTAACACATTTGAGCTATGGCACTACAAACTAGGACACCCTAATGAGAAAATAGTTAAGAGAATACTCTTAGAAAATAAAATTTCCTTTAATGAGTATGCATCACCTTATGTATGCACTCATTGCCAACTTGGCAAGAGTCATAAACTGCCATTTGCAAACTCAGAAACTGAGTATAAGCAACCTCTTGATCTGATTGCTTCAGATCTATGGGGTCCAGCACCCTATAGTTCTGACTATGGGTACAATTACTACATTTCTTTTGTTGACTCCTACTCTAGATACACTTGGATTTACTTTCTTAAAGCTAAGTCTGACACTTATAATGCTGTTGTTCAATTCATAACTATGGCTGAAAAACAAACAAACTGTCAGCTAAAAACTTTTCAAACTGATGGTGGTAGTGAATACAGACCACTTGATGATTTCTTTAAAAGAAAAGGTATAATTCATAGAACTACTTGTCCTTACACTTCTGAGCAAAATGGGTTAGCAGAAAGAAAACACAGACACATTGTAGAGTCTGGCTTATCACTTCTTGCACATGCTTCAATACCTCTTAAGTTTTGGCCTGAAGCCTTTAGTACAGCTGTTTATCTAATTAACAGGCTCCCAACTAAAGTATTGAATTACATGTGTCCTATAGAGAAATTACTCAAAACAAAACCAGACTATAAAATGTTAAAAACCTTTGGTTGTTTGTGCTTTCCATGTCTTAGACCCTACAATAAGCACAAGCTAAACTTCAGATCAAAGTCTTGTACCTTTCTTGGATACTGTACAAACCAAAAAGGGTACAAGTGCCTGGATGAAAATGGAAAAATTATCATAAGCAGACATGTAGTATTTAATGAATTTGTGTTTCCTTTTAGTAAGACAGATATAAAGACTACTGCAAAGGTTTACAATCCAAGTAAATCTATCCCACATTTACCTTTATATACTGACATCCAAGAGGATGTCAATGATGATGATGCCAACGAAGGTGCTTCAAATCCACAACACACTGTACCATCTAAGTCAGGTTGTGAACTGCAAGGCCCTTCAAGTCAGCACAGATCTGTCACAACAGAAAGCAACAACAGTCAAAGTGAGGATCAAAACTTAGCTGAAGAAATTAGCAGTTATGATGACAACATACAGCAAACTAATCAAGCAGAGTCACCACTCATGATAAGTCAACCAACTGCAGGTCATCCCATGATTACAAGAGCCAAAAGTGGCATTTTCAAACCAAAGGTCTACACTATAACATCTTCCCTTGACAAAGAGCCTGAAAACTTCATTCAAGCTGCTAGTAATGAAAATTGGAAAGCAGCCATGGATGAAGAATTCAATGCCCTTATCAAAAATAAAACCTGGAATTTGGTCACACCCCCAGGTAATAAAAACATTATTAACTGCAAGTGGACCTACAGGTTAAAGAAAAATCCTGATGGCACTATAAGCAAGCACAAGGCTAGACTTGTTGCAAAGGGGTATACACAAGAGTATGGTTTTGATTTTTGTGAAACCTTTTCACCTGTGGTAAAACCCTCTACCATTAGACTTGTACTTACTATTGCCTTACATAGAAACTGGTACTTAAGGCAACTAGATGTGAATAATGCCTTCTTAAATGGTGTCTTGCAAGAGGACATTTATATGAGACAGCCACAAGGCTACATACAAGACAATAGTCTTGTATGCAAACTCAACAAGGCTATATATGGTCTCAAGCAAGCACCTAGAGTATGATTTGACAAACTGAAAACCACTCTAACCAATAAGGGTTTTCAATTCACCAAATCTGACAACTCACTTTTTATCAAAATCACAAATGAATCATCTATATATATACTAATATATGTAGATGACTTGATTATAACAGGTGATAACATTGATGAAATAAATGAGTTAATCAAGTATCTTCACAAGCAATTTTCCATCAAAGATTTAGGTGAACTGAATTACTTCTTAGGTATAGAGGTCTTAAAATCATCCTCTACAGATATATTTCTCAGTCAAAAGAAATACATCTTAGATATCTTAAACAAAACCAAAATGGATGGTGCTAAACCTCAATCTACACCTATGATCAGTAACCAAAGATACTCCAAAAATCAAGGTGAGTCTATATCAAATATCAAACAGTACAGGAGTATCATTGGTGCACTGCAATATGTCACTATAACTAGGCCTGATATCACCTTTAGTGTTAATAAATTATCTCAGTTTATGCAGAATCCATTGGATAATCACTGGAAAGGGATCAAAAGAGTGCTCAGATATCTTAAAGGCACTATCAATTTTGGGCTTCATTTTAAAAAAGGCAGAGATCTAAACCTAGTGGGTTATAGTGATGCAGACTGGGCTGGAGACTTAGATGACAGAAAATCCACTACTGGTTACTGCATATATCTTGGTGGCAACTTAATCTCATGGAGTTCAAAGAAACAATCTACCATTTCTAAATCCAGCAGTGAAGCAGAATACAGAAGTGTAGCTAGTGCTACAGCTGAAATTATGTGGCTACAATCACTCTTATCAGAACTTAAAGTCAGCAATAATGAGAAAGCAACTTTATGGTGTGATAATCAAAGTACAATCTATATGTCTGTCAATCCAATTCAGCATTCCAGAACCAAACACATAGAAATCGATCTACATTTTGTTCGAGAACAGGTAACTAAAGGAAAGCTACAAGTATGCCATGTTCCTACATATTATCAAAAAGCAGACATACTCAACAAAGCCTTATCGAAGTCAAGCTTTCATAGGCTAAGAGAAGATTTAAAGGTCAGAGAAATCAAACCAGTAAAAGTTGCAGAAGTCTTAGCTGAGTTCAAATCAAGCAAATCCCCTGATCGGAACAAAAGATTTCACCTTGTCGCTGAATCGCCTCGTCGCCATGGCTCTAAACCTAACCCTAGTTTGAATTGAGGGGGAGTATTAGCTTTCGTATGTGAGACGGTTCTAAACAAACACAGATCTTATTCTTTCTGTGCTCTGCATCTCAGCCTTTCATCTGAAGGCTATCCTATGGCTGCTATTCATTCTCTTCTTTGGTTCGGATCGCCAGCCTGTACTTGGGCTTTTTCCAAACTGCTTTGTTATTATAAATACTTGTATCTGTACGAATGTAATACAGTTTTGTAATAAAAGAATACAGATTGAAATACAAAAGTTATCTTTTCATTCTTCAATTCAAACTTTAACACAGAATACATTTAGTAATGAGAATGTTTAGATTTTCTCTCGAATTTGGTAACAAAGGGAATGTTCTACGTGATAACTATAGTGGGTCAAAATATAAATTTTATCACGGTGAGATAGTTCAATATGACAAGTTCATGTAATGCAAATGGGAGAGCTTGTAAATGCCTAATTATAAATGACTATCCATAGAGAAGAACATCAGCTAAAATAGCAGTTACATGGAGGAGATCACTTTTACAGAAGGTCAAACCCAATGTACTTTTTACATTTCAACTTTTTAATGTTGAAATACTCGGCACAATTGTTGTAAAAAAACATATTTACGACCCGGGATTTATCATAATCTAATCTGCACATCCACTCTAATATAATGCAAGCAACATCTAATAAAGTGCGCTTCGGTAGTCATTGGTTTTTACAATTACAGGATAAGGAAAAACATATTTACCATTTTAAATTGGACGCGAGTTTTAAAATTTAATCTGAATTATATTAAAATGCTAAATTAAACTAATATGATTTAATTTAGCATTACACCAGTTTAATTTAGACTAAATATTAAAACATGCATTCACGGAAAAAAAATTGGTTTTCGTTTTTTCTTTTCAATCGATTCCCTCTTGCAATTATAAGGGTTAAACTTGCTATTTTGTTTGTGAGTAACAGAAATGTCTTGAATGGATTCTTATTCTCTATTGTATTTCTGTTAATTTTTTTTTTCATATTGACGCGAATAATATTTTGTGTAACATTATATCATTATGTATTTCCACTTAATTTAAACTTTTGAAAAATTGCTATAATGTTTTTTCTTCTTCAATACGACATATCCGAACAGTCTATTACAATTATTGTACGGTTGTACTAGTATTCTCATGGACAATTTGTTTACTAAAGGACATTGTCTAAAAAACTTTCGAAATGGATAAGAGGTAGTTATTCATATCATGTCCACTTAAATTTTAGTTATGAAAATGAGAAATAATGTTTAGGGGTTTCAAATTACATCTTGAAATTTAAATTAATAATAATGATAAATTAAAAAAAATAACGTTATTTGGACACAAGGATTAGCTCTAACATAAATTTAACAATTACATCCATTAACTAAATTCTTCTTTCTTTACAATTTTACGCTACAGTCCATAGGCCCACGTTAAATATTGAAACGTTTAAGATTTCCATAGAGATGTTTAAATGAATATGAACGCCACAATAATAGCTGCATGTGTGCAATCGTCTTCCCTGTCCTTACTACAGCCTACATATCTCATACTTTTGTACTTTTGATCTTTTTTTCGTCTTCTTTTTTTAACCTTTTAGAAGATTTATACATAAAATGTTGGGAACATTTGACATACATTCTTAATAGGTTTGAAAATACAAAACACATCCCTTCGTTTTAATTATAAGTTTCTCATCTATATTTTTAAACGAGACAAAAAGATTTCCCTAAATACCCTTCAAATTCTTTTCATCGATTAACATCTTAAAAAAAGAAAACCTTAATCGTCTGAATTATAAATCGGAATTAGTTGCTTCTTCAAAAATTGGTGTCCGAATCGAGTCCAGAGCTGAAGAAAGTTGAGATTCAGAAGAAGAAAACAACACCAATTAGAAAATCGAAGGATATCTATTAAGAAATTTCATCATTTCGGTTTTTATTCTATTATAATAACCAAATTTGGTAAAATTTGCAGATATTTGTTAGAAAATCTCAAAAACATTCACATACAAACAATATTATACCTAATTTAATGCATCGAAATAGTAACATGAAAATTTAAACATATTTTCCAAATTAATATACAATATTTTGAATTAATATAGAATTTTCTGCAAATTGTTTACAGTGGTAGAAGTTTTATATAACTGCACCCTTCTATGTAATTACATGCAATAATTGCAGCCATATATGCGACTATATTTAGTATTTGTAGACAAATCTGCAATTATTGAAAATCAGCATTGTAATACAATTTTTGCAGTCAAATCTGCAAATATTGAAAATAAATGCATAAAAGACTGCAAAAATATTATTGACATTTACAGTGAAGCAACTAATTATAAAAATAAAACAGGAAAATAGGCACAAGGAAGAAGTTGCAAAAAAATTTAGTCTCAGGGACAACATGTTTGTTTTTTAGTTTGAAGGACACTTTTTGTGAGAATAGAAAATGATAGTTGCAACTATCATTCCGTGATTTACAGTAAAAAATGTCTTTCAGCCTAAAAAGTAAACTTCTTGTCCCTGAAATTAAATTTTTTTCTAACTTTTTCCCTGAGGCTAAAAACCCCAAAAGAAAAATGTAAAAAAATTTCAGCAAATATTTTCTCATCTATATGCAGATATATCGATTATTTCTAGTTATATACAATTTTATTGAAAAGATGCAGACATATATGCAATTATTATGAATAGTTGCATACATCCTTGTAATTACTATAAACAATTGCATTTTTAAATGCATTTCACTTATGAAGTTATGAATTGCATCATTTTTAAATGCATATCTGATATGCATCTTAAAATTACAGCTGTTATATGCAAATTTTAACTGCATATGAAATGTGCAGTTAAAACATACAGTTAAAAGATGCAAATTTTAAGTGCATTTCACTTGCGCAGTTTAAAAGTCATAAGATTTTTAATATACTTTCCGACATATATGCAATTATTATGAGTAGTTGCATACATATTTGCAATTATTTATGAACAACTACATATTTAACTGCATTTCACTTATGCAGTTATAAATTGCACCATTTTTAACTGCACGTCTGTTGTGTAGTGTAAAATAGAACCCTGTTAAATGCAATTTTTAACTGCATATATAATATGCAGTTTAAACATACACATTAATCATGCAAATTTTGAAGTGCATTTCACTTATGCGGTTAAAAATTCAAAAGATTCTTATTATATTTGCATACATATCTAATATAAAGTTATGAATTGTATTATTTTTAACTGCATATATAGTACGCAGTTAAAAATTGTAGCTATTAAATGTGTTTTTTAACTGCATACTTGATTTGCAGTTAATAAATACATCTGTTAAATGCAAATTTTAAATGCATTTTACATATGCAGTTAAAAACTAAAAAGATCAACTGCATTTTAAATATACAAATTTTAACTACATTTTACATATGTAGTTATCAACGCACATAAAATTCTACAATAATTCTCGATAACTGCTGAAAAATACACATTTATTTAGATAACTAAAGATTTTGATAAATACAGTCATGAACGCAATTACTTACAATAATTGCAGCAGAGTCTGTAGTTATTTTACTTAACTGCAAACAACTCTACATTTACATACAAGATTAAAAATAAAAAAAATTTGAACAAAAAACCTCATATTATTCGAATTACTTAATATAACTTATACTTGCTATGCATAATTATACAAAAAATACTGCTAAATTATCAAAAAATTACAAAAAACAATAATACAAAGTCGATTGAAAATTAAATCAAACGTTTATCTATAAGAAGATGAAGCCATAATGAATCGTAAAAAAATCGAACAGTAGATCGAATTAAATATGATTTCCCTACGAAGATTTCAAATCTTGATCGTCGATACAATCACACGAGAATAGTCGACATGAAATAAACGAGGGTAATTAGGGAAACAAAATATTGTAAAAAAAATAGGGACCAGATTTAAAAGCATAAAACGGAAGGAGTTTTGGACTATTAAATTTGATTTTAGGGACGTGGGCCTAATTTCCACTAAAATATTTAGATCGATTACACCATTCACAGCACATAAAGTGATAGTTGGCTATAAAATAATGGAGGTTATAAAGGATTCAAAAATCTACAATTAAAATATTGGAATTAATTAGGTTACAATAGAAAATATGTGGGAATATTTTGGCATCTACCGTAGGCTAATCGAAGTATCATTTGATAATTAAGTTTTTTTTAAGCACCCATAAAAAGGTTTAATTTGTAAACTCTGACCGTTTCATGTAGCTGACATGCACTACAAAAAACAACAGCATTGCCGACCACTCAAAACCGCAAGAGGCCGTCGGAAATAACCGTCGGCAACAATGCCATCGAAGGATTGTCTTTTCGACGGCTTTCTGATGACTCCATCTATTTGCTTTCGACGGTCGACGATGACATTTCCGACGACTTGCAACGGCCCGTCGTGTACATATGATCGGTTATGAGTTGTCTAAAGTGTTGTCCGTAGCCATCGAAAACCATCGAAATACGTGGAAGATAAGCCGTCAGCAAAAATCGAAAAGTTTTGGGTGTCGTACTCCAACCTGAAAGCATTGCATATGCAAAAAAATCACTAATAGTCCATAACAAAGAAACGAACATGCGAAAATTCATTTTTTTCGAAATGTCGTATGTTTCAACCACTTCGTGCCACATTGTTTTCAACTCTTCAATCAATGGTTGTAAATAAACACTGATTGTTTATGTCGGATCATTAGGACCAAAGACGACAATAGTGAGAAACATATATGGAGTTTTTATACATATCCACGGAGGTAAATTGTAAGGTGTAACGATAATATGTCAAGATGAATATTTAAAATCAAATTGAGAGAATGGTGAAAATCCATCCATACACAAACCAAGTCTAACATTACGGGTCTCTGCTACAAAAGCAGGATAGGTCTTATCAAAATGTTTTCATGCTTCTCAATCGGCTGGGTATGTTAGGGTACATTTGTCATGTGTTCTCACAGTATACCATCTCATATGAGGTACGAGTACGAAGGATGCATATAACTTTGAAGTCTAGGAGTGATGGATAAGTAATGCATTCTCTTGTATGGAACTTCATTTCTCTTCTTTTTTCTTGGTTTGTATCTTTCCTCAATACATATTCTACACTTTCTAAGATTGATGTTCTCTTTCCAAAAAAATATGCAACCGTTTAAACATGTATTTATCTTTTGGTACGACAAACCAAATGTAGACATAGTTTTTTCACTTCATAATGATTTTCAAACATTAAATTATCGGGTAGCATACGTCATTTTGCAACTTATACAACAGTTGTAAATCCAGCTTTTGTGAAGTTGAATATAGATTTCATAACAATGTATTTTATAGTTACTTATAATTGGGTGCTGCTTTTGCAACCATCTTAAAGGGGTTTCTTAACTGCATCCAATAAATCATATATTTTCTTTGCTACAATATTTGATCCTTCTTCTACATTTACATCGTCGTCGTCAACTTCAACAATAGAGAACATTGATCATGTTGCATCTTCAACCATATCTTCTACAGGACTCACTATAACATTGTCATTACCCACCTCCTTCTCTAACACTACAGAATTAGGTGCAACAAGTTCTCCATGACGATCCCACACAAAATACTCCGGCACGAAACCGTTTTGACATTAATGGAATTTAACCAAATCCGGTTTGAAATGACTCAAATGTATGTAGTTACTACACAGACAACGAATTTTTTTATCGTTTTCATTACTACTTAAAGTGAATTCAATAAATACGTGTACACCATTATTAAAATATTCACTTATTAAGCCTCTCAATCCCTTCCGTTATACATCCAGCTCCTCCGATCAACAAAATAATTGAATATTATTTTCCATTTCAAAAATATGATAGATACTCAAAAACTTATTGATCGTTTTATGGATTGACATTTAATTTTTCAATACATGTATACATTTTAATGTTTTATTAATTATATAATATGTTATCGTTATACAATAATTTGTTTATATTTTAATGTTTTATTAAATATATATTATTTGAATCATTTAACTTTTTTTGTAAAATCGTATATATTTTCAATTTTAACTTATTATGAATATAATATTATATTTCACTCTATTATTTTCTACTTTGATGGTCGGTTATCGTACTTCTTATTACAAATACAATAATAATTACATTTTCTAAATCATTTCATTTTAAACGATTCAACCAATTTTGACGTGCTTCCCCTTTATTCCATGTATCGTACACGAATGCATGTACACAAAGAACAAAAAGGAAGTGTTTTTGAAATTTTGTGAATCTTTTAAGATGAAATATTTTCAAAATATAATTACTTTATTGTATTTGTAACATGTCCAAATAGGGACAGATCCGAAAAATATTGTATCGGATGAATATTGATGTCCGTTTTGTAATAAAAATGAATTTCTATATAATAATCATATGCAATACTTGTCAGACAGGGTCAAAAACTCTCTAAGAAATTTAAAAAATAAAGTACATTATAAACCAATTTGTTTATATTAGGATTAACTCTAATTTAATGTTTAAAATTCTTAACGATTAAAGACTAATAAAAACTTGTTTTTTTAACATGTTTAGATAACATTAATTTCAATTCATTACACGGTAATAAAAAATTAAATTTATACACTAATTTGTTTGTATATATTACCACGTACACGTAAACTAAATTTATATATAATTAAGAATATATAAACTAATAAAGGGTTTATATAAATAAATTGTTTTTCTACGTTTTAGATAACACATAGACTAATTAATAATAAATTATGTTACAGTAATACACACATACACCAATCAACCCAAATTAGCATTAATTATACATTAGTTATCGAATTTAAACACTAATAACCCTAATTAACATATCCTAATCAACCAATATACACAATTATAACTAATCAATAGGCTATTATCAATAAATATATGCACAAATTAACACTAATTTTATCATAATTCGGATCATTTAGTTTAAGGGAAGAATATACCTGATTTTTGATGAATTGAATGCGTAGACGATTGGAGATTGCAAATTGACGGATTGAGACAATTCACGATGGGTAGGGACGAATTTGAGGGAACTTAGGGGTTTAGGAAGTGGAAATGAGAAAGAAAACGGGTTCGACTACTGCTGTATACGCGACTTTCCGACGGCCGTCGACGGCTATATTTCCAATGGTTTTCGACTGCTATATTGATCTTTTCAACATTTTTAAAAATAAATTAAGTTTTGATTTACTTTATTACCAAAATTTTATTTGATATAAAAAATTTCAAAAGTTTACTATAATGCAGTTTTGTTTCTTACTATTAAAAAGGTTCTCTTTATTCGTTATACAATAATCTTTTAACGATTTGGTAATTAATTGTGAATTTTAAATGTATTTAACATAATAAACTCAGATAAAATAAAATATTTAGCAAAAAAATAAATTTGTTGAACCTTATGTCCATCCTATGTATTTTGGGCATACAGTCGAAATATGAAAGGAAAATAAATAGGTTTTAGGTATCAAATTTGATTTTTCAAATTTATAGCCGTTCGGCGACATTCACACTTAAATCTTTTGTTCGAAGGTCAAACGATATTCAAACGAGACGAAATTCAAACCACATATACTATATTATATATTTATCCAATCCGTATGGTTGGATTTTAAAAAAAACATACTGAAAAAAATTTAGACTTCAAACATGTCATTTTCATAGAAGTTGTCCTGATAATACATATCAACTGTTATACAACTCCTTAGAAAATGACATAGTTTTAGTCTAATTGTTTTCCCTTTCATTTTTTCTTGATTCTAGCTGTACGGATTAGATAAATACATTATAAAATGATTCGAATTTTGTCTCGTTTGATGATCGTTTGGCTTTCAAACGAAAGGTTATTAGTCTAAATATAGACAAACGGCTATAAATTTGAGAATCAAGATCGGCACCCTAAATTTATTTACTTTTTTTTTACCATATTTGAAAGTAGATTCAAAATACATTGAATCGACATAAGATTCAAAAAAATTATTTTTCCGCCGAACATTTTCTTTTAAATGAATTTATGATGTTAAATAATTTAAAAATTCATAATTACTTATACAATCGTTAAAAAATATATTTAAATTCATAAAACAGTTATGCATCATAAATTTCATCAAAGTTGTATAATGGATGGACTGAAAGTTACATAAATTGATCCTTTGAGTTTGATTGTCAATAAAGTTAAATATCGAATTACACAACAAATGATTATCTATTTAATTCATAGGAATTAAATTAGTATATTTATGCAAATTTCAAACTTCTATAAATAATAAGTTAAAATAATGTGATAAATTAAATTAATTAAGATAGCTAACTGTCGAAAGCCATCGAAATCTATATGACGAAGTTGTCTGCGGCCGTCGGAAGGTTCTGTTGGAATTCCTGTTATTTCTTGTAGTGATGGTGTTTCAATGTGGATAAAACATACCGTTCATATTTATTCTTTCATTTATATTTTCAAATTTTGTATTTACATTCACTACAAGAACAACAGTATATTCCGACCACATGTACCGACAGCCGCAGACGGAATACTTCCGATGGCTTCCGACGGCAAGTACATTCTAGACTTTGTTACGAATAAAATAATTAGCCGTCGGAAGCCGTTAGAACAATGCCGTTTGCGGTCGTTGGTAGCCGTCTGAAATTCATGATTACCTTCTTCCCTAGGCCGAAACAGATTCATTTGAGCTCTCCTCCATCACTAAAACCCTTCTTCCTCCATTTCCATCTCCACCTTCAACGCTAGAAATTCTACCGAAATCACCTCCTTCTTCGTCAATTCAGAATCTCATCTCCTCCAAACCCCTAATCTCCTCTATTTTAGGTATTATTCATAAACTCTAATTTCATGAATTTGTTAATTTAGAGTTAATTTGTTAGTTTAGCTGTTTATATTATCTCATTGATTGTGTAGTATAGTTTATTGATTGTTAATTATTGTTATTATCCTATAAGTGTTGAATACTAACTTGTTTAGTTTATGCGATAAGAAATTAGTGTGCATGAGTTGAATAATTTAGTGCTTTTACGCCTTACTTGGGTTATTTAGTGTGGATGAGCATAATTTAGTTATGCGTTTTATAAAACGTCTAAAACGATAATTAATTTTATATAACGTACAATAGTTAATTAAAGTTTTAAACATGTGCGTATGTGATAAACTATCGTATACGGTAGTTTAACATAAGTTAAATATTAATCGATTTAATTTAAATGTCGAAAGCCAATTTTTTTTTAAATAAAATATATAATAACTTTATTCATAAAACCCTTAGAGGGTTTTTTGGCCCCATTTGATAAGTATTGTGTATGATCGTTATGTGGGTATTCGTTTTTTGTCACAGAACGGACATCTACATTCATCATATACTGTATTTGTTGGATTTGTCCCTGTATTGGACAAGTTACAAACACAGTAACGTAATTACATCTCGTAAATCATTTCATTTTAAACAATTCACAAAATTTCGACTGCACTTCCTTTATGTTCCCTGTGTACACGCAATTGGGTACGACTCAGGGAACAAAAGGAAAGTGCTGCCGAAATTTTGTTGAATCATTTAAAATGAAATGATTTACGAGATTTAATTACGTTACCGTGTTTGTAGCGGGAAGTAGGATGACCCAACAACAAAGTGTCAATGATCAATTAATAAAACTTTAAACTATAAAAGTGTATTGAAAAATAAATTGTCAAAGTGGTTTTAATTTATATCGTAATTTTTAATTTGTACGAGAGATGATCAATTATTTTATTGATCGAAGCTGGATGTATCAACAACGAAGAGAAATTGAAGGCTCACTAAGTGAACATTTTAATAATGGTATATACGTATTTATTGATTTCATTTTGAGTAATAATGGAAACGATGAAGAAATCCATTGTCCATGTAGTAGGTGCAAATTGTTGAAGCATTTGGTACTAGAAATGGTTAGAGTTCAGTTGCGTCAGTACGGCTCATGCCGAACTATTTGGTATGAGATCGTCATGGAGAACTTGTAGCACCTAATCCCGTACAGTCAAAGGAGGTAGTGAGTAATGAAATTTTTATGACGAATCTAGTAGAACATATGGTTGAAGATGCAGCACGTTCAATGTTCCCTACTGCTCCATTTGTTGATGACGATGTTAGTGTTGAAAAAGAACCAAATATTGGAGCAAAATAAATTTATGATTTATTGGATTCCGCGAAAAAACCCCTTTGGGAAGGCTATGCAAGCGGCACCCAGTTATCAGTAACTGCAGAATACATTGCGATGAAATCTAAATACAACCTCATAGAAGTTGAATTTACAACTGTTGTACAAGCTGCGAAGCAGCATACCCCTCCCGATAATTTAATGTATGAAAATCATTATGAAGTGAAAAAACATATGTCGGCTTTTGGTTTACCGTATCAAAAAATAGATACATGTTTAGATGGTTGCATGTTGTTTTGGAAAGAAGAAATCAATTTTACTAATTGTAAAATATGTAATCAGGAAAGGTACAAACCAAGAAAGAAGAAGGGAAAGAAAGTCCCGTATAAACATATGCATTATTTACCTATTACTCCTAGGCTTCAAAGGTTTCTGTAACCGCGCATCATATGAGATGGCACGGTGTTAGAACACAGGAAGAAGGTACATTAACACACCCTGCTGATGTGGAAGCATGTAAGGATTTTGATCTGAAATATCCCAATTTTGCAGTAGAGTGCCGTTATGTTAGACTTGATTTATGTACGGATGGATTTTCACCATTTTCTCAATTTGGTTTTAAATATTCATCTCGGCCAATAATCGTTACACCTTATATTTGACCTCCATGGATGTGTATGAAAAATCCATATATGTTTCTCACAATTATCGTCCCCGACTTTGATGATCCGACATAAGGAATCGATGTTTATTTACAGCCGTTGATTGAAGAGTTGAAAACACTGTGGTACGAAGGAGTTGAAACATACGACATCTTAAAAAAAATTTTTTTTGTATGTTTTCTTCTTTGTTGTGGACTATTAGCGATTTTCCTGTATATGCAATGCTTTCAGGTTAGAGTACGACCGGTCGCCTAGCTGTCCTAATTGCATGGAGGAAACATGAGCATTTCCTTTACCGCATAAAAGGAAAATTTCGTGGTTTGATTGTATCGGTGTTTTTGCATATTAATCATCCTTTTAGAAGAGACAAAAAAACATTACAGCTAATAGACCCGAGCCCTTGCAACCACCATCGGTTTGGTCAAGCGAAGATATAAATGAACTTGTAAAGGATTTTCCGAAGATACATGAAATTGGAGAACAGATTGAAATTCAAGGTAAATCAACGAATCATAATTGGTGCAAACAAAATATATTTTGGGAGTTGCCTTATTTGTAAAATCTACTACTTCATCACAATATTGATGTGATGCACAACAAGAAAAACGTGTTTGACAATGTTTTTAATATAATTTTGAATGTTAAGGGGAAGAAGAAGGATGATTTGAAATCAAGACGCGATACGAAGCAATATGTAATCACCTTGAGCTTCATATCAAGCCAAATGACACAAAAAAACCAAAAGCATGCTATGAGCGCTAGATAATAACTAAGTTAAAATACTTTTAAAATGGTTGGAAGGGTTAAGATTTCCTGATGGTATTTCTTTCAATATTCGTAGATGTATCGACTATAAGAACAACAGACTTAATGGGATGAAAAGCCATGATTGCCATATTATGATGGAAAATTTATTACCCATTGCTTTTAAAGAGCCGTTGCCCGTAAAAGTTTTGACGGTTGTAATAGAACTTAATTTGTTTTATAAGGAGCTTTGTTCTACTACGTTAAAAGTTGATCGTGCATGTAAACTTGAAGTAGAAATCCCTATACTACTCTACAAAATAGAGAAAATATTTCCTCCAGGTTTATTTAATGTAATAGAGTATTTACCTTTTCATCTTCCATCTGAAGCACGTCATCGAGGGTCTGTGCAATATGAATGGATAAATCCATTTGAGAGGTATTAATGTTTAGTACGTTAAATATTAGTTTAATTACATGTATAAATAAATTTTAATTTGGAATAATTCTTAATAGGTACTTGAATCATCTAAAGAAAAAAGTGAGACAGAAATCACAAGTTGAAGGTTCGATTTGCAAATCAAATATCGAAGAAAAAGCTTCGTTTTTTTCCCTCATTATTTTAGTGATCATGTAACTTATTATTTGAAAGTGCTACGCGTAATAATGAGGCATTGATCAAGATGATTGTCAAGCAAATTTATCTATTTTTAAAAAACATGGCCAACCTGTTGGTAAATGTGTGGAATTATGCTTGGACGATAGAGATTACCATGTAGCACACACATATATTCTTCTCAATTGTGCTGAAGTTGCACCATTTGTTAGATAATATACATATATTCTTCTTAATGCATTATATCATCTACATATGTGTATATGCACACGTGTGTGTTAATAATAATGCAATATTTCTTCTATAATTGCAGTGTTTACGAATCACAACATCCAAATGGCGATATCGGCAAAGATTTCGCTACTTGGTTTTCAAATTACGTCTACGAAACGACAAATTGTGTGGTCAATGAAGGATTGAATCATTTAGCCATGAGACCAAAAAGGAAAGTCAAGACCTATCCAATATTCTTTGTTAATGGATATAAATTAAACAACAAAGAATACGGTGCTGAAAAATTAACTAACAATACCGGTGTATTTGTTAAAGGTAGTGATGATCCAAATGATCATGTAAATGATTTTTATGGCATGTTAACCCAAGTTTTGCAATTGACATATTTCACAAGACCTGCAGAAGAAGTTTTTTTGTTTAAATGCAACTGGTTCAGCAAAGTTCGAGGTTTTGGAATCAACGTGCACCCAAAGTATAATCTTATAGAAATAAAGGATACCTCACGTTATTATAAGTACGATCCTTTTATACTTGCCAAACAAGCTCTAAAAATTTATTACGCTCCATACCCATTTCTACGAAGAGATAAAGCAGATTGGTCGGCTGTTTTTAAAACAAAGGCAAGATTTACATTTGATGGACAGAATATTCCAAATGAACAAGCTTATCAAGCAGATATCGAGGAAAATACTGGAATAATAATAACCGACGATCAAACCGATTTTGGACCTCTAAATGATCAATCAAATGCATTAATAGAAGCATTTGAGACTATAGAGGAACAAAACATAGAGTACGAAACAGAGTCTGAATCAGAAAACGATGAGTACTGATTAATAATCATCATTTCAGGAGAAGGTAATTTCTGTGTTTATTTATGTTACATTTTCTCTTTAAAAATGATATGTGATATGTTTAGTCGTAATCTGTTTCACATAATCCTTTTATGTTCTGCCATAATGTATGTTTCACATAATTAAATGATATATTTATCATATATGATATGTTTGTAACAGGTAGTATATATGTCTTTTTTCCGTAGACGTAGCTCTTCCTATACAGGATCTCCCTCTTCTTCTCAAAGAGGGACCGGTGCGCCTCCAGCTGGTGATGGCAGTGACTCATCACAGGAGGCAGCTCTTCCTACGGTCTGGTTGCAGGCCAAAGCTGATGGATCATAAGTATTAAATTTATTTCAGTATTAACAATATTTTCTGTACGATCTATTATATATTAGTCTTTCTTTATTAACCGTTTGTTTCTTTTTAACACAGTGGCTTCGAGCTCGAGCCATTAGCTACAGTGCTCTCTATATCTAGACAGGCATATGCGAGCAAGATGACTGCCTGTTGGCCCAAGTGGAGTAAGATACCGGATAATGTCAGAGAGAGAATTTGGCAGGACTTCCTGGTAAGTGTAAATTTATATTTTGCATTTTCTATTTGATCCTAGACGACTTTATATATTGTAGACTATTTATAAAAATGTATAACTTTCATTTTCTCAATGTGTAGGGTTCAGTGGACCTACAAGAGACTGATCTTTCCCTGGTGCAGCGCCATTGGAACAGCAAAATTGTCAAAATTATAGGGATATAGTGTCTGCTATGAGAAGAGCGGGAAATAAACCGAACTGGATGAGTGTAGCGTGTGGGAGATCCGGGTCGCATGGTGGAGCAATGAGGAGTTCCAGGTAAGTTTACCACATATTAATTACTTTAAATTGTTGCGTATATTTAATACATTTTAAAACTGTAAAATGTTATTTCCAATTTAAATTTGCAGAGGGAGTCAAATAGGAACTCCGTAAACAGAAACAAGAATCCCGTCACACATCGCAGTGGTTCCAAATCATTCCAGCATCATCGCGAAGATTTGGTAAATTTTTATATTCACATTTTTATATTTTAAGTTATAAGTTGTTAATAGATAGTTAATAAAACAATATAATATATATATATATACATACATACATATATATATACACATATATTCATATTTCAGGAAAGAGCACGCGAGGGTCCTGTGTCGTATTGGGATGTTTTTGCTCATACTCATGCATTGAAGCAGACCAACGATTCGGGCTCAGTCGTATACTCATGGGAGCATGATGATAAAGCGACCGCTGCCTATGTAAGTATATTATAATTAAGTTAATAGTTATCAGTTAATTAAGTACACGTTTATAGATATTTTAATTAGTGTTATTTGTACCAGTGATCATTCCAACTTTTTGTTATTTAGTATAGTGATTTGTCTACTTAAAAATGATTAGTGTTATTTTAATTACTGTTATTTATACTCAATTGTATTTTGCATTACAGCAAAATTTCCAGGAAGCACGAGCACAGCTGCTGGTTGAGACAGGACGGGAAGAGTTGACTGCTGATAAGGAGTATGCCATTTTTGAGTCTGTCATGAATCCACCATCCTGCAGCAGGCATTATGGATTTGGGAACCAAGCGGTAATTTTTTAAAAATAAACTAAATTCAAATATTTCATATTTTTCAATTAAAGTTATGTAAATTACGTTTATGATGTTGGAAGCATTATAACAATTTACTTTTATTCGCAGGTTAGGACATCTCAGAAGGCGTATAATATGGCTCAAGACAAAAAAGAAATTGCAAAGCTACGAGCCCAGATCGCCGAGCTGCAGGAGCATGATCGTCGTCGTGCTATGCAGATGGAGCAGCTGAACCAGCGCTTGGCGTAGTATATGGAGCAGCATAGGAGATTTCCTTCGTCGGGTGGTTCTGCAGAGGATGATGAGTGATGTTAGGTATGTTCTGTTATGTTTTTTTGTCTGTATATATACACTTCAAGTGGGTGAGGATGTGTTTGATACATTTTGATGGATTGTTTATTATCTTATGTAGATTTGGATATGCATGTGTTTGTGGAGTAGTTGGATGTTGGTTTGGAGATTAACGCTGTTGGGCTTTTTAGATTATGTTGTTTTATGATTTGGATATGGATTTGTTGGATGTTGATTTTTTGGATTATGTTGGATTTGGATATGGATTTCTTGGATTGAATATTTTGTTTGGTTATTTATATGATTGATGGTTTATATATGCTCGAAATGGAGCTGTTATGTGTATTGAGAGATGTGTAGTGGCTGGAAGGCAAAAAGCTTAAAAACAAAAAAAACACCCAAATTACCGATGGCAGCAAATGTCTACCGACGGCTTATAAGTCATTACATTCCAACGGCTTCCGACGATTGGCTATGGCAAATTTCTACAGTTTCCGACGGCTTCGGACGGCAATTTGTTCATTCTGATTTGCCATGTATCCAACATGGCCGTTGGAAACCGTCCCGGATTGCCATTGGTAGCCATCGGAAATATGCCGTTGATGCCATCGGAAGACGTTACGAAACGAGATTCACATTCCGATGGATTTTCCTACGTTTTCCGACGGCCTTCCGTTGGCCACCGATGGCATATATCCGTCGGAAAACACTGTTGTTCTTGTAGTGATACCTTATCTTTATTCATGTTGTAATCGATCATTGTTGGATAATTGTGCAACGTTGAACCAGGAATTCGTCTCTGAAGCGTGTCAAAGTGACATTTTCTTTAAGGAATTGATCGCCCCAACTATGAATGAGATTGTTTAGGGATTAGCGGCGGAATTCATCTATGATACAGCAAAGACTCTGCTTGCAGTCAGCAAACGACTGCAAGAACAATCTATGATTTTATTGAAGTTATAAAATATTACAGTGGATAAGGGAATTAGAAGAAGAAGAAGATTTATCATTAGCAAATCTGGTCTCCTTATATAAGATATGAAGTGGCACGGGTGCAACCGTTTGTAATGGTCAACATGCCAATGGAAGCGACTGTTCACCATAGCACCTTGACAAAAACTTGAGTCATCTACAACAAGTGAAAGTTCAAAGCCGTAAGCTACTATCATCTATGTACTAATTTCATTGATGATGTGCAAACAAATCTTATTTACTTGAACTACGATGGCTTGATTCGCAAAGGTACATAGGCAATCACTTCGGTGATGCAGTCAATTTAACTTATTCAAGATAACTTTTCTATTTTAATTTTTTTATGGAAAACGGTGGGGATTATTGGAAGTTTTTTCATTAAATTTTATAAATTGACTGCCGCTACGAAATAGGGGTCCAGGTAGATGGCAAACTCCTAGATACGAGTGCGGGGGAAACGACCCTGGTGCTGGCGACGGAGGTCCAAGGGGTAGCGCCCTTTCCAAAAAAGGTACCACTACTAGAAAGGCCTCGAAAAGCGACAAAGCCTAGCGACGGCTAAAAAAAGCAGCCCTTGCTAGCCGTCGCTTATCGCGATAAATAACCTGCAGCCAAGAGAACACAGTTTCATTACTCCTCTCCCCAATCTGCTCCCAAATCCCCTCAGATCCGCCACCAGCCGCCGCCAGGAGCCGTCACAACCTTCCGTCGCTAATTTCATCCTCTCAAAACTTGTCGGTACCTCTTATTTTTCATTATCTTTGTTTAATTTAGGTTTAAATTAAATTAGTTGATGATTTAGGGATTTGGAATTGGATGATTTAGGGGTTTGGAATTGATGAATATATGTTATTAGTTTATGGTATATAGTTTATTATTTGAATTGGGTATATAATGGTAAACCTAATTTAGAAAATTAGTTGATTATGTGTTTGAAAAATGGTAATTATTGCGTAATAGGTGATGATAATTAGTGTTGATTTGGTGGTATTAATTAGCGAATTTATTGTTTACTATGTTGTTAAAAATTATGGCTAATTTAAAATCCAAAAAATAGTCCATGATTATTGAATAATATGTTTATTGATAAGTTTACGAGAATGTTTGTTATACTGTTGTAAGTGCTAACTACTTATTTAGTTCACAAAATCGTTAATTAAAATTTATGTAGTTAAACAAAAGTTAAAATATGTTTTAAAAATTTAGATTTAATTAATAAATATTTAAGTAGTTAAATGAATTATAAAATAGTTTTTGCAGTTGTTAAAATAGTAACTCATAGTTCCCATTTGCGAGATAAGGCATATTTTCCGAGTTACTGATAGTTCGCATGGATTTTGATTCATAATTAAACGAATTCTATTTGGCTACATTAATAAAAAAAATTTAAGATCATTATTTCACTACAGACCACTAATACTTCAATATTAATATTTTTTAATTTGTGCTTTATTTATGTGAACCCCTTAGAGAATTTTTGGCCCCGTCTGACAAGTGTTGTATATGATCGTTATATGGATATTCGTTTTTCCACAGAACGGACACATATATTTATCTGATACAACATTTGTTGGATTTGTCCTAGTATTTGGACAAGTTACAAACACAATAATGTAATCATATTTTATAAATCATTTCAGTTTAAACGGTTCAAAAAATTTCGATGGCACTTCCTTTTTTCCCTGTGTGCACGCATTTGTGTACGATACAGGGAATAAAGGGAAGTGCTGCCGAAATTTTTTAGAATCGTTTAACCTGAAATGATTTATAAAATATGATTACGTTATTGTGTTTGTAATAGGAAGTAGGATAACCGGCCGTCAAAGTAAAAAAACAATAAACTTAAGAATTGAAAATTTGAATGCATTATTTATTTGAATTTGTTAAAATAGTAAAGGGTTATATATGAATTTTTACAAGACTTTAATATGAAGTGTTTTATTTAATCTTCTAACCTACATTTTACAAATCAGGAAATATGTTCGATTATTTTCTCGATCGTAGTTGGATGTATGAACCTCGAAAAGGTATGAAAGGATCAATAAAAGAACGTTTCTATAACAGTGTACAAGTATTTATTAGATTTGCTCAATCTAATAATCAAAATAACCTAGACATTCGTTGTCCGTGTAGTAAGTGCAAACATCTGAACCATTGGAAACCAGATGTAGTAGAAGTACATTTGAATAAATTTGGTTTTTTGCCGAATTATTACTTATGGGATCATCATGGAGAACTTGTTCAACCTACACCTAATCCTGTAGTGTTAGAGGACGATAATACTATGACCAATCCTATAGAAAACATGGTGCAAGATGCTGCACGATCAATGTTTCCTACCTTTGACCAAGGTGATGATGGGAACGAAAATGTCGACAAAGAGCCGACCGCGGAAGCTAAATTTTTTTATGATTTATTGGATTCTGCAAAGAGGCCATTGTGGGATGGATGTATTAGCGGAACCGAATTATCTGTAACCACCGAATACATCACTATGAAATCGAAATTTAATCTTACAGAAGCTGCATTTACAGCAGTTGTACAAACTGCAAAATGACACATGCCACCTAATAATTTGATGTGTGATAGTCATTATAAAGTAAAAAATGTGAGAAATGCGGATTAAGGATCTTAAGGCTAGAATTAACACTAGAGGGGGGTGAATAGTGTTTTAAGAAATTTGTTAATCTTTTTGAGTTTATCTAACTTTATTAACAATGTATACACTAATTAGACACAGATATGAACATAAAATCAAACATAGATGCAAATATAAAGTAAAAGCAGTAATGGAAAGAACACACCGGATTTTATACTGGTTCGGAGTTACTCTACATCCAGTCCCGTACAACTAAGTACGGATTTCCTTTCAAAAGCAATTCAACAATTACAACCCTCGTTTTCAAGGCTACGAGGTACACCCTCCAGAATACCAATCCTCTGGGTAGAGATACTTGATTTCCGAGGCAAAAAGTTCACCCAATTGATTTCCAAGGCTACAATCACACCTTTTCTCGCTTGATTGATTTCAAAGGCTACAATCACACCTTTTCTCGCTAATATATTACAAAGAAGTCTATAACTCTGAATAGCACTGAGAACCTTGTAGAGATAGTGATGTAGAATCAAACTAGAAGTAATCGAGTATGATTCGATGTTGATTTCGGCAGAGTAATGGTATGATTTTGTAATAAGAAATGTGAAAGATGAAGAGGAGTGAAAATCAGAAAAATATGATTGAAAATTCGTTGAAACTGACCCCTATTTATAGAAAACCAACAGCCATGACCATTCATGAAGAGTTATGGCGAATAGACACTTCTTTTGAAATTTGAATTTGAACTTCAACTGTCACTATGTCGACATACTACCTAGGGGCATGTCGACATCCCTCAGCCAAAAATGATAATTTGAATTTCTATAAAAACAATATTTATCTTATATAAAAACTATTTAAAACTTTATAAATATACTTGAATATAGTTGAAATTCATAAGTAAACATAAAGAACAATAAATACATAATTTAACTATAATTTTATATTTAAATCTAAGTATAAATATTAAAAGTTAAATATATTATTTGAAAAGACATTTAAAAACAGGAGTATTTTGACTTTGAAAATAAAGATGTTTTGAGGCTAAAATTATTTAAAATCAGGATAGAGAGTTTTGAATATTTTAAAAGGAAAGTTTTGAAATCATTTTGAAAACAAGATATTGTAAAATCATTTGAATTAAAATTAGTGGATACAAAACAATGTCCCACTAGATTTTCGTAGGTTCCATCCTACTTAGGGTTCCATCCCTTTAACGGGCTCGAAGTGGATTCCATTCCACGAATAAATTGGATATTAAGATGCCAGCGCTTTTCTACGAGTTTTAACAAATATTCCTAATAAAACAAACTTAACCTTGAACTCTTGATAATCTTGATACTCATGAGTCTTCTATCTCTGTATCTTGAATCTCTATACTGTACAGTATTCATTCTTGATACCTGCATGGTTAGATCCTGCAAATACATATATATCTAAACTTGTAATGTTAGTATTTATATTTTATAATCTATTCTAAGGTTGTTGTCATCAAAACCATCATCTCAAGGACTAACAAAAAAAACTTATGTCTGCTTTTGGATTGCCGTACCAGAAGATAGATACATGTGTAAAAGGTTGCATGTTGTATTGGAAAGAAGACGCTCATCTTACTAAATGCAGAATATGTAACGAGGAAAGGTACAAACCAAGAAAAAAGAAAGGAAAAGAAGTTCCATATAAGAGGATGCATTATTTACCCATCACTCCCAGACTTTAACGGTTATATGCATCTTCTGCTACAACATGTCATATGCGATGGCATAGTGTGAGAACACCAGAAGAAAGAACTTTGATACACCCATCTGATGGAGAAGCATGGAAACATTTCGATAAGACTTATCCTGAATTTGCGGCAGAGAGCCGTAATGTTAGGCTTGGCTTATGTACGGATGGATTTTCGCTATTTTCTCAGTTTGGTAGTAAATATTCATCATGGCCTATTATTATTACTCCTTATAATTTACCTCCATGGATGTGTATGAAAACTCCATATATGTTTCTAACGATTGTCGTCCCCGGTCCCGATGATCCGACACAAGGAATTGATGTTTATTTACAACCACTAATCGACGAGTTGAAAACACTGTGGCATGAAGGAGTTGAAACGTACGACATTTCGAGAAAAAGGAATTTTCGTATGTTTGCTTCTTTATTATGGACTATTAGTGATTTTCCCGCGTATGGCATGTTTTCAGGTTGGAGCAATTCTGGACGTCTAGCTTGTCCTTATTGTATGGATGAAACACGAGCATTTTCATTGAAGTATGGGAAGAAAATTTCTTGGTTTGACTGTCATCGGTGATTTCTACATACCAATCATAAATTTAGAACGGATAAAAAGAACTTTAAAGCTAATAGAGTAGAGAGTATGCTACCACCTAAGGTTTGGACAAGTGAAGAGGTATATGAAATTGTAAAAGACTACCCAAAGATACATGAAACTGGGGTACAGGTTGAAATTCCAGGTAAATCGGACATTCATAACTGGTGCAAGCAAAGTATTCTGGGAGTTACCGTACTGGAAAAATCTCCTACTCCGACATAACATTGACGTCATGCACAACGAAAAAAACGTGTTCGACAACGTGTTTAACACAATTTTGAATGTGAAGGGGAAAACCAAGGACGATGCGAATTCAAGACGTGATATATTACACTTCTGTAAGCGGCCCGAATTGCAATTATACGACGATAATAAGAAACCCAAAGCATGCTATGAGCTAGACAACAAGCAAGTAAAACTCGTTCTAAAGTGGGTGGAAGGACTTAGATGTCCTGATGGGATTTCTTCTAACCTCCATAGATGTGTTGACTTTAAAAACAGCAAATTGAGTAGGATGAAAAGTCACGATTGCCACATTATGATGGAGTATTTTTTTCCCATGATTTTCAAAGAACTGCTGCCTGCAAAAATATGGAGTGTTATAACAGAATTAAGTATGTTTTATAAACAACTTTGTTCTACGACGTTAAAGGTAGATCGTATACGTAAACTTGAAACAGAAATCCCTGTACTTCTATGCAAACTGGAGAAAATATTTCCGCCTGGTTTTTTTAATGTAATGGAGCATTTACCTGTTCATCTTCCATCTGAAGCACTCCTTCGTGGTCTTGTGCAATATGGATGGATGTATCCATTTGAGAGGTAATTTAATTAATTTCTGTTTTTGTACCACCATATAAATTTAATAAATTTTGTTATAGGTACCTGAATCATTTGAAGAAAAAATTATACAAAAAGCACGAGTAGAAGGTTCGATTTGCAAATCGTACCTTGAAGAAGAAGCTTCATTTTTTTCTCACATTACTTTAGTAACGATGTGAACTTATCGTTCGTAAGTGTTCCCCGTAATGAAGAAACTATTGAGCATGATTCTTCTGAAACAATGTTATCTATTTTTAGACAACATGGAAGACCTGCTGGAAAATGTGTGGAAATATGGTTAGATGATAGAGATTACCATGTGGCACACACATATGTTCTTCTAAATTGTGCTGAAGTTGCACCATTTATCAGGTACTTATGAATTCATATATATTTCAATTATACATGTATATATTAATTATAAAGGAATATAATACATATTTGTAGCATATACGAATCACAACATCCATCTGGTAATCTCAATAAAGAATTTGCTGGATGGTTTTCAAACTACGTTCATGATACAGGAAACTGTGTCATTGACGAAGGATTACGACATCTTGCTATAGGACTAAAACGAAATGTCAAGACTTATCCAATATTCTTCGTCAATGGACTTAAATTCAACACCAAAGATTACGGGGCTGAAAAATTATCATATAACAGTGGTGGATTTGTCAAAGGAAGTGATGATTCAGAGGAGCATATAAATGATTTTTACGGCGTCTTAACACAAGTTTTAGAGTTGACATATTATATAAAACCTGGAGAGAAAGTTGTTTTATTCAAATGCAACTGGTTTAGTAATGTTCCTGGCTCTGGAATCAATGTGCACAAAGATTATAAGCTAATTGAAATAAGACATACATCACATTACTATAAGTATGATCCTTTTGTATTAGCTAAGCAAGCTTTACAAGTTTATTTTGCTCCATATCCGTCCTTAAAAAAAGATAAAGCAGACTGGTGGGCTGTTTTTAAAACGAAGGCAAGATATAAATTTGATGGAAATAATATTCCAGATGAAGCAGCGTATCAAGCGGATCTCGAGCCAAATACTGCAATAGTGATAACCGATGACATTGATGTAGGGTCGTTGACTGATGAATCAAATGTTTTAATAGATGCATTTGTAAGTACCGAAGAAAATGATATAGAGTACGAGACCGAGTCTGAATCATAATACGATGAAGACTGATCATAGATGGCATCGCTTGTTGTATAATTCTGAGCTATGTATTAACAATAATGACTATGTTATGTAATATTCTGTGCTATGTAATAATACTGATGACTATATATGATCTGTATCATTCTGAGTTATGCATTATTCTTTTTATGTATGCTTTTTTCGATGATTATGTGCAGAGTATGTTTATGTGATGATTACCACTTGACTAATATTTATGTGATGATTATGCGACGATTAATGATTATGTGATATTGATTGATGATTATGTGATGCTTATGTTATCAGTACTTTTTTCTAAGCAGTACATCTCAGTCACCTTCACTTGGAGCTATGTCTAATAGGCGCCGTTATCGACGTAGTACATCTCAGTCGCCTTCACTTGGAGCTATGTCTGATAGGCGCCGTTATCGACGTAGCACATCTCAGTCGCCTTCACTTGGAGCAGGTCCAAGTAGCTCTGAGCCAGATCTCCGTCGAGTTGCGGAGATAGTTCCGAAAAGTGCTGGGTATGTATCAAACTTATTTGAATTATATTATATGAAATATATTGAATATATACATCAACATTTCTACAGAGGGTTCGAGGTGGAACCGTCCGATTTCATTTTACAAGTATCAAAAGAAGCATACAAAAGTAGGATGTCCGCCTGTTGGCCTCAGTGGGATAACATCCCAACACATATAAAAAACGCAATATGGTCTGATCTTATGGTATGTACAACTTTGTAATATATAATTATGCCTTATATGAAACAAAAAACAATATGCCATCATGCCTTATGATATCAGTTTTTTGTATTCTGTTCTGCTCATTGTTTTTTAATTATATAATCTCTTTTACATAACACGCATGATAATTCAATATGCAGGCAGCTGTATGTGTGGATCCGCAGGATATGGATGTTTTTATAAATCATTGGAATAAAAAGATGCGGAAAAGTTACAGAGAAACTCTTTCAAGGGCTAAGAGTTCAGGGAAAAAGCCAAGTTGGATGGGGGATGATATTTGGGCTGGATTCCAACAATATTGGGAATCGGAAGCATTCAAAGTAAGTTATATTGTCACTATATTTTTACATTTAAATGTATTGAATTATTTTACTTAATAGTGTGTATAAATTAATTGGAATTATCGGCAAGAAAAAAGGCTAATAGGAACAAAAACCCTGCTTTACATCGCGGTGGCTCGAAATCCTTCCAACAACATAGGAGGGAATTGGTAAATAAATTAACTATTCTATTCTTGTATATAATCTATTATTGTATATACTCATGCAATTTATCAATATAATCTATTCTTGTATATATTCAATGGGCAAAGTATGGAAGGGAGCCTATAGCGGCTGAGGTTTTCAGAGTCACACATGCAGTGGAGCATACAGATGAGGATGGGAATGTTTCATATGACTGGTCTGATGACAAGGCTGCTTCTGTAATGGTAAATATGTTTATTTCTGTAATGAAAATATTTCGTATTCGTTTATTTCACAGTAAATAAGTAAATTGTATATCAATTGTGTCAAATATCTGTTCGTAATTGTAGGAGAGATATAATGTAGAGGATGAACGAGCGATACAAGCGAGTGGACGGGAGTCGCTTACGGTTGATGAGTCTAATCGGATATGGGACTCAATCATTGAACAAGCAAGTCGAAACAGGCGTTACAGTTTCAGCAATGTGGTATGTACTCAACGTTTACATAGTAGAAACCTGTATGCCATGAACTTCTTATTCATTTGAGTTTATTACCAATAACTTGAGTTTTCTTATTGTTATTGTATGCCATGAACTTCTTATTCAGTTGAATTATTTCATAGGCTCTTAATTTCCAAAGAGCATATAGGAAATCCATAGACGAGGAAGAAATTGCTCGGATGCAAACACAATTGGATGAGTTCAATGATTGGCGGAAGAGTCATTTGGCGACGTAGATAGATGAGCGTATTGCTGCCTTCTATCAGTAGCATGGGTCAATGCCCGGGGAAGGAGGTGCAGATGATGATGATGCTTAGTTGGTTTGTTTTGACGGGTATGCTTTTTATATATATATGTATATTTTATGAGGGGTTTGACATTTGGTAATTTGGATGTTGTGATTAATACTTAGTGTTATGGTGGATTTGATATTTTGGTTGTTGTCATTGACACTTTGGCACTTGATATGTACTGGTTGTTTAATTTAGTTATGTGGGTTGGTTTGGTGGATTTTCATATTTGGTTATGTTGATTTTCTTATATGATTTTGTGAATATATGTTGGAATATGCAATATTTGTTGAGTTGGTTGTGTTGATATTGATTATGTATGGTATGATGGAATGGTATTATATGTGCGGAATGATGGAATTATATTATTTGGATTGATTGGGATTGAGGGTTGAAGGTGCTGCAATGTTGCAGCTATTTCGTTCCAGATTTGCAACAGCTCGCAATGGCTAGCGACGGCCAAATGGTCGTATATAGCGACGGCCAAATTGCAACGCTTTGCATCAAAACTCGGAAAACCAACAACCCAACGGTTGCTTCCACGTGGACACTTAACCGTTACAAGCTGTTGCAAAAAGAACGACGGAGCCATCGCTATTGTCGTCGTTTCTTTTGTTGCAACGAGATAATTTGCAACGCCATTTAGCGACGGCTAGCGACGGCCGCCAACGGCTAATAGCCGTCGCTAAACAGTGCTTTTTTTGTAGTGTACGTATCGTTTGTGTTTTAGTTTGAATTCAAACATTAAATGAATACGACTGTTTGGACCAAAAGATGTCTTTTCGTTTCAATAGTCAACACCAACATATGACGAACCTTATGTATACACGACAGTACTTTGTCATCGGTAACAAAAAAACTTCCTTTTCTCTTTCCGTATCAAAAAATATATATTCACGTATCACTTGTTAAAATTTTCGAGTGTTCTTCAGATTTGTTTAAGTGATCACAACTTACAAGAACATACTCCACTTAATCCCCTGCGATATGACAGACTGAAAAATATATTTAAAAGAAAGCAAATTAACCACGTCATGGAGTGATATATCTATTCAACTTACAACATATCGTACACTATTGTTTCATTATAGCGCGTTGGATCACAAGATATTGTGTACTTTCCAACCTGTTTATCTCGTGTGTGTATATTTGTCTTAACACAAAGAAGATTAGGTTGCCACTGTTGAAATAAAAGCATTTGTTATTTCTTGCTTGTGTTTTTCAACGTAAGTAATCCTCATGCTCATTATGTCGTCAACTTCATATGTAATTTTAATTTTACAAAGTTTCTATACTCAACAACTTCGAATATAAAAATCGGAAATAAATAAATAAAGCACCACGCTTACTTTTTCCATGGTCAAAACATAACGCCAGCAAGATATTACTAAAAGATGCGATGATTCGCCCAGTTTCATGTTTCACACTAGATAATGTATTTGACGATAATTGCTTTCCAGATAAAACAAAATTCCTAATAGTTCATTAAAATAAAATACATAGGTTTTGATGTATCCATCAATGAACAGTAGCCATACACCAGTTTAAGACTGAGATTAGAACTTTGCTTTTAAAAAATAATTGACCTTCTTTTGGATAAATTATAGGAGTTTATGTTTGCCCACTTGGCAAAACATTTAGACAAAGAAAAATTCGTTTTAGTTGAACATGTGCACACACACGAAATTACCTTCACACGGTTTGGTAGATAACTTCAATTACTTTATATTGTATATCATTTACGCCTCGTTTGGATCGACTTATATAAGTCGCTTTTTGGCTTTTTGAAAGCCAAAATAAATAAGTTTTAGTTTTCAAAAATAAAAAAAGCGACTTATATAAGTAGATTCAAACGAACCTTTAGTTTTGTTGTATTTTCCATACAGAAGGTTTTTGTCAACTTTTCGCTACAAGAAAACTGCGGTTTACCTACGCCAAAATGGCGTAGGCGAGGCGTACGTAAATGCAGTAACTACGTAACCCTTACGCCAATTTTGGCATAGGTAAAACTTGCGTAGCTAATAAAATACCTACGTTTTATCTACGCCATCCGTTGGGTTGTTTCCTACCTCTTCCTTACGCCATTGAAAAACAACCACAAACAACATTGAAAGTAATATCAGACCCAACAACAGAACACAACAGAATCTGAAGTATCACTCGTGCATGTATTCCTGTGCACATCAAGACCTAACTTCTTCATCCCATATTCTTTATTACCTTTCTTCTCGTCAAATAACACAATCCCCGTCTTTGCATATCTGTGCATAACATAGAGTATGGTGAATAGTGGTCTTCAGAAAGTACAATGCTACATTAGAGATCTAAAATAATACCAGGTTAAGTGATCGTTGGCCATTCTGATAAATAAGTGAAAAGGACCGAGATTCCTTCTCTGGCTGGATATGGCGCATAAAGTTCACCTGCATCATGTTTACACCTTGTAAGTTACAAAATTTCAATTGTAGGAAATTCAAATTTAAAACACATACAGTCTTCTGTCCTAGAACAATCTTGGTTACGGATTTTAATTTTATTTGTTTTTCTTTTTCTCTCGAGAACCAAATGAGAGAACTCTCGTCCTGAGATCAAAAGAAATCAATAGCCGTTAGACTCTGCGTATCAAATGCACATCATCATTTTTCTAAAAGACAAATAAGGCATTAGAAAGTATTGTAAGATTTATTACAAAGACTATGGTTCTTTCCTAGGTCTGTTCATTTATCCCAATTTGTTGTTACCAAAATATCGGAAGAATACATAAATATTTCTTCCATTTGCTAGTGTCTTTTGTGTTATGCTATCTTAGCATTATATTACTGAATCCCAGGTAGTATTTTGATATTATCTGGTTGTGCTCAGAGTTTTCCTGCTTCAATATTTATAGACTGCAATTTGACAATTGTTCATTTTTATACCAAAATAACAAATCATCATAAAAAAAATATAATAAAAAACTTCAGAAAAATCATAGTTTGTTTATGAAAAAAAAACAATAATTTGAATAAGTTGTTTATCCATATTACAAACAAATAGAAGATCAAGAGAACTAACCGTGGATAACCTGGAAGGACAAAATTTAGGTTTGCTTCCCCTTCCACATTTCAGTAAATGTGCAACCTTCTTCAATGCAACAATGGCTTGTTGTTTTAACCATAAAAATATATTGGTGCGTTTGTATAATCTCTTTCAAACCCAAGGTGAAATTTTATGCAAAATATCATCATGAAAAAAAAACATACTTGTTCGATTCCTCTGTCTAATGGAGCTCTTAGTCTTGTATATTTCTTAGACATATCTCCTTAGCAGTCTTTGAGGATCAGTAATATGACATTGAAAGGAAGCAAAATTTCCAGAATTTTTACGGCTTCAATTTCCTCTCTTATGCACTTATCTTCTAGATAAATGGATTCAGCCATTCCCTAAAATAAAATGAAATAATTGTTTAATAAGATTGATAAGCATGCAAAAACCTGTTCATAAATGCCGATTAATTACATATTCAAAATGAACTTGTAAAATAGATAGGCAAGAGCAAAGTACGGTAATGCTGATATGAAGCTGTATATTGCAAATTTGGTTAATGTTAGTAGTACTGATTAAAAATTAAACATAAAGAAAGTGAAATACCTGAAATTTAGATCTCTGGTGTAGGAAGAAGATACAAGAAAAAAGAACCAAATCCAAAAACAAATGCAGACTTCGATATATTTTCCCACATTACAATATCAACTAAAATTTACAATATTTATACATACTAAGCACATATCAACCAAACACATAATTAAGTTTCAAAAATAAACTTTACCTATCTTCTACAGTCTGCTTGAACTAAACTCAGATTCTACATCAATAAACTCATCTGGACCTTCATCTGTAAAAAATCCCCAAAGTTATATAAATTACAAAATTTTAGCATGATATGGAAAAAAAATTCATTAGATAAACTATTGCATTCTTACTAAGATCAGCAGGCTTCCAAATTCTTCTCTTCCTTTTCTCGACATTGGTATTACTAATTTGGGAATTTATTTGAGGTTTCGCATGCAATTTAACTCCTTCGATGTCTGGTTTAGCTTGTTCTTCATTGTCCGAATCGTTGAACACTTTTAAGCCACCTTTAACTTGATCGAGTTTAATTCTGTTTTCCTAGTACTTACGGATTTCCTGTTTGCAAATCAGTGCTTTTCTAGTACTTACGGATTTCATGTAGCACGAAAGTTCCTGGCCTGAATCGGTAAGGCTTCTTGACATCACCGGTGGCCGGAGCAGATTTGCGAGCCTTTCCCTAGGTCACGCGTCGATTTTCCTTCAACATCGCCTCATCGAGCTGCCTCCAGCACCGCCTCGTCTGATTTAATTTTGTGTTTTGGGGATTAGCCTCGTCGCCATTTTCTGAAATGTTTTTTTCGTCCCGTGAAGAAGAGCTTAAGATTAGGGTTTTTTTTCCTGTTGAATAACTGGGGGTTAGGAGGAAGCATACAGGGTTAAATTTTAAAAAGCCTATATTTTTGCTGTACTGAGGCATGGAAATGATGTAGGAGATTATTTACATCTTTCTACGACAAAATTTAACGTAGGGAATTTTCTACGTCTTCCCTACGCCAGTCTAGATTTGTAGAAAATTAACAGAGACGTGGAAATGGCGTAGAAGATTATCTACATCTTTTCTACGTTATAATTTTGGTGTAGGAAATTTCCTACGTCTTTCCTACGCCAACTTCAATATGTAGAAAAATAAACGAGGCATAGGAAAGGTGTAGGAAATTTCCTTACGTCTTTCCCACGCCTTTACCTCTTTCTACCTATTTCTTACGCCTTTCCTACGCCCCGCCTTTTGGCGTAGGAAAGGCGTAGAAATTTTTCGTAGGAAATTGAAGTATTTTCTAGTAGTGAATTTGTTAATATTTAGTGTATAAATTTTCGGTGTAAACATAAATTGTTGATATTGGTTGCGTTTTAGTAGTATTCAATGTTAAAACTCTCCTAGTTGCAACGCATGCATGCACGGGCAATTTTTAAAACAGTTACAAAGTTGTTTTACAAATTTTACATCACAATAAAAAATTCATAACAAAATACATAATAACATTGCAACAGACTTATGAATAATATTACCATTCTACGGCTTGTATGGAAATGTTACCGTATGCTCCAAGTACACATGTTAAGATTAATGAAATTATCAACTGAGGCCCTGTATTCAACTTATTTTTTATTCTCTAAGAAAAAATTAGACGATTGTAATTTTTTTTAGTCTTTTATACATCTAAATAAGGTCATTCAGTCGGCTTCTCATTTTATTTATTCCGCTTCTCATTTTCTTTGGGAAACTTAAGCTATTTTGATTTTTTCTGGAATTGTTTTTCTTCTTCTAATTTTCGAAGAGCTTCTTCTATAAAAGTGATACTTCTCTTCTAATGGTTAGTACTGTTTTGCAATTCTAGCGTGTCTACTTTTATTATTTAATAATATAAATTCTCTATTGTATCATATATTGGACATATTACATGATCATGTATTGGCCATATTCTAGCAGGTGAGCCCGACTAAGAATACCCATGAAGGCAAACAGCCTTAATATCTGGGATGCTACTCAAAATAAATACGATGCTCTCACTAGTCCATTGAGTATGTGTACAGATGTTCAAAATGCTGCCAAATAACTCAAAAGCAATGAACATATTATTTTGTGCATAAGAATAAGTTTACTAGAGTAATGCTATGTAAAACAACATATGTCATATGACACATACTGCAAATTACAGACAAAGTCAAAAATTAACAAATTAAAACAAATGAAATTTCCTATGCTTAAGAACCAGCTAGAAGGTTTTAAAACGAAACCAAATGAGATTTTGAAATTGAAATCGTGTCAAAGATTTTGACTCCTTAACCAATGATAAATTCAACATCATTTTCAAAACAAAAAAAATGATAAATTTAACATAAATTTGACCATTGTTTTATCAAGTAAACATATGTCTCTTTCTTTGACAACTTTACGCTACAGTCCATAGGCTTTCGTTAAATATCTGCTAAACATTTAAGATTTTCGAAAAGGAGTTTCAAATGAATGTGAACGCCACAATAATAGCTGCATGCGTGCAATCGTCTTCCCTGTCCTTATTGTAGCCTACATATCTAATACTTTTGTACTTGGATCTTTCTTTCGTCTTCTTTTTTAATATTTTAGAAGATTTATACATAAAATATTTAGATCGACTACATTACTGGCAATATATAAAGTGATAGTTGGTCATATAATAACGGAGGTTATAAAGGATTCTAAAATATACAATTAAAATATTCCAATTGATTTGATAAGATGATAGAAAATCTGCGGATTTTTTTGACAAACATCATTGGCTATTCGAGATATCAATTGGATCGTTCGGATGGACAAGTGCTAGTTGGAGGATCTAAAAGAACTCTGTTACCATACTTTTATCATTGTGTAATGCTAGAGTAATGGGCAAACTCACAAACCTTATTAAAACCACAGTAAAAATGGATGACCATATAAGACATGTTAAAAGACCGAATTATGCAAGAGCATTAGTTAAATCAAAGTGAAAACTAATTTGAGCAAAAGATAGAACTGTAACGTCATATAGAAGGTCGAGTGAATATGTTCCCTCCAGATGCAACATGCATAAATGTTTCGACCATTCAGAATTCAAAGCAACTACAAATTAAAAAAATTAAACATGGAGAAGAAAAGAAGAAACTAACCAATGGAGCATCAAAGAAAACAACACAGGTAGTGTGACCATAAATACGATAGCAAGGGTGTGTCAAAAATACCGTGTAACTTGATACTAGAGGATCAAGTTGTTGAACACTATGCATAGGTGGAAGTAGAGAATGAACACTGTGAAGCAAATCCATGAGGTGGTGGAGCCAAATAAGGATGAAATGCCTGTAACAATAGAAGAAATTCAAAAGCTTAACATTAATATGGAGAATACTGAAGATGAACTTGATGAAGACATCAACAAACAAGGTAAGAATGTGCTTACAAAGAAAAATGCTTAATATGACCAACAATGCAATAAAGAGAAGAAAGCTATTTGCTAGAATGTTGGAGATCTTAATAATGACATAAGAAAGCTATCTGCAATTATTGCAAATCTGCATTATAGTACAATTTTTGCAGTCAAATATGCAAATATTGAAAATAAATGCATAAAACACTGCAAAAATATTATTGACATTTACAGTGAAACAACTAATTATACAAATAAAAATGAAAAAAAATTCAGCAAATATTTTCTCATCTTTATGCAGATATATCGATTATTTCTAGTTATATGCAATTTTATGGAAAAGATGCAGACATATATGCAATTATTATGAATAGTTGCATACATCTTTGCAATTACTATTAGCAATTGCATTTTTATATTTCACTTATGAAGTTATGAATTGGATCATTTTTAAATGCATGTCTGATATTCATCTTAAAATTACAATTGTTATATGCAAATTTTAACTGAACATGAAATATGCCGTTAAAACATACAGTTAAATGATGCAAATTTTAAGTGCATTTCACTTACGCAGTTTAAAAGTCATAAGATTTTTAATATACTTGCAGACAGGGGCGGAGCCCACATGTATGTGGGGTAGGCACGTGCCTACCCCAGTATTTTGATTAAAAAAAAGTGCAGCAACAAAAGAAATCACCTGCAACAAAACAGATGCAGCAACAAAATGAAGAAAGGGGGAAAAAAAATAAAAGATCAAACGAAAAAAGTATCACTACTCGCCTGCTCCTCCAAGCTTCATCAAGCACGGACCACGGCAGATTTCTTCTTCTCCATCAGCTAAGCACGAACAAAAACGCGCCTGCTTTCTCAACTTTAGCCGAGATATCTTTTATTAAAGCAAAACCCTAAATCAGAAATTTTGTAAAATGGGTAATCTTATTTTGTTTTTTATTTGATTTCTTGTGATGTGCATATTTTAGGGATTAAGCTAGATAGCTTAATTTGATTAATTTAGACACATTTCTTGCTGAAAGGATTTGATTTCATAATTGATCTAGCGTTGAACCACTGCTAACACATTTGTTGATGGAAAAAAAAACCATCAAAGTATTCTTCAACAACAAAATGCATATAATGCATGAGAAATACTAGTGCAAATCAAAGGTTGAAAAAAATTGAATATACTTTAGACTGTTTTGTAATTGTTAGATTATCTAATTATTGTTAATCCTCTTTTCAGATTTGCATAAATATTATAAACGAGCTCATGATACTATTTCCAACAATGTGGGATCTTCTTCCAACATTGTAGATAATGATATTCAAAATGAAGCTATTCCAAAAATAGTGATTCGAAATCATATTCATGTTGATTTGTTAAATCTTCCTTCTGATCCAAGTTTACGAAACCAAATTTCGGACTTTGACCCAAATGATCAAGATATAGTTCGAAGAGCTTATTTACATAAATGTCCATGTCAACCTTCTTTATTAGTATTCCCACAAACTATCATTGGAGTAAAGGCCCGTTGCTTTAATCCAAATTGGTTTAGTCAATTTGGGAGTTGGTTAGAATATAGTGTAAAAGAAGATTCAGTTTTTTGTTTGAAGTGTTATCTATTTTGTCCAGAGTCGGTTAATAGAAATATGAGTGAGGTTTTTATAATGGGTGGGTACAAAAATTGGAAAAATTATAGAAGATTCCAAGAACACGCTCAATCAGAAGCACATAACACCGCATGTATGAAAGCTGAAAATTTAATGATTCAAGCCAGACACATTGAATCACTAATTGTAAGGCAAACAGAACAATGTCGAATTGACTATCGAGTTCGACTAAATGCTACCATAGATTGCATTCGATATCTTTTGCGTCAAGAACTAGCTTTTCGTGGTCATGATGAATCTGAAAACTCTATGAATAAGGGAAATTTTTTAGAACTTCTATAATGGCTTGCAAATCAAAACTCATCTATTAATAACGTTATTTTGGAAAATGCTCCACAAAATTCCAAAATGACATCACCCGATATACAAAAGGATGTTGTAAACTCAAATGCTATCGAAGTTGTCAATGCTATCTTGAAGCATCTTGATGGTGGCCTATTTGCAATTTTAATTGATGAAGCACGTGATAACTCAATTAAAGAGAAAATGTCTATAGTTATACGATTTGTCGATAAAAATGGTTGTGTCATTGAACGATTTATGGGCATGATACATGTTCCCAATACAACTGCAATTTCACTTAGAACGTCACTTGAAGCCTTTTTTTCCAAACACAAGTTGAGCTTTACAAAGTTGCGTGGTCAGGGCTACGATGGGTCAAGTAATATGCAAGGAATGTTCAATGGTCTCAAAACACTTATATTGAGAGAGAACAATTCTGCATTTTATGTGCATTGTTTTGCACACCAACTTCAATTAGCACTTGTTCGTGTCGTGAAAGATATAAACCACATTGCTGAATTCTTTTACTTAGTTAACAATTTGGTGAATCTTGCTGGAGCGTCATGTAAGCGTCGAGATATCCTACGAGAAAAAGAAGTAGAAAGGGTATTCAATCAACTACAGAGTGGAGAATTATGTAGTGGCCAAGGATTGAATCAAGAGAGAAGTTTGAAATGACCGGGAGACACACGTTGGGGTTCACATTATGGAACCTTAATTAATTTAATTGTTATGTTCTCCTCTGTAATAGATGTTCTTACAGATTTGGTGGAAGATGTGTAACGACCCTAGATTTTAATTTAATTTAAATTAATAATTTATTGAATTTTGGAGTTAAATTAATAATTAAATGAATTTTTGAATAAAATAGTAAAATAAATCGATTGAATGAAAGCGAGTTTCCCCGACTCGATTTCGAGTGAATTTGAAAATGATAAATATATATATATATATTTGAATTGATGGTTAAAGATGGTTTGAGTTTATAAAATAAATATAAGATAATAAATATTAAAGTAAAATAAATAATTGAGTTATAAAATAATACAAGGCCCTAAATATATAGAGAAATACAATATAATCGGTATTAAAGTAACAAATAGATAAAATTTAACGACAAAATACAATCTAGAAACCAAAACCAAATGCAAATACCTTTAGTACATAAGATAGATACTATCAGCCATCACGTAGAAGAAGTAAGAAATAGGTAACATATTATTAAAATGCAAACCAGTACAAATACAAACATGAAGTAAACAAAAGCTGGTAAAGGAAGACATCAAATTATATTCATATTGTAGAGCCGAAGTTTGCATAGTCAAACAAACAAAGTAAATATCTTTGTACAAATGAAATATAAGCATAAACAAATCAAAGTACCATACGAAATTTAAATTATAGGAAGTTGTAGACATAAGTACATAGGCATTTAATGCCATTACCCTAGCACAACATATAGTATGCATATCAGCCGAAGTAAGTATGGTAAAAGAACAACAAAGAAAAAAAAATTGTACAACTCATAAATGCAAGATCACCTCAGCGTCTTTAGTACACGAACCAGCCACCCTACAAAATATCCTCTCAGCCGAGATTTTGTTTGATAAAGCAAAGAAAGAATATATATCTTTGCATTGTATTGTACAAACAATATAAAATATCACCTGTACAAATATGTATACTGTAACTCATTTCTTTTACATATCAAGCTTCACATTTTCAGTCTCGTTCATTTTCAAAGCTGAAGAAAGAAAAAAATATAGAAGCACATATCATTAAAACTTTGGTATAAGCAACTAGAGAAGATAAGTTAGCATTCAATTCAAACTGAAGATTAAAAAGCTTCAGCAAGCAAAGACACTTGAGCCTGTTTCAAGCATCAAACTTCTCTGTTCTTTCTTTTCCAGGTGAGCAACCTGGTTTTTCTAGCCTTCTTTGTTTTGACCATGTGAGTAAACTTTTATTTTTAAAAGCCTAAAACTGTTTTTCTTGATGCCTGTGATAAATCTGTCAAGTATTGTTGTGAATATTGGTTTGCATGGATGATTTCAACTAGACTTTAGTTTTAATTACACTGTATACAACTATGCATGTCTGTGTTTTCTGTTTTCCAGATAAATAGGTGAGCAAATTGTCTCCTTTAAAAACTCTTAACATGGTTTAGTGATCTGATGTTTGTGAGTAAACACTTAATTTTGAAGTTTAAAATAATGAATATTGGAATATGTAAATTCTAAGTAATATTGCGTTGTATGATCTTATATAGATGAACATATCTATATAAGTTCAATTCAATGTGTGCTGAGTGAATATAACACCTCTGTTCTCTTAAGTCCAGAGTTCAATCAAATTAGAAACTGTAGATTTCACTCCCCAAAATCTCTGATAAACTTTAATCTTGAACAGATAAGTTTGTTTAAACTTTATTCATGAGCTAAAATTTGTTTTCAGCTTGAATAAGAAGGGTTTGTCCCTGTAACCAAAATTTTACAGTACAAACAAAATCTTAAGATAAATTCAAAGATTTTTAATTATTGAATTGATGTTACAATTTGAATGAACATATGGAAATAGGATTTTTAAAACAATAGTGATGATTTTTAGTTGAGAAATTCAAGGGCAGTTCGAGTTTGAACAAAATCAACTCTTTGATCATTTTCTGGTGATCAAATCATCTTTGGATGATAAGATTTGGGTTGAAGCAGGTTTGAACATCATGGAGTTTAGGAAAATTGTCGAAAAAATTATCTATTGCAAGAATCTTATGGACGAGAGCAAATTAGGGTTTAGGGTCCAAATTTAGTCTAGAGCAGAAACGAGATCGCCGCGCCGTCTGTAGGCCACCAGAGATCATCGGACCGGAACCATCAGGAGCGTGGGATGCTAGGGGAGCTTTGGACGTGGAGTCGCGAACTCTGATGATCTGAAGAGGGGGAGCGAGGCACTTGTTTGAGGGGTTGTTTATTCCAGTTTTTGGGTTTGAGGACTAGATTTCGAACTCGTGTTTGGTTCGAGCTTTTGAGTGTTCGAGAGTTTCAAGAGCATCATCGTGGACGTGTTGGCGACCAGCAGTTCAACCGAAGGTGGCGATTTCAGTTGTGCACGTACACGAGTATCACTTTCGTGTCAGGAAGTTGTATTGAATCGGGGAAGAAAGGGGTTGCTCGGGTTTGTCTCGAGTTCGATGCGATTTGTCTCGAAGCAGAGAGACGAAAAGAAAAAAAGAGTGATGACTCGGGGAAAGATGGGAAGAAATCCGAGTGAATACTCGGGTAATACCAGGGGAAGTCTCGGGGTTGGTTTCCAGGAAGAGATTAAGCTTATAAATTTAAAATCAATGATGTAAAAAAAAATTTAATTAAAGTCTTATAAGAAAAAAAATTTGATTTTAAAGTTTAAGGAAGTTTTTCAAAATATTAATTAAGACAAATAATCTTTATTTATTGTTTAATAAGGTTTATTAAGAAAAGTTAATTAATTTGTAATTTTAATTAACTAAGTGATAAAGATTAATCAATTTGAAATTTAAAGATGGGTTAGTTAGTAATTAAGTGCTTAACTAATTTGTAATTAAAAATTGTAAATTAGATAATTAAAGTTAATTAATGTACAATTAGTAGTTGGTTAAGATAATTGATTTAGGATTTATTTCATTTGGATTAATTATTTATTTTAATTAATTTGGATTAATCATTTGTTGATTTGGAGGTATAATCACTTAGAGAAGAAATTGATGGATAATTACTGAATATAATTAATTGAATGATGATTTAAAATCTGAGTATAATTATTTGTTAATGAATTAATGGATTAATTAATAATGGCGATTAATTAAGATTGATTTAATAATTAAAAAAATTAATTTATTCATTAATTAAGAATAATTTGTAATTAAATCATGATAATTAACCTGGATAAATAAATTGATACATCTGATTTAAATTAATCAGTTGATTAATAAATTCATTTGTGAATGTATGGATTCTATTGAATGATTGAATTACTTGATATTTCCTGATATATGATGCTTTGTGATATACCCTGATTTATGTGGAGATCTGTAATTTCTTTATCTGTGATATTTATACATCTCTGATCTGTATGTGAAAGATAAGCGTTATAGTTTATATCGCTTATCAACTATATCCTGTATTTTAATCTGTGATGATTGAATCGTGTTGCACTATTGTGTTAAACCCCGGACCACACCTTTACACACACAAATATGGATTTCACGTGGAAACCGGTTAAGTCACAGATAATTTACATTTGATGTTTTTGAAATTGAAATTTTAATTTCAATTGATTTTGAAATTTGAAATCTGGGTTTAAAGTAGAAGCTTTTGAAATGGAATTTCAAAGATAAAAGTTATTTTGAATAACTTAACCGAGTTTTTGAAAATTTAAATAATTAGATTTAAATTTGAATTCAAATTTGAAATTGAATCCTATGATTGAAACTAGGGATTAAAGATGATATAAATGTGTTTGTATGAATTAAACCATTTTAAAAGTATAAGTTGGGAATTTGAATTTAAACCAAGGATTTCCACTCGTATGGATAAATCAGATTTTCTGAAATAAAATTGTTTGTTTTCAAATGATAAAAGCTTTCAGATAGGAAATGAAATTCCAGTTTAATTAAAGGAATTTCAAGTTTGAATTGAAAATTGTTTTTCCAAGTTATGAATGAATTCTTTTTTGAAAGCTATGAATTAAATCTGTTATCTTAACAGATTTAAAATTGATGTTTATTTAACCCATTCGAAATGGAATTGTTTTGAAAGCTATTAGTTAAATCTTTGATTTAAAGATTTAACGAATAAATTAAACTGAAATGGAAATCGATTTGGAAAATCTGTGAATGAATCTTTGTGAAATTAAGTGAACTTTGTGAATTTAATCTTTTTGTTTAAAAAGATTAAAATGGTAACTTGTTTAAACCATTTGAAGAAAGATTTTTGGGTAATAAGTTCACTACAAGGGGAAACGCAATTTCCGACGGCCAAAAGCCGTCGGCGGCCGTCGGAAGCCGTCGACCGCCGTCGGAAATAACCGTCGGAAATGGCGTTGTCGGGAAGCAGTATTTCCGACGGTTTCCGACGGACGCTGCCGTATACATTTCCGACGGCCATAGACGGTTCCCGACGGTTTCCGACGGATTCCGACGGGCGTCGGAAACCGTCGGGAATCGTCTGAAACAGGCCGTCGTTATCCGTCTGTAACCGTCGGGAATTTCGACCAATAAGCTGTCGGAAGCCGTCGGAAGCCGTCGGAAATCTGCTGTTTTTTTTTATTTGCTTCAGATTTAGCCTTCCAACCACATTTCTCATCAAAACATTAGAATATCAATACTACTACACAATCCAATATACAATAGTCCAACCAAATATTCAAACTCAAACCACAAAATATTTAATAAACACACAAATAAATAAAATTACATCAAAATATAAATAACCATTCCAACATTAACATAATCCTAACAATAACTGTTCTACCATGTTGTTAATACACAAATTCATCAATATTCTCATACACGTTCTCATACTACCATAGAACCAAATGTGTCAAACATAATTATACATAAATCAATAATTACCTACGCCGTCTATCAAATCATTCTAAGTTAAAACAAAACATACCTGAACGAGCAAGTAATGAATTAATCTCCTGCAGATCCAGAGCCAGCCGAGGAAGGAAAGTGACCACCACCCTGTTGCTGCTGCTGCATGTACTCTAACAACTGTGCGGTGTGCATGGCCTGTTGGCGGTTCTGCTCCTCCAACTGGGCAACTCTAGTACGCAATTCTTCTATATCTGCAAGATCGCTCTGATGTCTACCCCGCCGTCCCCTACTCTGACTACTGGACTGCAATAATTGAAAAATAAATAAAATTCAAGTTTAATGTTTTGAAAAAGTGAAAATATCATATTTTTAGAAAAAGTAAATTATTTACCGCTAAATTGCCAAATCCGTATCATCGACCATGCTCTGCTGGATCCATAACGGACTCAAATATAACGTCTTCCTCATTGGTCGTCAGCTGATCTCGACCTGTGTCAGCAAGGAGTTTCTTCCGCTGCTCCATAAACTTCTCCTGCATTAACAAATTAATAATATCATATCTTATGTCATCATAGTTTAACAATTAAAACAATTACTAATACTGAATAAAATAAAATATGCTTACATGGCTTTTGCTAGATTTATCGTCCTGCCATGTGTACGAAACAGTCCCGTCTGGATTAACATGCTCGACAGCATGCGTACGGGTGAACACGTCCATATAGCTGACAGGACCATGTGACTCGGCTTCCTGAAGGTGATTATTACATACAATTATTATACATTTAAAATCATATAATATAAACTATTTACATTTATTATTCAGTAAATTTACCAACTCCTGCCGATACTGCTGAAACGACTTCGATCCTCCGCGATGAGTGACGGGATTCTTATTTCTATTTGCAGAGTTTCTATCCGACTCTGCCTGTACATTCAAAATTTTATACGTTAATTTTCGATCACGTCAAATTAATAATTCAAAAAAAATTAGTATACTTGCCTTCGCCTCGTCCGTCTCCCAGTATCTCAACCAAGCTTCCCACACGCTCTCTCCCATCCACCGTGGTTTCTTACCAGATTTCTTAATCTCGGATATCATATCCCTGTAGTTCTTGCGCATCTTCTTCATCCAGTATGCTCGTGCCAGCATCATATCATCTGTCTGGATGTCTATCTCAGCCTGTGTTATAAAAAAGATTACACTTTAAACGATATAAACAGTTAAAAAACGACAAAAACGAATTAAAAATGGAAAACAGAAAAATATGCATACTAGGACATCCTGCCATATGCACTCTATGATGTGAGGAGGGATGTTATCCCACTTCGGCCAGCAGGCACTCATCCTACTACGATAAGAAGCTCTAGAGACGTCCAACACAACCTTAGAAGGAAGTAGATCGAACCCCCTGTTTTTAAGTACGATATAGATAAGTACGTACTTATATCATAGAAAAAATAAGATGCTGAATAAAATTTAATTCTTACCCATCTACTCTAGGGACTAACGATACAACTGCACGTTGTGGCTCTTGCGATGGGCCACTACCATCGCCTCCTCCTGACGATCGTGAAGAGCTCCTACCTCTATATGACATAATGCTAAACCTGTGACATATACACATCATTATATAAGACAATAATAACATGATAATGAAATATATTTCATATGAAAATGACATCAACGGTATAAATTGCTTAATTAATGACTGAAATGGAAATAGAAATGGAAGTGTGTTATACCTGATTCATAATGGGTGTACTATTCCAACGATAAGCAGAGTTCATTGCATTTTCAATAAAAATTGCTAAATAAATGACAAATGGAAATAACATAAAACATGCAAAAATAGTAAACGGATTTAAAATCATATAGTTACATCAATTTCATAATACATCAAGAATTCAACATAGTTACATCAATTGCAAAAAACATAATCAGATTTATATCAGTCATCATCGTCTTCTGATTCAGATTCAGTCTCGTTTTCGACGATATTTTCGTCCGCACTGTCAAACGCTTCTACCAAAACATTTGTTTCATCGATCAAAGGACCAAAATCTGTATGATCGTCTGTAATTATTATTTCGTTATTTTGCTCAAGATCTGCCTGATAAGCTTGTTCATCCGGAATATTCTTCCCATCAAATGTGAATCTGGCCTTTGTTTTAAAAACTGCAGACCAATCTGCTTTATCTCTTTTTAGAGACGGATAAGGAGCGTAAGAAACTTGCAATGCTTGTTTGGCTAGTACAAAAGGATCATACTTGTGATAGTGCGATGTATGCTTTATTTCGATAAGATTATAATCCTTGTGCACATTAATTCCAGAACCTGGAACATTGCTAAACCAATTGCATTTAAATAGAAACACCTCCTCCGCGGGTCGTGAGAAATATGTCAGTTGCAAAATTTGTGTCAGAACGCCATAAAAATCATTTAAATGATTTTCTGGATCGTCACTACTTTTAACAAATACACCAGTATTATTTGTTAATTTTTCTGCACCGTATTCTTTGGTGTTAAATTTATATCCATTGACGAAATATATTGGATATGTCTTGACCACTCTTTTTGGTCCCATCGCTAGATGTTTCAACCCTTCGTCAACAACACAATTTCTCGGCTCATAAACGTAATTTGAAAACCAACCGGAAAATTCTTTACTAAGATCTCCGTTCGGATGTTCACGTTCATAAACACTGTTTATATAAACAAATTATTACATTAGGTTATACATGCGCATGCATTATAGAAAAGAATAAAACACAAATTATTATTTCAGATTACCTAACAAACGGTGCAACCTCGGCACAATTTAGAAGAATATAAGTGTGTGCTACATGAAGATCTCTATCGTCTAACCATATTTCTACACATTTTCCAGAAGGCCGACCATATTGTCTAAAAATAGATAACATTGTTTGAGAGGACTCTTGTTCGTCGCCTTCGTCATTACGAGGAACACTTTGAAATGAAATGTTCACATGGTCACTGAAATAGTGAGAGAAAAAGAACGAAGCTTCTTCTTCGATATAAGATTTACATATCGAACCTTCAACTCGTGCTTTTTGCCTCACTTTTTTCTTCAGATGATTCAAATATCTATGAAAAATTAATTTATATTAACTTCATCTTTCAAATACAATTAAATTACATTATAACATATTACATACCTCTCAAATGGATACATCCATCCATATTGGACAGGACCTCGAAGTCGTGCTTCAGTTGGGAGATGAACAGGTAAATGTTCCATCACATTAAAAAAACCTGGCGGAAATATTTTCTCTAATTTGCAAAGCAATATAGGAATGTCCACTTCAAGTTTACGTAAACGTTGCACTTTTAAAGTAGTCGAACAAAGCTCTTTGTAAAACATACTAAGCTCCGTTACTACCTTCCAAACTTTTAACGACAGTAGTTCTTTGAACATTACGGGAAATAAATTTTCCATCATTATGTGACAGTCGTGACTTTTCATTCCGCTCAATCTATCATTTTTAAAGTCAACACATCTACGAAGATTTGATGATATCCCATCAGGAAATCTTAACCCTTCCACCCATTTTAACACAGTTTTAACTTGATTATTATCTAATTCGTAACATGCTTTGGGTTTTTTACTATCATTTGGTTTCATATGAAGCTCAGGACGTTTGCATAATTCTTCTATATCACGTCTTGATTTCAAATCATCCTTCGTCTTCCCTTTCACATTCAAAATTGTGTTAAAAACATTATCAAATACATTTTTCTCATTGTGCATCACATCTATGTTATGGCGAAGCAGAAGATGTTTCCAATACGGCAACTCCCAAAAAATAGTTTGTTTGCACCAGTTATGAACAACTGATTTGCCTTGAATTTCTGTTTGCTCGCCCGTTTCATATATCTTTGGATAGTCCTTAACAAGTTCATATATGTCTTCGCTTGACCATATCGTCGGTGGTTGTCTGGTTTCTACTCTATTAGCTAAAAAGTTTTTCTTGTCTCCTCTAAAGGGATGATTTACATGGAGAAAATATCGATGACAGTCAAACCATGAAATTTTCTTACCATGAGGTAAAGAAAACGCTCGTGTTTCATCCATGCAATATGGACATGCTAGACGACCGGCAGTACTCCATCCCGAAAGCATTGCATAAGCAGGAAAACCACTTATAGTCCACAACAAAGAAGCAAACATACGAAAATTTTTCTTCTTGGACACATCGTATGTTTCTACTCCTTCGTTCCACAGTATTTTTAACTCCTCAATCAACGGTTGTAAATATACATCTATTCCTTGTGTCGGATCGTCGGGGCCAGGAACGACAACAGTAAGAAACATATATTGCGTTTTCATACACATCCATGGAGGTAAATTATAAGGTGTGACGATAATGGGCCAGGATGAATATTTAGAACCAAATTGAGAAAATGGAGAAAAACCGTCCGTACATAATCCTAATCTAACATTTCGACTCTCCGCTGCAAAATTTGGATACGTTTTATCGAAATGCTTCCATGCTTCTCCATCGGCCGGATGTGTCAATGTACCCTCTTCCTCTGTTCTCACACTATGCCACCTCATATTAGACGCAGTTACAGAAGATGCATATAATCTTTGAAGTCTTGGAGTTATGGGTAAGTAGTGCATACGCTTGTATGGAACTTCCTTCCCCTTCTTTTTTCTTGGTTTGTATCTCTCCTGGTTACAAACTTTACAATTTCTAAGGTTTACGTCTTCTTTCCAAAACAACATGCATCCTTTTAAACATGTATCTATTTTCTGATACGGTAAACCAAAAGCCGACATAAGTTTTTTAACTTCGTAGTGATTTTCACACATGTGATTATCGGGCGGCATATGCCTTTTTGCAGCTTGTACAACAGCCGTAAATCCAGCTTCAGTGATGTTGTATTTTGACTTCATCGCAATGCATTCTGCGATTACTGACAGCTGAGTGCCGCTTTTACAACCATCCCAAATAGGTTTCTTAGCTGCATCTAGTAAATCATAAATTTTTTTAGCTTCAATATTTGGTTCTTCAACATTTCCATCATCGTCGTCAACTTCAACCATAGAAAACATTGATCGTGCTGCATCTTCGACCATATTTTCTATACGGGTCGTTGAAACTATTTCGTTAACGACACTTTCAGACTCTACAGAAGTATTTGCTACAACTTCTCCATGCCGATCCCAAACATAATATTCGGGTGCGAAACCGTGTTTGCACAAATGAACTTTCACAACATCTGGTAAAAAATACTTCAAATGTCTACACCTACTACACGGACAACGAATTTCGGGATCGTTTCCGTTATTACTTAAAGCGAATTCAACAAATACGTTTATACCATTATAAAAATCTTCTTTTATTGAGCCCCTCAGTCCTTTTCTTTGGTACATCCATCTCCTCCGATCAACAAAATAATCAATCATTTTTCCTATTTGACAAAATGAGAAGTTCAAACTTTAATATTTATTTTGAAGAATACAAATTCGAAAAAGATTATTTTCATGGTCGTATAATATTTTGAATTTAAAGAACAGCTTCACAAATTTAAAAATATTTTCAAATAGGGCACATTTTATTTTTTAACGTAACGATTTAAAAATATATATAATTTTTTTTTTCATTGGTCAGGCATCCTACTTCCCATTACAAACACAGTAAGCATTTACATTTCGTATATTACTTCGTCTCAAACGATTCAACAAAATTTCGGCAGCATTTCCCTTTTGTTCCCTGCATTGTACACAAATGCGTGTACGCAGGAAACAAAAAAGAAAAGTTAGGCCGAAATTTTATGAACCGTTTGAGACGAAGTAGTATACAAAATGTAAATGCTTACTGTGTTCATAACTTGTCCAATACAGGGACAAATCCGACAAACATTGTACCAGATGAATATAAATGGTCGTTTTTCGAAAAGAACGACTATTTATACAACGATCATGTACAACACTCGTCAGACGGGGCCAAAAACTCTCTAAGTGACATTTGTCAGTTACATGCGCGCATTTTGCAAAAATATACAGTTTTACTCAATGTTCACATTTACAAAAATATATATTAATTTAACACATTTATTCAACGTATTACGCATCAACTAAAGGCTCGTTCGACGTATTTTTTTGTTGCATAAACTAACACAATACAATGATAACAGTGCTACACACATATATAATCAATATAAATTATACATGTTTTTCGCAATTTCACGATATCAGATGAAATAGGAATACCATGGAATGCTAGAAACTATTATAACACTATTGTAAACAATTTCAATCAACAATTACCCCTAATTTATCAAATTATGCAAATCATGAATTAGGATAAAAACTGAAATTTTGGCTAAAACAAGAGATTATACCTGTTCTAAAGAGCAGTGGAAGTTAATTGCACAGCCGGGAAGAACCTGAAATCTCGAAATTGCTGATTGGAGGGCTGGGGAAGAGAATTGGGGGAAAGTAACCTAGAATTTTCGTATGAAAGTGAAGAAGAAGCAGGCTCGGCTGGAGCATAATATTCGCGAATTTCCGACGGCTTCCGACGGCCGCCGACGGCCCGTCGGAAACCGTCGGAAATAAGCCGTCGGGAGCCGTCGCCCTACCCTGCCGGTTTTTGAGCTTTTTCTTGTAGTGGTTGTGACTTAATTGAAATCCCAATATCCATATATTTTTAAATATTGCGCTCACTATTCGGGTTAGCCGGGAAAAGACCTTTGGGTCATATAACCCATTCCGAATAGTGATACGTCGTATATGGATCGCATTTGAAGACCGGTGATGAAGACCGGATATTTTTCGAAAATGAAAGGACAACCTGTCGAATGTCTCTGCACTGAGTTGCTCCGGTATAGAGATTTATATCACTCTTTTTGTGACGGGAAGTCCGGACGTGATTGGAAATTATCCGGATTTGCAAGGGCTTCGTGAGAAGTGCCTTCGGTTCTGTTCGAACCCGGAACAGACTTGTATGGATACATGTCTGACATTACACTTTGAGATATAAAGCCGATTTCTTTCAAATACATTTCTGTTGGTGGCGGAGAATTTATTCTCTTAGCTTAACACCCTTCTCTGAGACGTACGAGCTCAGAGGTTATGTAGTTGAAATTTATCAGCGATATATCCCAATTTGGTAATGTGGCATGCTGAGTGTTGCTGTGTGATGATCAATGTTTGATCATTTATGATATGATCTTTTGTTTGATCATTTATCTTTGTGATCATAGGTTGATCATCTGTTGACCCAAAGCGTGGCTTTTTGAAAAAGCGTAGCTTTGTGGACGAGACTTCGTCGAGCCTCACAACCCGGTAATGGTCGAAACAGGAATCGTGCGGCAAGGTTTTCAGGGGTAGCTCCCCTAGGGTATGACCATTCCTTCTGGAAAAGGGTAGTATCATGGTATGGAGCCCAGATACTTACTCATGTGGATACACTTTCTTTATGATGTGTGATGTTGGTTATCGAGCGCTCGGATAAAGGTCCCAAAGGACCGGGGGTGGCATATCTGAGGTTTCTTTTATCCCTTGGGAAAAGGGGTTGCCGGCCTTGTTTGGCAGAGAACAGTTGGTTCTCGGAACGTCCCGCCAGAGGCGTTTCTTTCGTGGAATAGGAAGTTCCTTATCCTGACCATTTGTTGGAAATCCAAACAAAACAATACGAGCCCTGTACGGTTTTAGTTGTATTACCTGCCATGGAATGTGGTGGTAACCTGCTATTGAACATGGTAGCTATAGTAGGCATAAGTGTGAAATGTCTATGCTGGCTAAGATTTATATTCTACTTTCGAAATTGTTTTCTACACTATGCACTAGTAATAATATCAAATGATTTGATTTTGCGTAGTAAGCATCTTTGACTATCATAAGAAGAAATCTCCTCCAATTCTGCGTTTGCATTGTGTGTGTGGTGGGAGGTCTTATGGTAGTTTCATTTTCCAAAAGCATTGCGAATTGACTTTAAAATTCTCTGCTATTTGTTTTAAAGATAAACTGTTTTTGTTGCTCACACCAGTCCCATGACTGATCCGGAGTTTATTGTTCCCTTCCTAAACTCTGGGTGCTCATAATTTCCTACACGAGCAGTCTAGAGTTGGGGTTTTCAGATATTCAGGTTTAGTAGATTATCTGGAGCTAGTTCAGTCTTTGGATCGGACTGCACTTGCTTATCTTGGTGTATCGTTATTGGGAGTTCAAGCTATTTCTGGATTAGTGCTTTGAAGATGAAGATTATCCGCTGCTGATGTTATCTATTTTTCTTTCCGCTGCAATTTATTGTATCATATCTCTGATGTATATTGATATTCTTTGTATCATTCTGTTGTATCAGATATTTTATATCAATGTATTATTCATTTCTTCCGCTGTGTTATTTACTTAACTATGTTATAAGCTCCGGCGACTCGGATTTGAACACTCGAATCTACGACATTCGAGTACGATGTAAAGTATGGATGTCGATTTTTGAGCGCGAAAATCCAGATCGTTACATTTGGTATCAGAGCTAAGGTTGAACTTTAGCTCAGGAGTATAACACGTTAAGTAGCTCATTAGAGATAGAGTGAAGTAAACTCTAGAATGAGTAATTCTCAGATATCCGTCTGAACGTCTCAGTAAATTCTCTTACTATCCACTGATAGTAGATATGAGTGCTAGAAGAAGACGAGATAGGGGACAGGGAAATACGACTATAAATGGTCAATACCCTGCAACAGTGGAAACAATCTTTCTCTATCAATTTTCTTTGATTCGTTTCCAAATTCTTTTGATTCCTTCGTATTAGCTACAAGAAGAAGTTTCGGTGCGGTGATGCCTTACGAATCGTTGTAGGAATTCTTACTTCGTATCTTCATCGACTTCTTATCAGCCTTTTGGATTTAAACCTTAATGTATTTGAAATTGGAATTTTAAATTGAATTAAATTGACTAATAAAATATGAGGGTAAATTGAATTGAATCAATTAAAACGATATCGTTTAAAACCGAATTAGAATTTCTATTGTAATTTCTTTTGAATACCGAAGTCCGAAGAGGGACAAATTTGTATGTATTCTGAGATATTCCTACTTATATTCGGAATCCGTATCTTGTGTTCGAGGAGTTATCGGAGATAGAATCTGTCTATCTCTGTTGTTTTCGTGCCTGCGAATTTCGAGGACGAAATTCTTTTAAGGGGGGAAGTTTGTAACGACCCTAGATTTTAATTTAATTTAAATTAATAATTTATTGAATTTTGGAGTTAAATTAATAATTAAATGAATTTTTGAATAAAATAGTAAAATAAATCGATTGAATGAAAGCGAGTTTCCCCGACTCGATTTCGAGTGAATTTGAAAATGATAAATATATATATATATATTTGAATTGATGGTTAAAGATGGTTTGAGTTTATAAAATAAATATAAGATAATAAATATTAAAGTAAAATAAATAATTGAGTTATAAAATAATACAAGGCCCTAAATATATAGAGAAATACAATATAATCGGTATTAAAGTAACAAATAGATAAAATTTAACGACAAAATACAATCTAGAAACCAAAACCAAATGCAAATACCTTTAGTACATAAGATAGATACTATCAGCCATCACGTAGAAGAAGTAAGAAATAGGTAACATATTATTAAAATGCAAACCAGTACAAATACAAACATGAAGTAAACAAAAGCTGGTAAAGGAAGACATCAAATTATATTCATATTGTAGAGCCGAAGTTTGCATAGTCAAACAAACAAAGTAAATATCTTTGTACAAATGAAATATAAGCATAAACAAATCAAAGTACCATACGAAATTTAAATTATAGGAAGTTGTAGACATAAGTACATAGGCATTTAATGCCATTACCCTAGCACAACATATAGTATGCATATCAGCCGAAGTAAGTATGGTAAAAGAACAACAAAGAAAAAAAAATTGTACAACTCATAAATGCAAGATCACCTCAGCGTCTTTAGTACACGAACCAGCCACCCTACAAAATATCCTCTCAGCCGAGATTTTGTTTGATAAAGCAAAGAAAGAATATATATCTTTGCATTGTATTGTACAAACAATATAAAATATCACCTGTACAAATATGTATACTGTAACTCATTTCTTTTACATATCAAGCTTCACATTTTCAGTCTCGTTCATTTTCAAAGCTGAAGAAAGAAAAAAAAATATAGAAGCACATATCATTAAAACTTTGGTATAAGCAACTAGAGAAGATAAGTTAGCATTCAATTCAAACTGAAGATTAAAAAGCTTCAGCAAGCAAAGACACTTGAGCCTGTTTCAAGCATCAAGCTTCTCTGTTCTTTCTTTTCCAGGTGAGCAACCTGGTTTTTCTAGCCTTCTTTATTTTGACCATGTGAGTAAACTTTTATTTTTAAAAGCCTAAAACTGTTTTTCTTGATGCTTGTAATAAATCTGTCAAGTATTGTTGTGAATATTGGTTTGCATGGATGATTTCAACTAGACTTTAGTTTTAATTACACTGTATACAACTATGCATGTCTGTGTTCTCTGTTTTCCAGATAAATAGGTGAGCAAATTGTCTCCTTTAAAAACTCTTAACATGGTTTAGTGATCTGATGTTTGTGAGTAAACACTTAATTTTGAAGTTTAAAATAATGAATATTGGAATATGTAAATTCTAAGTAATATTGCGTTGTATGATCTTATATAGATGAACATATCTATATATGTTCAATTCAATGTGTGCTGAGTGAATATAACACCTCTGTTCTCTTAAGTCCAGAGTTCAATCAAATTAGAAACTGTAGATTTCACTCCCCAAAATCTCTGATAAACTTTAATCTTGAACAGATAAGTTTGTTTAAACTTTATTCATGAGCTAAAATTTGTTTTCAGCTTGAATAAGAAGGGTTTGTCCCTGTAACCAAAATTTTACAGTACAAACAAAATCTTAAGATAAATTCAAAGATTTTTAATTATTGAATTGATGTTACAATTTGAATGAACATATGGAAATAGGATTTTTAAAACAATAGTGATGATTTTTAGTTGAGAAATTCAAGGGCAGCTAGAGTTTGAACAAAATCAACTCTTTGATCATTTTCTGGTGATCAAATCATCTTTGGATGATAAGATTTGGGTTGAAGCAGGTTTGAACATCATGGAGTTTAGGAAAATTGTCGAAAAAATTATCTGTTGCAAGAATCTTATGGACGAGAGCAAATTAGGGTTTAGGGTCCAAATTTAGTCTAGAGCAGAAACGAGATCGCCGCGCCGTCTGTAGGCCACCGGAGATCATCGGACCGGAACCATCAGGAGCGTGGGATGCTAGGGGAGCTTTGGACGTGGAGTCGTGAACTCTGATGATCTGAAGAGGGGGAGCGAGGCACTTGTTTGAGGGGTTGTTTATTCCAGTTTTTGGGTTTGAGGACGAGATTTCGAACTCGTGTTTGGTTCGAGCTTTTGAGTGTTCGAGAGTTTCAAGAGCATCATCGTGGACGTGTTGGCGACCAGCAGTTCAACCGAAGGTGGCGATTTCAGTTGTGCACGTACACGAGTATCACTTTCGTGTCAGGAAGTTGTATTGAATCGGGGAAGAAAGGGGTTGCTCGGGTTTGTCTCGAGTTCGATGCGATTTGTCTCGAAGCAGAGAGACGAAAAGAAAAAAAGAGTGATGACTCGGGGAAAGATGGGAAGAAATCCGAGTGAATACTCGGGTAATACCAGGGGAAGTCTCGGGGTTGGTTTCTAGGAAGAGATTAAGCTTATAAATTTAAAATCAATGATGTAGAAAAAATTTAATTAAAGTCTTATAAGAAAAAAAAAATTTGATTTTAAAGTTTAATGAAGTTTTTCAAAATATTAATTAAGACAAATAATCTTTATTTATTGTTTAATAAGGTTTATTAAGAAAAGTTAATTAATTTGTAATTTTAATTAACTAAGTGATAAAGATTAATCAATTTGAAATTTAAAGATGGGTTAGTTAGTAATTAAGTGCTTAACTAATTTGTAATTAAAAATTGTAAATTAGATAATTAAAGTTAATTAATGTACAATTAGTAGTTGGTTAAGATAATTGATTTAGGATTTATTTCATTTGGATTAATTATTTATTTTAATTAATTTGGATTAATCATTTGTTGATTTGGAGGTATAATCACTTAGAGAAGAAATTGATGGATAATTACTGAATATAATTAATTGAATGATGATTTAAAATCTGAGTATAATTATTTGTTAATGAATTAAAGGATTAATTAATAATGGCGATTAATTAAGATTGATTTAATAATTAAAATAATTAATTTATTCATTAATTAAGAATAATTTGTAATTAAATCATGATAATTAACCTGGATAAATAAATTGATACATCTGATTTAAATTAATCAGTTGATTAATAAATTCATTTGTGAATGTATGGATTCTATTGAATGATTGAATTACTTGATATTTCCTGATATATGATGCTTTGTGATATACCCTGATTTATGTGGAGATCTGTAATTTCTTTATTTGTGATATTTATACATCTCTGATCTGTATGTGAAAGATAAGCGTTATAGTTTATATCGCTTATCAACTATATCCTGTATTTTAATCTGTGATGATTGAATCGTGTTGCACTATTGTGTTAAACCCCAGACCACACCTTTACACACACAAATATTGATTTCACGTGGAAACCGGTTAAGTCACAGATAATTTACATTTGATGTTTTTGAAATTGAAATTTTAATTTCAATTGATTTTGAAATTTGAAATCTGGGTTTAAAGTAGAAGCTTTTGAAATGGAATTTCAAAGATAAAAGTTATTTTGAATAACTTAACCGAGTTTTTGAAAATTTAAATAATTAGATTTAAATTTGAATTCAAATTTGAAATTGAATCCTATGATTGAAACTAGGGATTAAAGATGATATAAATGTGTTTGTATGAATTAAACCATTTTAAAAGTATAAGTTGGGAATTTGAATTTAAACCAAGGATTTCCACTCGTATGGATAAATCAGATTTTCTGAAATAAAACTGTTTGTTTTCAAATGATAAAAGCTTTCAGATAGGAAATGAAATTCCAGTTTAATTAAAGGAATTTCAAGTTTGAATTGAAAATTGTTTTTCCAAGTTATGAATGAATTCTTTTTTGAAAGCTATGAATTAAATCTGTTATCTTAACGGATTTAAAATTGATGTTTATTTAACCCATTCGAAATGGAATTGTTTTGAAAGCTATTAGTTAAATCTTTGATTTAAAGATTTAACGAATAAATTAAACTGAAATGGAAATCGATTTGGAAAATCTGTGAATGAATCTTTGTGAAATTAAGTGAACTTTGTGAATTTAACCTTTTTGTTTAAAAAGATTAAAATGGTAACTTGTTTAAACCATTTGAAGAAAGATTTTTGGGTAATAAGTTGTGACTTAATTGAAATCCCAATATCCATATATTTTTAAATATTGCGCTCACTATTCGGGTTAGCCGGGAAAAGACCTTTGGGTAATATAACCCATTCCGAATAGTGATACGTCGTATATGGATCGCATTTGAAGACCGGTGATGAAGACCGGATATTTTTCGAAAATGAAAGGACAACCTGTCGAATGTCTCTGCACTGAGTTGCTCCAGTATAGAGATTTATATCACTCTTTTTGTGACGGGAAGTCCGGACGTGATTGGAAATTATCCGGATTTGCAAGGGCTTCGTGAGAAGTGCCTTCGGTTCTGTTCGAACCCGGAACAGACTTGTATGGATACATGTGACATTACACTTTGAGATATAAAGCCGATTTCTTTCAAATACATTTCTGTTGGTGGCGGAGAATTTATTCTCTTATCTAAACACCCTTCTCTGAGACGTACGAGCTCAGAGGTTATGTAGTTGAAATTTATCAGCGATATATCCCAATTTGGTAATGTGGCATGCTGAGTGTTGCTGTGTGATGATCAATGTTTGATCATTTGTGATATGATCTTTTGTTTGATCATTTATCTTTGTGATCATAGGTTGATCATCTGTTGACCCAAAGCGTGGCTTTTTGAAAAAGCGTAGCTTTGTGGACGAGACTTCGTCGAGCCTCACAACCCGGTAATGGTCGAAACAGGAATCGTGCGGCAAGGTTTTCAGGGGTAGCTCCCCTAGGGTATGACCATTCCTTCTGGAAAAGGGTAGTATCATGGTATGGATCCCAGATACTTACTCATGTGGATACACTTTCTTTATGATGTGTGATGTTGGTTATCGAGCGCTCAGATAAAGGTCCCAAAGGACCGGGGGTGGCATATCTGAGGTTTCTTTTATCCCTTGGGAAAAGGGGTTGTCGGCCTTGTTTGGCAGAGAACAGTTGGTTCTCGGAACGTCCCGCCAGAGGCGTTTCTTTCGTGGAATAGGAAGTTCCTTAGCCTGACCATTTGTTGGAAATCCAAACAAAACAATACGAGCCCTGTACGGTTTTAGTTGTATTACCTGCCATGGAATGTGGTGGTAACCTGCTATTGAACATGGTAGTTATAGTAGGCATAAGTGCGAAATGTCTATGCTGGCTAAGATTTATATTCTACTTTCGAAATTGTTTTCTACACTATGCACTAGTAATAATATCAAATGATTTGATTTTGCGTAGTAAGCATCTTTGACTATCATAAGAAGAAATCTCCTCCAATTCTGCGTTTGCATTGTGTGTGTGGTGGGAGGTCTTATGGTAGTTTCATTTTCCAAAAGCATTGCGAATTGACTTTAAAATTCTCTGCTATTTGTTTTAAAGATAAACTGTTTTTGTTGCTCACACCAGTCCCATGACTGATCCGGAGTTTATTGTTCCCTTCCTAAACTCTGGGTGCTCATAATTTCCTACACGAGCAGTCTAGAGTTGGGGTTTTCAGATATTCAGGTTTAGTAGATTATCTGGAGCTAGTTCAGTCTTTGGATCGGACTGCACTTGCTTATCTTGGTGTATCGTTATTGGGAGTTCAAGCTATTTCTGGATTAGTGCTTTGAAGATGAAGATTATCCGCTGCTGATGTTATCTATTTTTCTTTCCGCTGCAATTTATTGTATCATATCTCTGATGTATATTGATATTCTTTGTATCATTCTGTTGTATCAGATATTTTATATCAATGTATTATTCATTTCTTCCGCTGTGTTATTTACTTAACTATGTTATAAGCTCCGGCGACTCGGATTTGAACGCTCGAATCTACGACATTCGAGTACGATGTAAAGTATGGATGTCGATTTTTGAGCGCGAAAATCCAGATTGTTACAAGATGTCTCCGGAGATAAAAAAAGGAGAATCTTTAAATTTGATAAAAGTGATGCAAAATTTTGATTTCGTATTCACATTATATTTGATGAAAAATGTACTTGGAATCACCAATGATCTTTCAAAAGCACTTCAACGAAAAGATCAAGATATCGTCAATGCTATAACTTTGGTGAAATTATCTAAGGAACGACTACAAAAAATGAGAAATGATGGATAAGATAACCTATTTGTTGAAGTATGTTCTTTTTGCACGAAGTAAAATATTCTTATTCCAAATATGGAGGATAATTATCTTATTTTAGGTAGATCAAGACGAGGGCCAAAGTTAACAAACTTGCATCATTATCAAATTAATTTGTTCTACGTTTGTTTGGATAAACAACTTGTCGAGCTTAATAATCGTTTTGATGAGGTTAACACGGAATTACTTCTATGCATGGCTTCTTTGAATGCTAATGATTTATTTGCTTCTTTTGATGTCATGAAACTAGTTCGTCTATCTGAACTTTATCCAAATGATTTTTCTGAATCGAAACGTATGGATCTTTGCAATCAATTAGAGATTTATGTGATGGATATGACATCTAATAATGAATTCAAAGAAGTGAAAAGCATTAGTGATTTAGCTAAGAAGATGGTCTTGACGGGAAAGCATATTGTCTATAATTTAGTTTATAAGCTCGTCATGTTATCCTTAATTCTACCAGTTTCAACCGCTACAGTAGAAAGGACTTTTTCAGCTATGAATATAGTGAAAACGGATCTTCGAAATCGAATATGGGATGAATGGCTGAATGATAGTTGTATCACTTATATTGAAAAAGATGTCTTTGATATCATTGACAATGATGCAATTATCGATCGTTTTCAAAATATGAGAACTCGTAGGGAACAAATTTAAGATATGTATGTTATGATTAATTTTCTTTTGAAAGATCAATTATTGATCGTTTTTGTAATGAATCTGAAGTCTATTATGTTAAAGGTACTATTTGTCTTATTTCAATCATATAAGTTTCTTGTACAAATTTTGTTAAATATCAGTGATATAAAAAAAAGCCTAAAGGGTCGTTGTCCCTGAACCCCATATCACTTTGTGCCCACTCCAATATTATTTCCTGGCTACGCCACTGCTTGCAGACATATATGCAATTATTATGAATAGTTGAATACATGTTTGCAATTATTTATGAACAACTGCATTTTTAACTGCATTTCACTTATGTAGTTATAAATTGCACCATTTTTAACTGCATATCTGTTATACAGTGAAAAATAGCACCTGTTAAATGCAATTTTTAACTGCATATAACATATGCAGTTAAAACTTACACTTGAATCATGCAAATTTTGAAGTGCATTTCACTTATGCAGTTAAAAATTCAAAAGATTCTTATTATACTTGCATACATATCTAATATAAAGTTATGAATTGTATTATTTTTAACTGCATATATCGTATGCAGTTAAAAATTACAGTTGTTAAATGTGTTTTTTAACTGCATACTTGATTTGCAGTTAATAAATACAGTTGTTAAATGCAAATTTTAAATGCATTTTACATATGCAGTTAAAAACTAAAAAGATCAACTGCGTCTTACATATGCAAATTTTAACTACATTTTACATATGCAGTTATCAACACACATAAAATTCTATAATAATTCTCGATAACTGCTAAAAAATACACATTTATTTAGATAACTAAAGATTTTAATAAAAATAGTCATGAACGCAATTACCTAAAATAATTGCAGCAGAGTCTATAGTTATTTTACTTAACTGCATACAACTCTGCATTTACATACAAGATTAAAAATATTTTTTTTTTGAACAAAAAACATCATATTATTCGAATTACTTAATATAACTTATACTTTCTATGCATAATTATACAAAAAACATTGCTAAATTGTCAAAAAATTACAAAAAACAATAATACAAAGTCCATTGAAAATTAAATCAAGCGTTTATCTATAAGACGATGAAGCCATAATGAATCGTAAGAAAATCGAACAGTAGATCGAATTAAATCCAATTTCTCTACGAAAATTTCAAATCTTGATCACCAATACAATCACACGAGAATAGTCGACATGAAATAAACGAAGGTAATCAGGGTAACAAAATATTGTAAAAAAATAGGGACCAGATTTACAAGCTTAAAACGAAATGAGTTTTGGACTATTAAATTTGATTTTAGGGACGTGGGTCTAATTTACACTAAAATATTTAGATCGACTACACCATTCACAGTACATAAAGTGATAGTGGGCTATAAAATAATGGAGGTTATAAAGGATTCAAAAATCTACAATTAAAATATTGGAATTAATTAGGTTACAATACAAAATATGTGGGAATATTTTGGCATATACCGTAGGCTAATCGAGGTTTCATTTGTTAATTAAGATATTTTTAAGCACCCATAAAAAGGTTTAATTTGTAAACTCCGACCATTTCATGTAGCTGACATGCACTACAAAAAACAACAGCATTGTTGACCACTCAAAACCGCTGACGGCCGCCGAAAATAACCGTCGGCAGCAAGGCCGTCGAAGGATTGTCTTTTCTATGGCTTTCCGATGACTCCGTCTATTTGTTTTCGACGATCGACGACGACATTTCCGACGGAGTGCAACGGCCCATCGTGTACATATGATAGGTTATGAGTTGTCTAAAGTGCTGTCGGTAGCCATCGAAAACCGACGAAATACGTGGAAGATAAGTCGTCGGCAGCAATCGGAAAGTTTTGGATGTCGTACTTCTACCTGAAAGCATTGCATACGGAAAAAAATTACTAATAGTCCATAACAAAGAAGCGAACATGCGAAAATTCTTTTTTTTCGAAATGTCGTATGTTTCAACTACTTCGTGCCACATTGTTTTCAACTCTTCAATCAATGGTTGTAAATAAACATTGATTGTTTATGTCGGATCATTAGGATCAAAGACGACAATAGTGAGAAACATATATGGAGTTTTCATACATATCCATGGAGATAAGTTGTAAGTTGTAACGATAATAGGTCAAGATGAATATTTAAAATCAAATTAAGAGAATGGTGAAAATCCATCCGTACACAAACCAAGTCTAACATTACGGCTCTCTGCTACAAAAGTGGGATAGGTCTTATTAAAATGTTTCCATGCTTCTCAATCGACCGGGTATGTTAGGGTACATTCGTCATGTGTTCTCACACAACCATCTCATATGAGGTACGAGTACAAAGGATGCATATAACTTTTGAAGTCTAGGAGTGATAGGTAAGTAATGCATTCTCTTGTATGGAACTTCATTTTTCTTGGTTTGTATCTTTCCTCATTACATATTCTACACTTCCTAAGATTGATGTTCTCTTTCCAAAACAATATGCACCATTGAAACATGTATCTATCTTTTGGTATGACAAACCGAATGTAGACATAAGTTTTTTCACTTTATAATGATTTTTACACATTAAATTATCGGGTAGCATACGTCGTTTTGCAACTTGTACAACAGTTGTAAATCCAGCTTTTGTGAAGTTGAATTTAAATTTCATAACAATGTATTTTATAGTTACTTATAATCGGGTGCTGCTTTTACAACCATCTTAAAGGGGTTTCATAGCCGCATCCAATAAATCATATATTTTCTTTGCTCCAATATTTGGTCCTTCTTCGACATTTACATCGTCGTCGTCAACTTCAACAATAGAGAACATTAATCATGTTGCATCTTCAACCATATCTTCTACAGGACTCACTATAACATTGTTATTACCCACCACCTCCTCTAACACTACAGGATTAGATGCAACAAGTTCTCCATGACAATCCCACACAAAATACTCCGGCACGAAACCATTTTGACATAAATGGAATTTAACTATATCCGGTTTGAAATGACTCAAATGTCTGCAGTTACTACACAGACAACTAATTTCTTCATCGTTTTCATTACTACTTAAAGTGAATTCAATAAATACGTGTACACCATTATAAAAATATTCACTTATTAAGCCTCTCAATCCCTTCCGTTGATACATCCAGCCCCTTCGATCAACAAAATAATTAAACATTTTTTTCCATTTCAAAAATATGATTGAAACTCAAAAACTTATTGATCGTTTTATGGATTGACATTTAATTTTTCAATACATTTATACATTTTAATGTTTTATTAATTATATAATATGTTATCGTTATACAATAATCTGTTTATATTTTAATGTTTTATTAAATCTATATTATTTGAATCATTTAACTTTTTTTTGTAAAATCGTATATATTTTCAATTTTAACATATTATGAATATAATATTATATTTCACTTTAATATTTTCTACTTTGATGGTCGGTCATCCTACTTTCTATTACAAGCACAATAATAATTACATTCTCTAAATCATTTCATTTTAAACAATTCAACCAATTTTGACGTGCTTCTCCTCTGTTTCCTGTATCGTACACGAATGCATGTACACAAGGAACAAAAAGGAAGTGTTGTTGAAATTTTGTGAATCTTTTAAGATGAAATGATTTTCAAAATATAATTACTTTATTGTACTTGTAACCTGTCCAATATAGGGACAAATTCAAAAAATATTGTATCGGATGAATATTGATGTCCGTTTTATAATAAAAATGAATATATATATATAATAATCATATGCAATACTTATTAGACGGGGTCAAAAAGTCTCTAAGTAATTTAAAAAATAAAGTAAATTATAAAAAAATTTGTTTATATTAGCATTAACTCTAATTTATTGTTTAAAATTCTTAACGATTAAAGACTAATAAAAACTTGTTTTTTTCAACATGTTTAGATAACATTAATTTCAATTCATTACATGGTAATAAAAAATTAAATTTATACACTAATTCGTTTGTATATATTACCACGTACACGTAAACTAAATTTATATATAACTAAGAATATATAAACTAATAAAGTGTTTACATAAATAAATTGTTTTTTCGACGTTTTATATAACACATAGACTAGTTAACACTAAATTATGTTACACTAATACACACATACACCAATCAACCCGAATTAGCCTTAATTATACATTAGTTATTAGATTTAAACACTAATAACCCTAATTAACATTTCCTAATCTACCAATATACACAATTATAACTAATCAATGGGATATTATCAATAAATATACGCACAAATTAACAATAATTTTATCATAATTCGGATTAATTAGTTTAAGCGAAGAATATACCTGATTTTTGATGAATTGAATGCGTAGACGATTGGAGATTGCAAATTGATGGATTGCGACCGTTCACGATGGGTAGGGACGAATTTGAGGGTATTTAGGGGTTTAGGTTTTGGTGAATGAGGGTTTAGGAAGTGGAAATGAGAAAGAAAACGGGTTCGACTGCTGCTGTATACGTGACTTTCCGACGACCGTCGACGGCTATATTTATCTTTTCAACTTTTTAAAAAATAAATTAAGTTTTGATTTAATTTATTACCAAAATTTAATTTGATATAAAAAATTTCAAAAGTTTACTATAATGCAGTTTTGTTTCTAACTATTAAAAAGGTTATCTTTATTCGTTATACAATAATCTTTTAATGATTTGATAATTAATTGTGAATTTTAAATGTATTTAACATAATAAACTCATATAAAATAAAATATTTAGTAAAAAAATAAATTTGTTGAATCTTATGTCCATCCAATGTATTTTGGGCATACGTACGAAATATGAAAGGAAAATAAACAGGTTTTATGTATCAAATTGGATTTTTCAAATTTATAGCCGTTCGTCGACATTCAGACTTAAATCTTTTGTTTGATGGTCAAACGATATTCAAACGAGACGAAATTTAAATTACATATACTATATTATATATTTATCCAATCCTTATGGTTGGATTTTAAAAAAACATACTGAAAAAAATTTAGACTTCAAACATGTCATTTTCATATAAGTTGTCCTAATAATACATATCAACTGTTATACAACTCCTTAGAAACTGATATATTTTTAGCCTATTTTTTTTCCTTCCATTTTTTCTTGATTCTAGCCGTACGGATTGGATAAATACATTATAAAATGACCCGAATTTTGGCTCGTTTGAAGATCGTTTGGCTTTCAAACGAAAGGTTATTAGTCTAAATATAGACGAACGACTATAAATTTGAGAATCAAGATCGACACCCTAAATTTATTTACTTTTTTTATCATATTTTGAAAGTAGGTCCAAAATACTTTGGATCGACATAAGATTCAGAAAAATTATTTTTCCGTCGAATATTTTCTTTTAAATGAATTTATGACGTTAAATACATTTAAATATTCATAATTACTTATACAATCGTTAAAAAATATATTTAAATTCATAAAACAGTTACGCATCATAAATTTCACCAAAGTTGTATAATGGACGGATTGAAATTACGTAGATTGATCGTTTGAGTTTGATTGTCAATAAAGTTAAATATCGAATTACACAACAAATGATTATCTTATTTAATTCTTAGGAATTAAATTAGTATTTTTATGCAAATTTCAAACTTCTATTAATAATAAGTTAAAATAATGTGATAAATTAAATTAATTAAGATAGCTAGCCATCGAATTCTATATGACGAAGTTGTCTACGGCCGTCGGAAGCTTCAGTCGGAATTCCTGTTATTCCTTGTAGTGATGGTGTTTCAATGTGGATAAAACATATCGTTCATAATTATTCTTTCATTTATATATTCAAAATTTGTATTTACATTCACTATAAGAACAATGGTATATTCCGACCACATGTACCGACGGCCGCAGACGGAATACTTCCGACGACTTCCGATGGCAAGTACATACAAGACTTTGTTACGAATAAAATAATTAGCCGTCGAAAGCCGTTAGAACAATGCCGTTTGCGGCCGTTGGTAGCCGTCGAAAATTCATGATTATCTTCTTCCCCAAGCCAAAACAGGTTCATTTAAGCTCTCCTCCATCACCAAAACCCTTCTTCCACCATTTCCATCTCGACCTTCAATGCCAGAAATTCTGCCAAAATCATCTCCTTCTTCGTCAATTCGGAATCTCATCTCCTCCAAACTCCTAATCTCCTCTATTTTAGGTATTATTTATAAACCCTAATTTCATGAATTTGTTAATTTAGGATTAATTTGTTAGTTTAATTGTTTATATTGTCTCATTGATTGTGTAGTATAGTTTATTGATTGTTAATTACTGTTATTATCCTATAAGTGTTGAATACTAACTTGTTTAGTTTATGCGATAAGAAATTAGTGTGCATGTGTTGAATAATTTAGTGCTTTTACGCCTTACTTGGGTTATTTAGTATGGATGAGCATAATTTAGTTTATGCGTTTTTTAAAACGTCTAAAACGATAATTAATTTTATATAACGTACGGTTAGTTAATTAAAGTTTTAAACAAGTGCGTTTGTGATAAACTATCGTATACGGTAGTTTAACATAAGTTAAATGTTAATCAATTTAATTTAAACGTCGAAAGCCAATTTTTTCAAAAAAATATAAAATATGTAATATACTTTATTTATAAAACCCTTAAAGTGTTTTTTGGTCCCGTCTGATAAGTATTGTATATGATCGTTATGTGAGTATTCGTTTTTTATCACAGAACGGACATCTATATTCATCATATACTATATTTGTTGGATTTGTCCCTGTATTGGACAAGTTACAAACACAGTAACATAATTACATCTCGTAAATCATTTCATTTTAAACAGTTCACAAAATTTCGACAGCACTTCCTTTATGTTCCCTGTGTACACGCAATTGTGTAAGACTCAGGGAATAAAATGGAAGTGCTGCCGAAATTTTGTTGAATTGTTTAAAATGAAATGATTTACGAGATTTAATTACGTTACTGTGTTTGTAACGGGAAGTAGGATGACCCAGCAACAAAGTGTCAATGATCAACTAATAAAACATTAAACTGTAAAATTTTATTGAAAAATAAATTGTCAATGTGGTTTTAATTTATATCGTATTTTTCAATTAGTAGGAGAGAAGATCAATTATTTTATTAATCGAAGCTGGATGTATCAACAACGAAGAGAAATTGGAGGCTCAATAAGTGAACATTTTAATAATGGTGTACACGTATTTATTTATTTCATTTTAAGTAATAATGGAAACGATGAAGAAATCCATTGTCCATGTAATTGGTTCAAATTGATGAAGTATTTGATACCAAAAATGGTTAGAGATCATTTGCGTCAGTACGGTTTCATGCCGAACTATTTGGTATGAGATCGTCATGGAGAACTTGTAGCACCTAATCCCGTATAGTCAAAGGAGGTAGTGAGTAATGAAATTGTTATGGCAAATCTTATAGAACATATGGTTGAAGATGCAGCATGATAAATGTTCCCCACTGCTCAATTTGTTGATGACGATGTTAGTGTTGAAGAAGAACCAAATATTGGAGCAAAATAAATTTATGATTTTTTGGATTCTGCGAAGAAACCCCTTTGGGAAGGCTATACAAGCGGCACTCAATTATCAGTAACTGCAGAATACATTGTGATGAAATCTAAATACAACCTCATAAAAGCTGGATTTACAGCTGTTGTACAAGCTGCGAAGCGGCATATGCCTCCCAATAATTTAATGTGCGAAAATCATTATGAAGTGAAAAAACTTATGTCGGCTTTTGGTTTACCGTATCAAAAAATAGATACATGTTTAGATGGTTGCATGTTATTTTGGAAAGAAGTTATCAATCTTACTAATTGTAAAATATGTAATCAGGAAAGGTACAAACCAAGAAAGAAGAAGGGAAAGGAAGTCTCGTATAAACGTATACATTATTTACCTATTACTCCTAGGCTTCAAAGGTTATATGCATCTTTTGTAACCACGCATCATATGAGATGGCATGGTGTTAGAACACAGGAAGAAGGTACGTTAACACACCCTGCTGATGGGGAAGCATGGAAGGATTTTGATATGAAATATCCCAATTTTGCAGCGGAGTGCCATAATGTTAGACTTGGTTTATTTACGGATGGATTTTCACCATTTTCTCAATTTGGTTCTAAATATTCATCTTGGCCAATAATCGTTACACCTTATAACTAACCTCCATGGAAGTGTATGAAAACTCCATATATGTTTCTCACAATTGTCGTCCCCGGCATTGATGATCCGACACAAGGAATCGATGTTTATTTACAGCCGTTGATTGAAGAGTTGAAAGCACTGTGAAATGAAGGAGTTGAAACATACGATATCTCAAAAAAAATTCGAATGTTTGCTTCTTTGTTGTGGACAATTAGCGATTTTCCTGTGTATGCAATACTTTCAGGTTAGAGTACGACCGATCGCCTAGCTTGTCCTTATTGCATGGAGGAAACATGAGCATTTTCTTTACCGCATAAAATAAAATTTTCGTGGTTTGATTATCATCAGTGTTTTCTCCATATTAATCATCCTTTTAGAAGAGACAAAAATAACATTACATCTAATAGACACGAGCCTTTGCAACCACCAACGGTTTGGTCAAGCGAAGATATAAATGAACTTGTAAAGGATTTTTCGAAGATACATGAAACTGGAGAACAAATTAAAATTCAAGGTAAATCAACGAGTCATAATTGGTGCAAACAAAGTATATTTTGGGAGTTGCCTTATTGGAAAAATCTACTACTTCGTCACAATATTGACGTGATGCAAAACGAGAAAAACGTGTTTGGTAATGTTTTTAATACAATTTTTAATGTTAAAGGAAAGAAGAAGGATGATTTGAAATCAAGACGCGATATCGAAGCAATATGTAATCACCCTGAGCTTCATATCAAGCCAAATGACACAAAAAAACCAAAAGCATGCTATGAGCTAGACAATAACTAAGTTAAAATACTTTTAAAATGGGTGGAAGGATTAAGATTTACTGATGGTATTTCTTCCAATATTCGTAGATGTATCGATTATAAGAACAACAGACTTAGTGGGATGGAAAAACTATGATTGTCATATTATGATGGAAAATTTATTACCCATTACTTTTAAAGAACTGTTGCCTGTAAAAGTTTGGACGGTTGTAACATAACTTAATTTGTTTTATAAGGAGCTTTGTTCTACTACGTTAAAAGTTGAACGTCTACGTAAACTTGAGGAAGAAATCCCTATACTGCTCTACAAAATAGAGAAAATATTTCCTCCAGGTTTATTTAATGTAATGGAGCATTTATCCATTCATCTTCCATCTGAAGCACGTCTTCGAGGGCCTGTGTAATACGGATGGATGTATCCATTTGAGAGGTATTAATGTTTAGTACGTTAAATATTAGTTTAATTACATGTATAAATAAATTTTAATTTGGAATAATTCTTAATAGGTACTCAAATCATCTAAAGAAAAAAGTGAGACTGAAAGCACGAGTTGAAGGTTCGATTTGCAAATCATATATCGCAGAAGAAGCTTTGTTTTTTTTCCCTTATTATTTTAGTGATCATGTAAACTTATCGTTTGAAAGTGTTACACGTAATGATGAAGGCATTGATCAAGATGATTGTCAAGCGACTTTATCTATTTTTAAAAACCATAGCCAACCTGTTGGTAAATGTGTGGAATTATGGTTGGACAATATATATTACCATGTAGCACACACATATATTCTTCTCAATTGTGCTGAAGTTGCACCATTTGTTAGATAATATACATATATTCTTCTTAATGCAGTATATCATCTACATATGCGTATATACACATATGCACACGTGTGTTAATTATAATGCAATATTTCTTCTATAATTGCAGTGTTTACGAATCACAACATCCAAATGGCGATATCGGCAAAGATTTCGCTACTTGGTTTTCAAATTACGTTTACGACACGACAAATTGTGTGGTCGATGAAGGATTGAAACATTTAGCAATGGGACCAAAAAGGAAAGTCAAGACCTATCCAATATTCTTCGTTAATGGATATAAATTTAACACCAAAGAATACAGTGCTGAAAAATTAACTAACAATACCGGTGTATTTCAATTGACATATTTCACAAGACCTACGGAAGAAGTTTTTTTGTTTTAATGCAACTAGTTCGGCAACGTTCCAGGTTCTGGAATCAACATGCACCCAAAGTATAATCTTATAGAAATAAAGCATACCTCGTGTTATTATAAGTTTGATCCTTTTATACTTTCCAAACAAGCTCTAAAAATTTATTACGCTCTATACCCATCTCTATGAAAAGATAAAGCAGATTGGTCGGCTGTTTTTAAAACAAAGGCAAGATTTACATTTGATGGACATAATACTCCAGACGAACAAGCTTATCAAGCAGATATCGACAAAAATACTGGAATAATAATAACCGACGATCAAACCGATTTTGGACCTCTAAACGACGAATCAAATGCATTAATAGAAGCATTTGAGACTATAGACGAACAAAACATATATAGAGTACGAAACAGAGTCCGAATCAGAAAACGATGAGTACCGATTAATAATCTTCATTTCGGGAGAAGGTAATTTCTATGTTTATTTATGTTACATTTTCTCATTAAAAATGATATGTTCTGCTAATAATATGTTTAGTCGTAATCTGTTTCACATAATCCTTTTATGTTCTACCATAATGTATGTTTCACATAATTAAATGATATATTTCTCGTATATGATATGTTTGTAACAGGTACTATATATGTCTTTTCTCCATAGACGTAGCTCTTCCCATACAGGATCTCCCTCTTCTTCTCAGAGAGGGACTGGTGCGCCTCCAACTGGTGATGGCAGTGGCCCATCACAGGAGGCAGCTCTTCCTGCGTTCTGGTTACAGGCCAAAGCTGATGGATCGTATGTATTAAATTTATTTCAATATTAACAATATTTCTGTACGATCTATTGTATATTAGTCTTGCTTTATTAAATGTTTGTTTCTTTTTAACACAGTGGCTTCAAGCTCGAGCCATCAACTACAATGCTCTCTATATCTAGATAGGCATATACGAGCAGGATGACTGCCTGTTGGCCCAAGTGGAGTAAGATACCGGATAATGTCAGAGAGAGCATTTGGTAGGACTTCCTAGTAAGTGTAAATTTATATTTTGCATTTTCTATTTATCCTAGACCACTTTATATATTGTAGACTATTTATAAAAATGTATAACTTTCATTTTCTCAACGTGTAGGGTTCGGTGGACCTACAAGAGACTGATCTTTCCCTGGTGCAGCGCCATTAGAACAGCAAAATTGCCAAAAATTATAGGGATACAGTGTCTACTATGGGAAGAGCGGGAAAAAAACTGAAATGGATGAGTGCTAACGTGTGGGAGGTCTGGGTCGCATGGTGGAGCAATGAGGAGTTCCAAGTAAGTTTACCACATATTAATTACTTTAAATTGTTGCGTATATTTAATACATAATTTAAAACTGTAAAATGTTATTTACAATTTAAATTTGCAGAGGGATTCAGATAGAAACTCCGCAAACAGAAACAAGAATCCCGTCACATATCGCAGTGGTTCCAAGTCATTCCAGCATCATCGCGAGGATTTGATTAATTTTTATATTCACATTTTTATATTTTAAGTTATAAGTTGTTAATAGATAGTTAATAAAACAATATAATATATATATACACATACATACATATATACATATATATATACATATATTCATATTTCAGGAAAGAGCACGCGAGGGTCCTGTGTCATATTGGGATATTTTTGCTCATACTCATGCCCTGAAGCAGACCGACGATTCAGGCTCAGTCGTATACTCATGGGAGCATGATGATAAAGCGACTGCTGCCTATGTAAGTATATTATAATTAAGTTAATAGTTATCAGTTAATTAAGTACACATTTATAGATATTTTAATTAGTGTTATTTATACCAATGAACATTCCAACTTTTTGTTATTTAGTATAGCGATTAGTCTACTTAAAAACGATTAGTGTTATTTTATTTACTGTTATTTATACTCAATTGTATTTTGCATTACAGCAAAAGTTCCAGGAAGCACGAGCACAGCTGCTGGTTGAGACAGGACGAGATGAGTTGACTGCTGATGAGGAGGATGCTATTTTTGAGTCTGTCATGAATCCACCATCCCGCAACAGACGCTATGGATTTGGGAACCAAACGGTAATATTTAAAAAATAAACTAAATTCAAATATTGCATATTTTTTAATTAAAGTTATGTAAATTACGTTTATGATGTTGGAAGCATTATAACAATTTATTTTTATTCGCAGGCTAGGACATCTCAGAAAGCGTATAATATTGCTCAAGATAAAGAAGAAATTGCAGAGCTACGAGCCCAGATCGCTGAGCTGCAAGAGCATGATCGTCGTCATGCTGTGTAGAGGGAGTAGCTGAACCAGCGCTTGGCGGAGTATATGGAGCAACATGAGAGATTTCCTTCGTCGGGTGGTTCTATAGAGGATGATGAGTGATGTTAGGTATGTTCTGTTGTTATTTTTTTTTGTCTGTATATATACACTTCGAGTGGGTGAGGATGTGTTTGATACATTTTGATGGATTGTATATTATCTTATGTGGATTTGGATATGCATGTGTTTGTGGAGTTGTTGGATGTTGGTTTGGAGATGAATGATGTTGGACTTTTTGGATTATGTTGCTTTATGATTTGGATATGGAGTTGTTGGATGTTAATTTTTTGGATTATGTTGGATTTGGATATGGATTTTTTGGATTGAATATTATGTTTGGTTATTTATATGATTAGTGGTTTATATATGCTCGAAATGGAGCTGTTATGTGTATTGAGGGATGTGTAGTGGCTGGAAGGCAGAGGGCTTAAAATAAAATAAAAAACCCAGATTTCTGATGGCTTTAAACGGATATCGACGGCTTATAAGTCATCACATTCCAACGGCTTCCGACGGTTGGCTACGGCAAATTTCTATAGTTTTCGACGGCTTCGGACGGCAATTTGGTCATTCTGATTTGCCAAGTGTCCAACATGGCCGTCGGAAACCATCCTAGATTGCCGTTGGTCGCCGTCGAAAATATGTCGTTGATGCCATCGGAAGAAGTTACGAAACGTGATTCACATTCTGATGGATTTTCCTACGGTTTCCGACGGCCTCTGATGGCATATATCCGTCGGAAAACACTATTGTTCTTGTAGTGATACCATATATTTATTCATGCTGTAATCGATCATTGTTGGATAATTGTGCAATGTTGAATCAGGAATTCGTCTCTGAAGCGTGTGAAAGTGACATTTTCTTTAAGAAATTGATCGCCCCAACTATGAATGAGATTGTTTAGGGATTAACGGCGGAATTCATCTATGATACAACAAAGACTCTGCTTGCAGTCAACAAACGACTGCAGGAACAATCGGTGATTTTATTGAAGTTATAAAATATTATAGTGGATAAAGGAATTAGAAGAAGAAGAAGATTTATCGTTATCAAATTTGATCTCCTTATATAAGATATGAAGTGGCACGGGTGCAACCGTTTGTAACGGTCAACATGCCAATGGACGCGACTGTTCACCATACACTACAACAAAATACCCATTTACAACGGGCAATGCCCGTTGTAATAGGGTTTCGCAACGGGCCTAAGCCCGTTGTATTATGCGATGTTGTAATAGAATTGATGAATTTTACAACGGTTATTGCCCGTTGCAATAGGGATCTTTTACAACAGTTTTTGCCCGTTGCAAAAAAGTCTTTTACAACTATTTTTGCTCGTTGTAATCAATCCTTTTACAACTGTTTTTGTCCGTTGCAAAAGGACCTTCTGCAACTGTTTTTTTTTGAATGTGACAAGTAAAGAATGGATTCAGTAGTCTGAGCATTATTGGTGATGCGTACGTATGGTATCTACATGCTTTCAATTACCTTTACATGCTCATCTAAATAATTGTTGATTTGATTAACGTAAATTTATTAACACAATGAAAGAATTGACCGTGACAGACTCTAGCCATCACGATTATTTATTGACAACCATGACCACACAATGTTTCATTCATAGGGTCAACAATTGTTGTAGGTTTTCATACCAGTTTAATATTCCAATAACAGAAAATTGAAGGCTTAAAATGTCAGACATCACTTTTATTGACAAATTTGTTCTGATACAACTAAGAACTAAAAAAACAGCAATGAAATGCAACGTAAACTATCATCTACAATTAAATTTGCTGCTCCAATCTTCTGTGGCTCATGTCTCAAATTCCTGAAATATATGACACAATAATTAATTAGTCACCCAGCAAAATAACAGAGAACCATTGAAAACTAGAAGAAAAACATACTGTTCCAATTATAGTGAAATGTTAGCATTATTCAACTCTCGATTCACATTCACACTAATGAAAGCCACCACAACAGTTATCATTAGTACCAAAAATGAGCTTTTGGCATCACACAAGGAATTTATCGTTGAACAATTTGCTGTTCTTCATCTGATTCGACATCTCCATACTGCCATATTCTCGGTCTTCCCTTCTTTGCTTTTTCCTGAAATTCCTCCAATTTATCGATAGCTGCCTTCCTCTCGCTAGCGTCCCACTTCATTTTTCTCTCTAGTTTAGCGAGACCCTCCTGAAAACGTTCACAAAATAATCCCATTACTCCAGTTGTCAGGAAAGAAATCAAAGGTGATGTACTGATTCTAATTTCAGCTTTTAATAGTTAGAAGTTGAAAGTTGAACAAGAAAAAACCTGAAGCATAGCGGCATTGATACTGATTTCAGCATCAAGGTTAACAAGAGTGACTGAAAGAATAGTTCCGGTTCCCTGACCTTCAACTTTTCCTCCAGAAGTATCTTTGTCATCGATCATAGTCTTGAAGGATTTTGAGTTGTTTAGAGCATATCCAAGACAGTGAAGAAGGGGTAAATATTAATCTTTTATAACAATTCACCTCAAACATCCGCAGTTTTGAACTATGACAATCTCAATGGCATCCCACTACCCAATTCATAAACACAAAATTAATCTTTTATAACAATTTCACCTCAAAGACCACTAATCATTTGTTTCCATTAAACTTCAAAACTAAAATTAACTTTTTGCATGATATTTGAAATATATATCGCCACAACCTTTGTCTAAAGATTAACTCCCTTATGACATAAAGATGCAATCTAAATTTTACTTAAATACATAAATCTCAAATTAAAATTGATTTTATATGTTTACTATCTTAAATTTGATATGGATTTCACTATTAAAAATTAGAAGAAAAAATGAATCAAAAATTTCACAAAATAAAACCGTGTTCAATATTTTTTTACCATATTTAAATAGATATTTGATTTCATAATTTAAAAAATAAAAATTGTGAATGTGCATCTTAATTTATAAATAGCATCTTTACCACTCAATTCCATCTAAAGAGATACCATTCCAGCCTTCTTCGAAATGGCAATCCCAGTATCACCACCAGTGAAGCTAAATGGGATTGATAATCAAGAATAAATGCTAGATACATAACATAAACATGATAAACTAGTCTGTGGATATATTATTCACCTTATGCCATTGAAACCAGGGTGCATTGTTAGAAAGTCGCTAATTTCAGATCCTTTTCCAGTAATGCAGCTTATAAGGCCTTTTGGAAAACCTGCTAAGTGAAAACAATGAACCATGTGTAGTGCCGCCACTGCTCCCTGAAATAAAATGAAAAAGTGAGTGCCACCAAAGAAAAAGATAAAAAGCAAAAGAAGGAACACCTGCTTCCTTTTTATAAAGTTTCTATACCCAACAACTTGGAATATAAAAATCGGAAATAAATAAATAAAGCACCACGCTTACTTTTTCCATGGTGAATAGTAGCTGTACACCAGTTTAAGACTGAGATTAGAACTTTGCTTTTCAAAAATGATTGACCTTTCTTTTGGCTAAATTAAAGTAGCTTGTGTTTGCCCACTTGGCAAAACATTTTGACAAAGAAATATTCGTTTTAGTTGAACATGCATGCATACACACATGAAATTACCTTCACTCGGTTTGGTAGATAACTTCAATTACTTTATTGCAGTTGTATCACTCAATCTGGTTGTGTTTTCCATGCAGAGGGTTTTTCTCAACGTTTGTTAATATTTAATTACATTACAATTACCAATGATAAATTTAACGTAAATTTAACCATTGTTTTATCAAGTAAACATATGTCTCTTTCTGTGACAATTTTAAGCTACAGTCCATAGGCCTACGTTAAATATTTGCTAAACATTTAAGATTTTCACAAAGATGTTCAAATGAATGTGAACGCCACAATAATAGCTGCATGCGTGCAATCGTCTTCCCTGTCCTTATTGCAGCCTACATATCTCATACTTTTGTACTTGGATCTTTCTTTCGTCTTCTTTTCTAATCTTTTAGAAGATTTATACGTTAAATATTTAGATCGACTGCATTACTGGCAATATACAAAGTGATAGTTGGCCATATAATAATGGAGGTTATAAAGGATTCAAAAATCTAAAATTAATATATTCCAATTAATTTGATAAGACATAGAAAATCTACGGATTTTTTTTACATATATCATTGGCTAATCGAGATATCAATTGGATCGTTCGTATGGACAAGTGCTAGCTGGAGGATCTAAAAGAACTCTGTTACCATACTTTTATCATTGTGAAATGCTAGAGTAATGGGCAAACTCACAAACCTTATTAAAAAAACCAGTAAAAATGGATGACCATATAAGACATGTTAAAAGGCCGAATTATGCAAGAGCATTAGTTAAAATCAAAGCGAAAACTAAACTAGGAAAAATAGTTAATTTGAGCAAAAGATAGAACCGTAAACAAATTAAAACAATTAAACATGGAGAAGAAAAGAAGAAACTAACCAATGGAGCATCAAAGAAAACAACACAGGTAGTTACCATGAAATGCGACAGCAAGGGTGTGTCAAAAATACCGTGTAACTTGAGTATGCAGAGATATAGTACAGATACCAGGGGATCAAGTTGTGGAACACTATGCACAGATGGAAGTAGAGAATGAACACAATGAAGCAATCAATGAGGTGGTGGAGCCAAATAAGGAGGAAATGCCTGTAACAATGGAAGAAATTCAAAAGCTTAACCTTAATATGGAGAATACTGAAGATGAACTTGATGAAGACATCAACAAAGAGAAGAAAGCTATTTGCTAGAATGTTGGAGATCTTAATAATGACATAAGACAACAAGACCTCTACAACCAAAGGGTGAAATATAAGCAGAATACATTTAGTAATGGGAATGTTGAGATTTTCTCTCGAATTTGGTAACAAAGGGAATGTTCTACGTGATAACAATAGTAGGTCAAAATATAGAATTTTATCACGGTGAGATAGTTCAATATGACAAGTTCATGTAATGCAAATGGGAGAGCTCCTAAATGCCTAATTATAAATGACTCCATAGAGTAGAACATCAGCTAAAATAGCAGTTACATGGAGGAGATCACTTTTACAGAAGGTCAAACCCAATGTACTTTTTACATTTCAACATTTTAATGTTGAAATATTCGGCACAGTTGTTGTAACAAAACATGTTTACGACCCAGGACTTATCATAGTCTAATATGCACATCCACTCTAACATAATGCAAGCAACATCTAGTAAAGTGTGCTTCAGTAGTCATTGGTTTTTACAATTATAGGATAGGGAAAAACATATTTACCACTTTAGAATGGACGCGAGTTTTAAAATTTAATCTGAATTATATTAAAATGCTAAATTAAACTAATATGATTTAATTTAGCATTACACCAGTTTAATTTAGACTAAATATTAAAACATGCATTCTTGGAAGAAAAAAAAATTGATTTTCGTTTTTTCTTTTCAACCGATTCTCTCTTGCAATTATAAGGGTTAAACTAGCTATTTTGTTTGTGAGTAACAGAAATGTCTTGAATGGATTCTTATTCTCTATTGTATTTCTGTTAATATTTTTTTTTTTCACAGTAACGCGAATAAAATTTTGAGTAACATTATATCATTATGTATTTCCACTTAATTTAAACTTTTGAAAAATTGCTATAATGTTTTTTTTTATTTTCAATATGACACATCCGAACAGTCTATTACAATTATTGTACGGTTGTACTAGTATTATCATGAACAATTTGTTTACTAAAGGACATTGTCTAAAAAACTTCCGAAATGGATAAGAGGCACTTATTCATATGATGTCTACTTAAATTTTAGTTATGAAAATGAGAAGTAATGTTTAGGGGTTTCAAATTACACACTTAAACACTAAAATTTAAAATAATAATAATGATAAATTAAAAAAAATTAACGTTATTTGGACACAGGGATTAGCTCTAACATAAATTTAACAATTGCATCATTAACTAAATTCCTCTTTCTTTACAATTTTACGCTACAGTCCATAGGCCCACGTTAAATATTGAAACATTTAAGATTTTCACAGAGATGTTCAAATGAATGTGAACGCCACAATAATAGTTGCATGCGTGCAATCGTCTTCCGTGTCCTTACTGCAGCCTACATATCTCATACTTTTGATCATTTTTTCGTCTTCTTTTTCTAACCTTTTAGAAGATTTATACATAAAATGTTGGGAATATTTGGCATACATTCTTAATAGGTTTGAAAATACACAAAACATCCCTCCGTTTTAATTATAAGTTTCTCATCCTTATTTTTAAACGCGACAAAAAGATTTCCCTAAATACCCTTACGTCTTATCCGAACAAAACCCAAAACCCTTCAAATTTTTTCATCGATTAACATCATAAAAAAAGAAAACTCTAATCGCTTGAATTATAAATCGGAATTAGTTGCTACTTCAAAAATCGATGTCCGAATCGAGTCCAGAACTGAAGAAAGTTGAGATTTAGAAGATGAAAACAACACAAATCAGAAAATCGAAAAATATCTATTAAGAAATTTCGTCATTTCAATTTTTATTCTATTTTAATAACTAAATTTGATAAAATTTGCAGATATTTGTTATAAAAGCTCAAAAACATTCACATCCAAACAATATTATGCCTAATTCAATGCATCGAAATAGTTACAGGGAAATTTAAATATATTTTCCTAAATTAATATACAATATTCTGAATTAATATATAATTTTCTGCAAATTGTTTACAGTAGTAGAAGTTTTAAATAACTGCACCCTTCTATATGCAATAATTGCAATCATATATGCGACTGTATTTAGTATTTGCAAACAAATCTGCAATTATTGCAAACCAACATTGTAGTACAATTTTTGCAGTCAAATCTGCAAATATTGAAAATAAATGCATAAAACACTGCAAAAATATTATTGACATTTACAATGAAACATCTAATTATACAAATAAAAATGTAAAAAAATTTCAACAAAAATTTTCTTATCTATATGCAAGTATGTTGATTATTTCTAGTTATATGCAATTTTATTGTAAAGATACACACACACACACACACACATATATATATATATATATATATATATATATATATGCAATTATTATGCATAGTTGCATACATCTTTGCAATTACTATTAACAATTGCATTTTTAAATGCATTTCACTTATGAAGTTATGAATTGCATCATTTTTAAATGCATGTCTGATTTGCATCATAAAATTACAACTATTATATGCAAATTTTAACTGCATATGAAATATGCAGTAAAAACATACAATTAAACGATGCAAATTTTAAGTGCATTTTACTTACGCAATTTAAAAGTCATAAGATTTTTATTATACTTGCAGACATATATGCAATTATTATGAATAGTTGCATACATGTTTGCAATTATTTATGAACAACTGCATTTTTAACTGCATTTCACTTATGCAGTTATAAATTGCACCATTTTTAACTGCACGTCTATTATGCAGTGTAAAATAACACCTGTTGCAGTTAAAACATACACTTTAATCATGCAAATTTTGAAGTGCATTTCACTTATGCAGTTAAAAATTCAAAATATTCTTATTATATTTGCATACATATCTTATATAAAGTTATGAATTGTATTATTTTTAACTGCATATATAGTACGCAGTTAAAAATTGTAGTTGTTAAATGTGTTTTTTAACTGCATACTTGATTTGCAGTTAATAAATACAGCTGTTAAATGCAAATTTTAAATGCATTTTACATATGTAGTTAAAAACTAAAAAGATCAATTGCATTTTAAATATACAAATTTTAACTATATTTTACATATGTAGTTATCAACGCACATAAAATTCTACAATAATTCTCGATAACTGCTGAAAAATACACATTTATTTAGATAACTAAAGATTTTGATAAATACAGTCATGAACGCAATTACTTACAATAATTTCAGCAGAGTCTGTAGTTATTTTACTTAATTGCAAACAACTCTACATTTACATACAAGATTAAAAATAAAAAAAAATTGAACAAAAAACCTCATATTATTCGAATTACTTAATATAACTTATACTTGCTATGCATAATTATACAAAAAATACTGCTAAATTATCAAAAAATTACAAAAAACAATAATAAAAAATCGATTGAAAATTAAATCAAGCGTTTATCTATAAGAAGATGAAGCCATAATGAATCGTAAAAAAAATCGAACAGTAGATCGAATTAAATCTGATTTCCCTACGAAGAATTCAAATTTTGATCGCCAATACAATCACACGAGAATAGTCGACATGAAATAAACGAGGGTAATTAGGAAAATAAAATATTGTAAAAAAATAGGGACCAGATTTACAAGCTTAAAACGGAAGGAGTTTTGGACTATTAAATTTGATTTTAGGGACGTGGGCCTAATTTTCACTAAAATATTTAGATCGACCACACCATTCACAGTACATAAAGTGATAGTTGGCTATAAAATAATGGAGGTTATAAAGGATTCAAAAATCTACAATTAAAATATTGGAATTAATTAGGTTACAATAGAAAGTATGTGGGAATATTTTGGCATCTACCGTAGGCTAATCGAAGTATCATTTGTTAATTAAGTTTTTTTTAAGCACCCATAAAAAGGTTTAATTTGCAAACTCTGACCGTTTCATGTAGCTGACATGCACTACAAAAAACAACAACATTGCCGACCACTCAAAACCGCTGGAGGCCGCCGGAAATAACCGTCGGCAACAAGGCCGTCGAAGAATTGTCTTTTCGACGGCTTTCTGATGACTCCGTCTATTTGCTTTCGACGGTCAACGACGACATTTCCGACGGAGTGCAACGGCCCATCGTGTACATATGATAGGTTATGAGTTGTCTAAAGTGTTGTCCGTAGCCATCGAAAACCATCGAAATACGTTGAAGATAAGCCGTCAGCAACAATCGAAAAGTTTTTGGTGTCGTACTCCAACCTGAAAACATTGCATACGCAAAAAAATCACTAATAGTCCATAACAAAGAAGCGAACATGCGAAAATTCTTTTTTTTTGAAATATCGTATGTTTCAACTACTTTGTGCCACATTGTTTTCAACTCTTCAATCAATGGTTATAAATAAACACTGATTGTTTATGTCGGATCATTAGGACCAAAGACGACAATAGTGAGAAACCTATATGGAGTTTTTATACATATCCACGGAGGTAAATTGTAAGGTATAACGATAATATGTCAAGATGAATATTTAAAATCAAATTGAGAGAATGGTGAAAATCCATCCATACACAAACCAAGTCTAACATTACGGCCCTCTACTACAAAAGCAGGATAGATCTTATCAAAATGTTTACATGCTTCTCAATCGGCTGGTTATGTTAGGGTACATTTGTCATGTATTCTCACAGTATACCATCTCATATGAGGTACGAGTACGAAGGATGCATATAACTATTAAGTCTAGGAGTGATGGGTAAGTAATGCATTCTCTTGTATGGAACTTCATTTCTCTTCTTTTTTCTTGGTTTGTATCTTTCCTCATTACATATTCTACACTTTCTAAGATTGATGTTCTCTTTTCAAAACAATATGCAGCCATTTAAACATGTATTTATCTTTTGGTACGACAAACCGAATGTAGACATAGTTTTTTCACTTCATAATGATTTTCAAACATTAAATTATCGGGTAGCATACGTCGTTTTGCAACTTATACAACAGTTGTAAATCCAAATTTTGTGAAGTTGAATTTTGATTTCATAACAATGTATTTTATAGTTACTTATAATTGGGTGCTGCTTTGACAACCATCTTAAAGGGGTTTCTTAGCTGCATCCAATAAATCATATATTTTCTTTGCTACAATATTTGGTCCTTTTTCGACATTTACATCGTCGTCGTAAACTTCAACAATAGAGAATATTGATCATGTTGCATCTTCAACCATATCTTTTACAGGACTCACTATAACATTGTCATTACCCACCTCCTTCTCTAACACTACAGAATTAGGTGCAACAAGTTCTCTATGACGATCCCACACAAAATACTCCGGCACGAAACCGTTTTGACATTAATGGAATTTAACCATATCCGGTTTTAAATGACTCAAATGTATGTAGTTACTACACAGACAACGAATTTCTTCATCGTTTTCATTACTACTTAAAGTGAATTCAATAAATACGTGTACACCATTTTAAAAATATTCACTTATTAAGCCTCTCAATCCCTTCCGTTATACATCCAGCTCCTTCGATCTACAAAATAATTAAATATTATTTTCCATTTCAAAAATATGATAGATACTCAAAAACTTATTGATCGTTTTATGGATTGACATTTAATTTTTCAATACATTTATAGATTTTAATGTTTTATTAATTATATAATATGTTATCGTTATACAATAATTTATTTATATTTTATTGTTTTATTAAATATATATTATTTGAATCAGTTAACTTTTTTGTAAAATCGTATATATTTTCAATTTTAACATATTATGAATATTATATTATATTTCACTCTATTATTTTCTACTTTGATGGTCGGTCATCATACTTCTTATTACAAACACAATAATAATAATTACATTTTCTAAATCATTTTATTTTAAATGATTCAACCAATTTTGACGTGCTTCCCCTTTGTTCCATGTATCGTACACGAATGCATGTACACAAAGAACAAAAAGGAAGTATTGTTGAAATTTTGTGAATCTTTTAAGATGAAATGATTTTCAAAATATAATTACTTTATTGTATTTGTATCATGTCCAAATAGGGACAAATCCGAAAAATATTGTATCGGATGAATATTGATGTCCGTTTTGTAATAAAAATGAATATCTATATAATTATCATATGCAATACTTGTTAAACGGGGTCAAAAACTCTCTAAGAAATTTAAAAAATAAAGTACATTATAAACCAATTTGTTTATATTAGCATTAACTCTAATTCAATGTTTAAAATTCTTAATGATTAAAGCACTACAACAAACAGGACCTTTAACAGCGTTTTAAAAACGCTATAAAAGGTTTTAACAGCGTTTTTATGTACGCTGTATATCGACATGCAGTTATATGTCAGGGATATACAATGACAAGAAATAAACGCTGTTAAATGTCCTTTTTAACAGCGTTTCCCTGGTGTCATGAAATCTTTTAACAGCGTTTGATTGAGTGCAGTTAAAGATCTTTCTTAGCGTTTGTTTCGTGCTAAGAAAAGATTTTATAGCGTTTTTTCAATGCCATGATATTTATTTACAGCGTTTCGTTGTTGCAATAGATCGTGCTTTATGTTTTTAGATTCAATTTAACGGCATTTTTAAAAAGCTATGGAATGTTTTAACAGCGTTTTAAAAACGCTGTGGATTGTTTTAACAGCGTTTTAAAAACGCTGTGGAATGTTTTAACAGCACTTTAAAAATGCTGTAGAATGTTTTAATTCCATTTCAATAAACATCCACCACAATGTGCATATATCACATTTCAAAATTAACATATTATATCAATATCACATTTCAAAATCAACATATTATATCAATATCACATTTTAGACACATATTTGATAACCAACGTATGAAATTTCATAATCAAAATACACAATATTCTTACACCAAACATAAATAGTTTGTCATCAATAGTTCAAAAACAAAATGTAGAACAAGTAGCAATAGCAAAACAAAAGCATGTAGTACATACGTTAAAACCAAAAAGTAGTTCTTGCAGCAAAAATAACTTCGATCCATAACTCGTTGCAACCTTTTTTGCATCACAGTCACCTATCTACCTGCAAAGCAAAAGTAATGGAATTATCTCAAATGATAGTGTAATTGATGTGCATAAGTCTACATCACTACATAACAATACAAAGATGGAGGATGAATACTTTAAGTCTCTTTACAATTCGTAAAAAGATCAGAACGAGCCATAAAATAACAGTTAATGTATTTAAAACTTTAGTATATATGACGTTAACTTTGTAGGCTCAGAAACTTAGCGCACTAAACCATTAATATATTCAATGGACTAGGAGTATGAACAAAACAGTATAATGCAAAAGTATAATGGCAACAGTAGAGCGTACCTCATCAAGCATGACAACATCTCTTCAACCATTCTCAACCACCATATTATCTTCAACCTTCTGCCCTTGAATAAGTATCACAAATCATGGTCAAACCTTAAAATATGCATCTATATTTGGAAATCTATTAAATAAGTTTAAATATGGATTTTTTGCATTATGGAATGAAAGAAGTTGCCTACAACTATGTATGCTATAAACCTGGAAGAGATAGAAACAAATATGATATTTGTACTAATTTTTTGGTGATTCAACAATATAATCTAATGCTTGGAGAAATCTGTTCATTTTTTACGAAGCATTGTCCCTTTAGTGGTTATGGAGACCGAGCAACAAAGGAAAAGAGAATACAGAAATCTGAAGGATTTGTTAGTGAATTTTACTGTCAGCCATGATTAGGTAATTGTTATTATTATTTACTTCTCATATTCAGCATAATAACACTTCTAGAAATCTGAAGAATTGTTTAAAGTGGAAGTAGAAGATGGTGTGTCAAAGGAATTGAATAAACATCATCAGTTCAACGAATTTGAAGAAATACTACAAGTCTGGCAGTTAGAAGTACATGGAGTTAGTGAGTTATAGCGGTTTTTTTATATATAAAAAACCAATTACTGCCACTAAGTACAATGCCATTCATAATTTCCTCGTAAACACAATGTTACTCATAATTCAAAAACCCAGTTGTTACTTTCAAACAAATCAACTAAATATTCACAATGGGAGTACAAATTCCTGAATAAAAAACCGATGACATATGAGTGTGTACATGTTAATTGAGGACAAGTCAATGAAAACATGCTACTAAATGAATAAGGCACAACTATATGAGTAAAAAATGTAGAAATCAACTTTTCTTTCCATAAATCAGTAAATACACAATAGGTACTGTACTATGTTGTGCAGATTCAAATAAAAACTAAAGGTGACGGTAAGTTGGTCATGAAGTGTACCTGCTGTATAATACTTGCCTCGTTGTAAATCCAAGTAAGTTCGAAAATTGATGACCTGAAATCATATAGCTGAGCAACTTTAGCTATTAAATCTTACTGAAAATTTTGGTAATAAAGGTGCAATACGTATACAAATACACGGTATGAATCCAGATATTATATTATGTTTATTACCATAAATGCATATGTACTTGTTTTTTTTTTCATTTTAACTTCTGAACAATTATTTGCCATGTGATGAATCATGAAAAACAAAGAATGTTTATAATATGCTAGTCAAAAGAATATATATGTATATATTGACTCTAGAGATGCTGTTCTTTTTTTTTACTTTAATTATTTTGACAGTTTGAATTTTTGTATGTAAATATTATAGTAAACAATACTTATTTACTTTACTGACTGTATAATACTTATTTGCTAACAGTATTTAAAACTTTAGGCATAGAATATAGAATAAATAACAAAATTTACCCCCTTGACATTAGCTTGGGTTCTGAAAACCAAAGCTTTAATAGTTTCCTCAAAGCTACAAGTGACTTGAATTGAATTAGCACCAGCTGCAACAAGAAATGTAGTAAATGTATTAAGCAATTGTTAATAGCAATAACAAATTAATTCATATGTTGGTGACAAAATCAAATTGTTAATAACAAACTGATTTGCTTGGTTTGTTTCTTCTAACTGCACACACAAAGAAGTTACAATTAATATTTGCTTTTATAGAGGCTGGTTGAATGTACTAATTTGCTCAAAAAGCAAGAACAAGAAACAAAACATCAAAGGGACAAAAAGAACAGTAGTGTTATATTGACATATCATCCTATTTGAATTTAATATAAGGTATAAAATTTGGAAGTCATAGGTCAACAACTTCGGTGCTGAAGTTGCATACATATCCCTAATGATAATGAAAATACTCAAGTTATCTATATTAATACTTGAATTGTATGTATGTGTGCACAATTCAATCTACAGTTTCCTATAAATATCATGAAAATAACCTTTTCCAAGCTATAGTTATTGTCTAAAAGGATTTCCATAGTGAAAGCTTCAATCATCTAATAGCTTAATACTAAACCGAATTTTGAAACTATTTCATTTTGCGTATATTTAATCCATTTATATTGATCATCTCAGCTACATAGCATAAGCCCACCCAATATGAACATTTGACTATATAGGTGACATAGTGTTTTAACAAGGCAAACCTAACATACCCGTTTCCTTAGGCTCCTGTTAACCTCACATAGCATTTGTTCCTATCAAATAAAACAAAATGATTTTAAAACTGAATTAATAAAAGAAAACTCTGAATTTTATTATCAAATGCTTTACTCGTACCTTTCTTTAAAGATCAGTAAGCTGATCAAGCATGTATTGTGTCTGTAATCATATGAAAAACATTATTTCCTTCTAATTTCATTTCACATATATATTTCAAGTTCACTGCTTGTAAAGGATTCAACAATGATCCACCTGGGTATCTGCCAGTAACGGTAGTTTTACTCATTATTGTTAGTTACAGACATGTATATTGATGCATGATGTATAGATGAATTCTCTATCCTCTGTACTGTATATAGTTACCCAGGTTCTAAGCCTTCTAAAGAAGCTTCAATTCCTAAAAAGGTGCCTTATTTAGCCTGTGATCATGGACTCACAAAATCCATATACCTTTTTGTTTCTACAAATCTAACATCATCATGAATCATAAAAATCAGATAAAAAGGTATAGTATATGATTGTACACACTGTCAAATAGAAATGTAAAAAAAAATCACCCCATAAGCAAGAATTGAACAACAAAGAGTGACTCGGTGCTAGCAAATCCGAACTTTGTAGCACCCGCCTCAACCAAACTGGTAATTTGCTAATTCCTGTTACGCGTAACAGCTGCACATTGCAGGAACAGTTTAGAACAATTCTCCAAAATAAAAATAAAAGTTTTCCAGTTTAACCAAAAGAAGAATTCTTTTTCTTGAACACTTCAACTATGAGAATTTTGTGAAAATACATATATATCAACTTACATCGGTAGTTTAAAAAAAACTTACATCAGTGAAAAGAATACCGACAACTCTAGCCATGGCGAAACAAGAATGAACCAACTTAGCTTGTACAAACCATTTTAGACTCTTGGAATCTTCTCCAAGTCCCAAAGGATCAAATCCAAAGTCTCCCACAAGGCTATATTTGCAATGAAAAGATATGTAGTTACATTCAAATAAAGTAATGAACATGGAAATGAATGCTATAATGATGGCAAGTTATTGTTAATGTTGGCAAGTTATTGTTAATGAAGCCTCAGTTCACTGCTTGCAAGTTATTGTTAATTGATGGTAATAAAAAATCAATATAACTGCAGATATAGAGAAGCTAATAGAGAACCATACACTTGCAAACATTAAGAAGTTGAAGAGAACAAATACAGAGCTAATTGGTGAGTTCACCATTTACAATCTAAGATCAATTTGACGATTTAATAGTATCGAATACAAATCAGATTTACTTTAGTGTTCTCATGTTATAAATCATCTTCATTTACCTAAGAGGCAGATTGATGTGCTAATCAATTCTGTTGTACCACTCATGAAATCACAGAAATATAAACAGTATGACCACCGAAGAGGGACACTGACATGCCATTCAATTCTATATCTCATATATTGAAATTGCACTATACACATATTACAAGCTTAGTCATAGTTTATGGCAGTAAACAAATTTATTGCATCAGTACACCCACACTTCTCTATTCAGCACGTACATTATTTCCATTCCAATCAGTAAGCTTGCATTATGAGTAAAATGAATAAAATCTATATTGAATTTGAGAACTTTAACCTTTTCCACATTATATAATTTTGTTATTTGAATTCTATAAGAAATGGAGAATTAAGTTCAAAGAGAATAAGTAAGTTGATTATAGATATTAGTTATTCAAATGATTAGTTGATTATACCTTTAAATAGTACTGAAAATAAACCAAAGATGTATGTAAAAAGTTTAGTACCACTGTATACAGGCAAGGTCATTAAGGTGTGAATTTTTAGCTCTTCAATTTATACTATAATAATCAGCTATTTTTGAAGAAAGCAATAAATTTTAGAGAGGTTACATCATATATTACTTAGGGAGGGTAGCTCATATGAGATGCATATTATATTACATCGAAGATTAACAGTATATTACTTAAGTGTTAAAGAGAACGACTATATTATATAGACTCAAAAGCATTACTCTAGAAGGTGTGCTTGCCTGTTTTCATGGTGTAAGCATGTAAGGTAACTATTTTTAAATAGACTTGGATGAATATCAACCAAAGTTTAGATGGTTTCCTCCATTAATGCGGGGTTGGGTATTGAGAAGAAAGCATATAACTATATGATTTCAAACTTGATATTCCTGCCTATGACGACCACATCATATTACAACTCTTATATTTTAGAATAGATTTGTGTGTTTTGCTTTGATTTTATTAGTATATTTCTTCAAATAACTTCGAAACATGGGCAGGTTTAACACTACTGTAAGACAAAACAATTTATAACCACATTATATATTTGAGTCTCTAATGATGTATTGGATTATTTATTCAAGGATTCTTAAAGTGTTCTTAGAAATCCATAAATCAGATCTGGACGAAAGCTTTGTATTGCCTTTTAGTTAAATACACACATCATACTAAGGTAGAAATTTTGGCATGACTTCATGGGTATTCAACATTTAAACCTATTATTTCTAAGAAAAAGTGTTTAAAATTTGAAATAAGTTCTTTCTAGAAAAAAACCGAGCTTCCTTTATTGATAATGTAAAATATGTACAAGTACATAATGTTTATATAGCTTGATGCAAGCTAATGGGCTCAATTAAAAGCTAGATAGGCCAATACAAAAAGAATTCAAAATAAAAAATGCCAGACCAAAAACACTTGTGATGTCCAACAAGCGATCATGATAATACCCGTATTTGATTCTGGAAACTTCAAAAGCCCTAATATTGCCACTTCATTCATTCATGTACTCTAGAACTCACATTTCATTTTTCATTTTCTTTAATGGCGGCTAATATCTCATGCTAAAAAATGCTAATATCTAAATTTGGAAACAGATTACTTTAAGTGGTCATTCTAGTGTTTCTATATACTGCTTATGACTTATTAGCCTAGCATATTCAAGAACACTTCTACGTTAACTTCTAAATCCAAATTAATTAAAAACTGGCTTTAAATTCTATCATATTCTTGTATAAATAACAGCTTAGCTATCTCATTTCCCACAAAATAGCAGCTTAAGCAACATATCAAATCTATATAATACAAATAACAAAACAACATAGATATATGAAAAGATTTAAAATCTACGAACAAAAAGGACAAAGCTGATTAGATCTTTTCACGGCACAATAGAGAATCAAATTAGGATTTTCGAAGCATGGAAAATTAAGGTTTTTAGAACATATCAAACCAAATTAATTAAATCATGCACGATAGAGAACGGAAAAATAACATACCTGACTTAGGGTTTTCAAAGCAAAGTCAAAGAAGGAAGTTAGGTTCCTAATCGACTTCGGTTTCGATGATTTGAGTTCGAATCGGCGAAGAAAGGAGGGAAATGGGGCTGAGAGAAGTCGAAGAAGAAGAGGCCGGGTAAATAATGAAAATAAGAGGGAACAAAATGTTTTGCCGCTTAATTTTTTTATTTCTAATTTTTTATGCAGCTTAATAATAGCATGTACACGGTTAATAGGGCGTCTTTAAAAAAGTAGGTATTGAAAAGACAGCACCATTCTTCGAGTTGTTGTTGCATGTTGCAATCAATACTATATTTTCTTGTAGTGAAGACTAATAAAAACTTGTTTTTTCAACATGTTTAGATAACATTAATTTCAATTCATTACACGGTAATAAAAAATTAAATTTATACACTAATTTGTTTGTATATATTACCACGTACACGTAAACTAAATTTATATATAATTAAGAATATATAAACTAATAAAGGGTTTATATAAATAAATTGTTTTTTTGATGTTTTAGATAACACATAGACTAATTAACAATAAATTATGTTATAGTAATACACACATACACCAATCAACCCAAATTAGCATTAATTATACATTAGTTGTCGGATTTAAACACTAATAACCCTAATTAACATTTCCTAATCAACCAATATACACAATTATAACTAATCAATAGGCTATTATCAATAAATATATGCACAAATTAACACTAATTTTATCATAATTTGGATCAATTAGTTTAAGGGAAGAATATGCCTGATTTTTGATGAATTGAATGCGTAGACGATTGGAGATTGCAAATTGACGGATTGCGACAGTTCACGATGGGTAGGGACGAATTTGAGGGTACTTAGGGGTTTAGGTTTTGGTGAATGAGGGTTTAGGAAGTGGAAATGAGAAAGAAAACGGGTTCGACTATTGCTGTATATGCGACTTTCCAACGGCCGTCGACGGCTATATTTCCGACGGTTTTCGACTGTTATATTTATCTTTTCAACATTTATAAAAATAAATTAAGTTTTGATTTACTTTATTTCCAAAAAATTATTTGATATAAAAAATTTCAAAAGTTTACTATAATGCAGTTTTGTTTCTTACTATTAAAAAGGTTATCTTTATTCGTTATACAATATTCTTTTAACGATTTGCTAATTAATTGTGAATTTTAAATGTATTTAACATAATAAACTCAGATAAAATAAAATATTTAGCAAAGAAATAAATTTGTGGAACCTTATGTCCATCCAATGTATTTTGGGCATACAGTCGAAATATGAAAGGAAAATAAACATGTTTTAGGTATCAAATTTGAAAAAGTTCATCGACATTCCAAACATATGTCGAAATTCAAATCACATATACTATATTATATATTTATCCAATCCATATGGTTGGATTTAAAAAAAAACATACTGAAAAAAATTTAGACTTCAAACATGTCATTTTCATAGAAGCTGTCCTAATAATACATATCAACTATTATACAACTCCTTAGAAAATGACATAGTTTTAGTCTAATTGTTTTCCCTTTCATTTTTTCTTGATTCTAGCTGTACGGATTGGATAAACACATTATAAAATGATTCGAATTTTGTCTCGTTTGATGATCGTTTGACTTTCAAACGAAAGGTTATTAATCTAAATATAGACAAACGGCTATAAATTTTAGAATCAAGATCGGCACCCTAAATTTATTTACTTTTTTTTACCATATTTTGAAAGTAGATTCAAAATACTTTGAATCGACATAAGATTCAAAAAAATTATTTTTCCGCCGAATATTTTCTTTTAAATGAATTTATGATGTTAAATAATTTAAAAATTCATAATTACTTATACAATCATTAAAAAATATATTTAAATTCATAAATTAGTTACGCATCATAAATTTCATCAAAGTTGTATAATGGATGGACTGAAAGTTACATAAATTGATCGTTTGAGTTTGATTGTCAATAAAGTTAAATATCGAATTACACAACCAATGATTATCTATTTAATTCTTAGGAATTAAATTAGTATTTTTATGCAAATTTCAAACTTCTATAAATAATAAGTTAAAATAATGTGATAAATTAAATTAATTAAGATAGCTAACCGTCGAAAACCGTCGAAATCTATATGACGAAGTTGTCTGCGGTCGTCGGAAGCTTCTGTTGGAATTCCTGTTATTTCTTGTAGTGATGGTGTTTCAATGTGGATAAAACATACCGTTCATATTTTTCTTTCATTTATATTTTCAAAATTTGTATTTATATTCACTATAAGAACAATAGTATATTCCGACCACATGTACCGACAGCCGCAGACGGAATACTTCCGACGGCTTCCGACGGCAAGTACATTCTAGACTTTGTTACGAATAAAATAATTAGCCGTCGGAAGCCGTTAGAACAATACCGTTTGCGGTCGTTGGTAGCCGTCAGAAATTCGTAATTATCTTCTTCCCCAGGCCAGAACAGATTCATTTGAGCTCTCCTCCATCACCAAAACCCTTCTTCCACAATTTCCATCTCCACCTTCAACACCAGAAATTCTGCCGAAATCACCTCCTTCTTCGTCAATTCGGAATCTCATCTCCTCCAAACCCCTAATCTCCTCTATTTTAGGTATTATTCATAAACCCTAATTTCATGAATTTGTTAATTTAGGGTTAATTTGTTATTTTAATTGTTTATATTATCTCATTGATTGTGTAGTATAGTTTATTGATTGTTAATTATTGTTATTATCCTATAAGTGTTGAATACTAACTTGTTTAGCTTATGCAATAAGAAATTAGTGTGCATGAGTTGAATAATTTAGTGCTTTTACGCCTTACTTGTGTTATTTAGTGTGGATGAGCATAATTTAGTTTATGCGTTTTATAAAACGTCTAAAACGATAATTAATTTTATATAACCTACGGTTAGTTAATTAAAGTTTTAAACATGTGCGTATGTGATAAACTATCGTATACGGTAGTTTAACATAAGTTAAATGTTAATCGATTTAATTTAAACGTCGAAAACCAATTTTTTTTATAAATAAAATATATAATAACTTTATTCATAAAACCCTTAGAGGGTATTTTGGCCTCATTTGATTAGTATTGTGTATGATCGTTATGTGGGTTTTCGTTTTTTATCACAGAACAGACATCTATATTCATTATATACTGTATTTGTTGGATTTGTCCCTGTATTGGACAAGTTACAAACACAGTAACGTAATTACATCTCGTAAATCATTTCATTTTAAACAGTTCACAAAATTTCGACTGCGCTTCCTTTATGTTCCCTGTGTACACGTAATTGTGTACGACTCAGGGAACAGAAGGGAAGTGCTGCCGAAATTTTGTTGAATCGTTTAAAATGAAATGATTTACGAGATTTAATTATGTTACTGTGTTTGTAGCGGGAAGTAGGATGACCCAACAACAAAGTGTCAATGATCAATTAATAGAACATTAAACTATAAAAGTGTATTGAAAAATAAATTGTCAAAGTGGTTTTAATTTATATCGTATTTTTTAATTTGTAGGAGAGATGATCAATTATTTTATTGATCGAAGCTGGATGTATCAACAACGAAGAGAAATTGAAGGCTCAATAAGTGAACATTTTAATAATGGTGTACACGTATTTATTGATTTCATTTTGAGTAATAATGGAAACGATGAAGAAATCCCTTGTCCATGTAGTAGGTGCAAATTGTTGAAGCATTTGATACTAGAAATGGTTAGAGTTCATTTGCGTCAGTACGGTTCATGCCGAACTATTTGGTATGAGATCGTCATGGAGAACTTGTAGCACCTAATCCCGTACAGTCAAAGGAGGTAGTGAGTAATGAAATTTTTATGACGAATCTAGTAGAACATATGGTTGAAGATGCAGCACGTTCAAGGTTCTCTACTGCTCAATTTGTTGATGACGATGTTAGTATTGAAGAAGAACCAAATATTGGGGCAAAATAAATTTATGATTAATTGGATTCCGTGAAAAAACCTCTTTGGGAAGGCTATACAAGCGGCACCCAATTATCAGTAACTGCAGAATACATTGTGATGAAATCTAAATACAACCTCATAGAAGTTAGATTTACAGCTGTTGTACAAGCTGCGAAGCGGCATACTCCTCCCGATAATTTAATGTGCGAAAATCATTATGAAGTGAAAAAACTTATGTCGGCTTTTGATTTACCGTACCAAAAAATAGATACATGTTTAGATGGTTTCATGTTGTTTTGGAAAGAAGATATCAATTTTACTAATTGTAAAATATGTAATCAGGAAAGGTACAAACCAAGAAAGAAGAAGGGAAAGGAAGTCCCGTATAAACATATGCATTATTTACCTATTACTCCTAGACTTCAAAGTTTTCTGTAACCACGCATCATATGAGATGGCACGATGTTAGAACACAGGAAGAAGGTACGTTAACACACCTTGCTGATGTGGAAGCATGGAAGAATTTTGATCTGAAATATCCCAATTTTGCAGCAGAGTGCCGTTATGTTAGACTTGATTTATGTACGGATGGATTTTCACCATTTTCTCAATTTGGTTCTAAATATTCCTCTTGGCCAATAATCGTTACACCTTATAACTAACCTCCATGGATGTGTATGAAAACTCCATATATGTTTCTCACAATTGTCGTCCCCGACTTTGATGATCTGACATAAGGAATCGTTGTTTATTTACAACCGTTGATTGAAGAGTTGAAAACATTGTGGTACGAAGGAGTTGAAACATACGACATCTTAAAAAAAGAATTTTCGTATGTTTGCTTCTTTGTTGTGGACTATTAGTGATTTTCCTATATATGCAATGCTTTCAGGTTATAGTACGACAGGTCGCCTAGCTTATCCTAATTGCATGGAGGAAACATGAGCATTTTCTTTACCGCATAAAAGGAAAATTTCGTGGTTTGATTGTCATCGTTGTTTTCTCCATATTAATTATCCTTTTAGAAGAGACAAAAAAACATTACAGCTAATGGACCCGAGCCCTTACAACCACAATCGATTTGGTCAAGCGAAGATATAAATGAACTTGTAAAGGATTTTCCGAAGATACATGAAATTGGAGAACTGATTGAAATTCAAGGTAAATCAACGAATCATAATTGGTGCAAACAAAATATATTTTGGGAGTTGCCTTATTTGAAAAATCTACTACTTCGTCACAATATTGACGTGATGCACAACAAGAAAAACATGTTTGACAATGTTTTTAATACAATTTTGAATGTTAAGGGGAAGAAGAAGGATGATTTGAAATCAAGACGCGATATCAAAGCAATATGTAATCACCTTGAGCTTCATATCAAGCCAAATGACACAAAAAAACCAAAAGCATGCAATGAGCTAGACAATAACTAAGTTAAAATACTTTTAAAATGGTTGGAAGGATTAAGATTTCCTGATGGTATTTCTTTCAATATTTGTAGATGTATCGACTATAAGAACAACAGACTTAGTGGGATGAAAAGCCATGATTGTCATATTATGATGGAAAATTTATTACCCATTGCTTTTAAAGAACCGTTGCCCGTAAAAGTTTTGACGGTTGTAATAGAACTTAATTTGTTTTATAAGGAACTTTGTTCTACTACGTTAAAAGTTGATTGTCTATGCAAACTTGAGGAAGAAATCCCTATACTACTCTACAAAATAGAGAAAATATTTCCTCCAGGTTTATTTAATGTAAAAGAACATTTACCTTTTCATCTTCCATCTGTAGCATGTTGATGCAACGCAACCCTTATTTGGCCAAGGCATAAGTCGTCTACGACTTAAGGAGGCGGTGATGAGTCGTCCACGACTCATCTGGAAAACCAAAGGGGAAGGCATAAGTCGTCTACGACTTATGGAGCCATGTGAGGGGAAGCGGCGAGTTAACGAATTGACATTGAGTCGTCTACGACCTACCAGTTCAGATGGGAGGAAGTTACGACTTAAGGAGAGCATAAGTCGTTCGGTGTTGATGAGTCGTATACGAGTTAACGGTGCAGCTATAAGTCGTCCACGACTCAACTGGATGGAAGATATATGTCGTCTCCGACTTAAAGAAACAGGTATGAGTCGTCCACGACTCAACGAAGATGAGGAGAAAAGTCAACCACGAGTTATGGAAGAGGCTGACATAAGTCGTCCACGACTTAAAGACAGAGCTATAAGTCGTCTACGACTTAAGAGAAGGGATGGGTCGCTGCCGAGTTAATCTGAGCCGTTGTTTCTTAAGTCGCTACTGGAGTATAAGTCGTATGGCGTCTGTTTGTAAATATGTTGAGTCGAATGGAGTTGATAAGTCGGCAACGACTTAAAAGATGTATTTTTCTATGTTGTATTTTCTGTTTGCTAAGTCGCTAGGCTTTCTTGTAATAAGTCGTGAGTCATATGCTTTGTAAATAAGGAGTGTTGATTTGTTAAGTCGTTAAGTCGTGTACCTGGTTGTGACATTTGTATTGTAAGCTGATAAGTCGTATACGACTTATGATGAGTCGTAGGTCATAGATGATGAGTCGGAAACGACTTAAGACTTAGGAAATTTTCTGGATATGTGTTGTAGCCTATAAATAGGCAAGTTGTTTCATTTGTAAAGGTTGTTGAATATTGAATAAAATTCTCTTTTGTTAGCTTTGTGCTTTCAATTTCAATTGGTAGTCGAGTGTATCTCCTATCTCCACTTACGTCATTCGAGTGCGCTCGAATCATCGTTTGTTGAAGCCGATTCACGGTATCTTGTGCGCAAGATCAACGTCGAAGAATCGTAGATCTCTTTCCCGGAATCTTCGGATCAACGAGTCAGAGATAGCTTGAGTTCGGTATCTTCGGATCAACGAGTTCGGGCCTTTTAGTATCCATCAATCCACAGAGTGCTACTTTCATCGATTGAAGATCGTCTTGAATTATCCGCTGCGTCAGTTTTTGGTATCAGAGCCTGTTCTAGCCAATCATAGCTAGATCGAGACTTGGAGCCTAATCATTTTGAAGTTGGGCCGTGGTAAGCAAGTGAGGCCGAGAGTAAGAGGGGTGTTCATCATTGTGCGAAGTTGTTTGATCGGATTTGAATTGGAGGCCGAAACTTTGTCCATCGTGTTCATCGCGATTTGCTACAAAGTGGAAGTTTTCGATCCGTTTCATTTTGGATCAAAATCCGGAAAGTGTTTGAAATTTGAAGAGTTGTGAAATTTTCAAGTATGCCGCCAAGGAGAGCTAATCGCCACCAAAACGTAGAAGCTTTGTATCGAAGAGAAGAGGCTGATGAGATGGAGCAAAGAATCAATGAGAACTTTAGTGAAAAGCTTAACGAAGGAATTGGTCGGTTAGAGAAGCTTATGACGGAGATGAATCAAAATCGGAGAAGAGTTTCACCTGAATCTAACCATGGGGGTAGTAGAGTCTCGCCACATTCCAATCGAGACAGAAGTGTTGAAAATGATCAAGGGCGTGGGAGGAACGTGAATGATCGTGAACGGAGGAATGTTGATAGAAGGGATGATGGTGGAAGACGTAATGGTAGTAGAGATGTGGGTGGACGAGATAGACAACGATATACATCTGATTTTGAAGAAGAGTATGATGGTGGTAGTGTTCGAGGACAAGGAAGAAATTACTCTGAGTATGATCACAAGTGGGAATCGGGGATGAAGACAGAAATTCCTGAATTCAAGGGTGGTATGCAAGCGGAAGAGTTTCTAGATTGGGTAGCTAATGTTGAAGAAATTTTTGACTTCAAAGAAGTTCCAGAACATCGTAGAGTGAAGTTGGTTGCTACAAGGCTGAGGGGTAGAGCTTTGGCATGGTGGCAGCAAACCAAGCTTACACGAGAACGAATGGGAAAGTCAAAAGTTGAATCTTGGGAGAAGATGAAGAAATTGATGAAAGCAACGTTCTTACCTTACAATTATCAATCTCTGATGTATCAACGTTTGCAGAACTTGAGGCAGGGCACAAAGACTGTTAATGATTACGCAGATGAGTTTTATCAGCTTATCGCAAGGAATGATATTATGGAAACGGAAGAACAGCTGACATCTAGATTCATTGGGGGATTGAGAATGCAGATTCAGGATATGGTTAATATGTTCGATCCAAGATCTGTAGCAGAGGCACATCAGAAAGCGTTGGCTTGGGAGAAGCAGGGACGACGAGGAGGTGGTGTGTTTACTAATTCCAACAATCAAGTGAAGGGTGTTAGTGGAAGTTCTAATGTTTCTAAACCTATCAGTAAACCAGCGGTGAAGGAGGTTGAGAAGGCGAAGGTTAACAACAATTTCAAATGTTACAATTGTCAGGAGATGGGTCATAAAAGCAACGAATGTCCGAAGCCGAAGAAGAGAACCATGGTGACAGAAGTTGAGGAGGAAGATGAGGAAGAAGTTGAATGCTCTAATTCTTTACCAGTTGAGGAGGAAGACTTACTGTCGGGAGATGACGGGTACGCATTGATGATGAGGAGAAGTTGTTTAACACCGAAGCAAGAGGAGGAAAGTAGTTGGTTGAGGAACAATATCTTTCAATCTACATGCACTATTCTGGGAAGAGTTTGTAAATTTGTTATTGATGCTGGGAGTTGTGATAATATTATCTCTACAGAGGCAGTGAAGAAATTGGAGTTGAAAACCGAGAAACATCCTAAACCGTACAAGTTAGCTTGGTTGAGGAAGGGTGGTGAAGTGAAAGTTGGACGTAGAGCTTGTGTGAAGTTTTCAATTGGGAAGAAATACAAGGATGAGGTTTGGTGTGATGTAGTCGACATGGATGTGTGTCATCTGTTGTTGGGCAGACCATGGCAGTTTGATAGAGCAGTACAACATGATGGTCGTGCTAACAGTTACAGTTTCATGTTTGAGGGTACTAAAATCACTCTGATTCCCAAGAAGCAACAACAGAAAGAGAGTAAGTTGGAGGAGATTGAAGAGTTGAAAACTTTATTATCTCTGAAGGAATTTGTTAAGGAGGTTGAAGAGGAGCCTGAAGTATACCTGTTGATTGGGCGTGAGAGCAGTGAAGAGGTTGAAATTCCAGAAGAAGCGAAGCCAGTTTTGAAAGAATTTGAGGATGTATTTCCAGATGAGTTACCTAAAGAGTTACCGCCGCTGAGAGACATTCAACATCAAATTGATCTTGTTCCGGGAGCAGTATTGCCACATAGACCGCATTACCGAATGAGTCCGAAGGAGCATGAAGAATTGAGGAGGCAGGTGGAAGAATTGCTTGAGCAGGGACGTGTGCAGGAAAGTTTGAGTCCATGTGTTGTGCCAGCTTTGTTGGTACCGAAGAAAGATGGGACGTGGAGGATGTGCGCGGACAGTCGGGCATTGAATAAAATCACTGTACGATACAGATTTCCAATGCCAAGGTTGGATGACTTGCTGGATCAGTTGAGTGGGGCAACTATCTTTTCGAAGATTGATTTGAAGAGCGGATATCATCAAATTCGTATTAGACCAGGGGATGAGTGGAAGACAGCTTTTAAAACCAGGGAGGGTCTATACAAATGGTTGGTTATGCCATTTGGCCTATCAAATGCACCAAGTACTTTTATGAGGGTGATGAATCAGATTTTTCGACCATTCATTGGGAAATTTGTGGTGGTATACTTTGATGATATTTTGATTTATAGTAGGAGTCTGGAAGAGCATGTTCAACATCTGAAGGAAGTGTTAATTATTTTACGAGAGGAACAATTTTATGCTGCGACAAAGAAATGCGTGTTCATGACGGATAGTGTTTTGTTCTTGGGGTATTTTGTTTCGGAGAAGGGCATCCAGGTAGATCAGAATAAAGTTGAAGCAGTCAGGAATTGGCCACAGCCGAAGACAATTACAGAAGTGAGAAGTTTTCATGGGCTAGCGTCATTCTACCGAAGATTCATTCCACACTTCAGTAGCGTGATGGCACCGGTGACTGATTGCATGAAGGGGAAACAATTTTCTTGGACGGAGGAAGCTGGGATTGCTTTTGGGAAGATCAAGAAGTTGCTGACATCTGCACCAATTCTTATATTACCAGATTTTCAGTTATTGTTTGAACTGCATACTGATGCGTCAAAGGTTGGAATTGGAGGGGTGTTGAGTCAGAATGGGCGTCCTATTGCATATTTCAGCGAGAAGTTGTCAGGAGCAAAGATGAGATACAGTACCTATGATGTGGAATTTTATGCTGTTATTCAAGTAGTAAAGCACTGGCGACATTACTTATTCCAGAAAGAATTTGTTTTATACACTGATCACGAGGCGTTGAAACATTTACAAGGACAAGACAAGATTTCAGCAAGACATGCATCGTGGATTGTTTATTTGCAGCAGTTTACTTTTGTCGTTAAGCACAAGTCAGAGGTAACCAATCGTGTGGCTGATGCTTTGAGCAGGAGGAGTCATTTGTTGACGACAATGAAAGTTGAAGTGACAGGTTTTGAATTATTGCCAGAATTGATTGAAGAAGATCCTTACTTTGTGAAATTTGTTGAAAAAGTAAAGGAAGGAAGCACTGATGAATTTGTGTTGGTGGATGGTTTTCTGTTTAAAGGAAATCGTTTGTGCATCCCAGACTGTAGCTTGAGAATTAAGATTGTTAAAGAATTACATGAAGAAGGCCATGTGGGTAGAGATCGTACGTTACAGTTAATTTCTCAATCTTATTTTTGGCCGTCAATGAGGAAAGAGATAGAGAGATTTGTGGAAAGGTGTCATATCTGTCAAGTTTCGAAAGGAACAGCGACTAATGCGGGTTTATATATGCCGTTACCCGTGCCTGTAAAACCATGGGTGGATATCAGTATGGACTTTGTGTTGGGGTTGCCAAGAACGCAGCGTGGTAATGATTCCATTTATGTGGTGGTTGATAGATTTTCGAAAATGGCACATTTTATTGCTTGTAAGAAAACGGCGGATGCTGTTCATGTTGCTCAGATATTTTTCAAGGAGATCTATCGACTTCATGGATTGCCAGAATCTATTGTGTCGGATAGAGATACTCGATTTCTGAGTCACTTTTGGTTGAGTTTGTGGAAAATGGTGGGAACGAAGCTGAAGTTTAGCAGTGCTTATCACCCGCAAACGGATGGACAAACCGAGGTGGTTAACAGATCATTGGGAAACTTGTTGAGGTGTCTTGTTCAAGATAATCTGAAGAGTTGGGATGTGAAGTTATGCCAGGCAGAATTTGCTCATAATCATGCTATGAATCGAAGTACTGGGTTCAGTCCATTTCAGATAGTATATTCGAGCTTACCGAAGGGACCGTTGGATTTAACGGTAGTGCCACAATCAAAGAAGACAGTTAAGAAAGCTGCTGATTTTGTTGAAGGATTGACGGAATGTCATAAACTCGTTCAAGAACGATTGGAGAAAGCAAATGAGAAATATAAACGAACTGCAGATTTGAAATGAAGAAATGTAGAGTTTAATGAAGGAGATTTGGTTTATGCAGTATTAACAAAAGATCGTTTTCCAGTGGGCGCATACAACAAGTTGAAAGCCAGGAAAATTGGTCCGGTGGAAGTTGTGAAACGAATCAATGAAAATGCTTATAAACTGAAGCTGCCAAATGATGTGTATACATCTGACGTATTCAATGTTAAGCATCTCGTACCATATCATGGGGATGAGTTTGTTGGGGATGAAGAGTGTGAAAATTCGAGGTCGAATTTCTCTCAACCTGGGGAGGATGATGCAGCGCAACCCTTATTTGGCCAAGGCATAAGTCGTCTACGACTTAAGGAGGCGGTGATGAGTCGTCCACGACTCATCTGGAAAACCAAAGGGGAAGGCATAAGTCGTCTACGACTTATGGAGCCATGTGAGGGGAAGCGGCGAGTTAACGAATTGACATTGAGTCGTCTACGACCTACCAGTTCAGATGGGAGGAAGTTACGACTTAAGGAGAGCATAAGTCGTTCGGTGTTGATGAGTCGTATACGAGTTAACGGTGCAGCTATAAGTCGTCCACGACTCAACTGGATGGAAGATATATGTCGTCTCCGACTTAAAGAAACAGGTATGAGTCGTCCACGACTCAACGAAGATGAGGAGGTAAGTCAACCACGAGTTATGGAAGAGGCTGACATAAGTCGTCCACGACTTAAAGACAGAGCTATAAGTCGTCTACGACTTAAGAGAAGGGATGAGTCGCTGCCGAGTTAATCTGAGCCGTTGTTTCTTAAGTCGCTACTGGAGTATAAGTCGTATGGCGTCTGTTTGTAAATATGTTGAGTCGAATGGAGTTGATAAGTCGGCAACGACTTAAAAGATGTATTTTTCTATGTTGTATTTTCTGTTTGCTAAGTCGCTAGGCTTTCTTGTAATAAGTCGTGAGTCGTATGCTTTGTAAATAAGGAGTGTTGATTTGTTAAGTCGTTAAGTCGTGTACCTGGTTGTGACATTTGTATTGTAAGCTGATAAGTCGTATACGACTTATGATGAGTCGTAGGTCATAGATGATGAGTCGGAAACGACTTAAGACTTAGGAAATTTTCTGGATATGTGTTGTAGCCTATAAATAGGCAAGTTGTTTCATTTGTAAAGGTTGTTGAATATTGAATAAAATTCTCTTTTGTTAGCTTTGTGCTTTCAATTTCAATTGGTAGTCGAGTGTATCTCCTATCTCCACTTAAGTCATTTGAGTGCGCTCGAATCATCGTTTGTTGAAGCCGATTCACGGTATCTTGTGCGCAAGATCAACGTCGAAGAATCGTAGATCTCTTTCCCGGAATCTTCGGATCAACGAGTCAGAGATAGCTTGAGTTCGGTATCTTTGGATCAACGAGTTCGGGCATTTCAGTATCCATCAATCCACAGAGTGCTACTTTCATCGATTGAAGATCGTCTTGAATTATCCGCTGCGTCACATGTCTTCGAGGGTCTGTGCAATATGGATGGATGTATCCATTTGAGAGGTATTAATGTTTAGTACGTTAAAAATTAGTTTAATTACATGTATAAATAAATTTTAATTTAGAATAATTTTTAATAGGTACTTGAATCATCTAAAGAAAAAAGTGAGACAGAAATCACGAGTTGAAGGTTCGATTTGCAAATCATATATCGAAGAAGAAGCTTCGATTTTTTCCCTCATTATTTTAGTGATCATGTAACTTATTGTTTGAAAGTGCTATGCGTAATAATGAAGCCATTGATCAAGATGATTGTCAAGCGAATTTATCTATTTTTAAAAAAACATGGCCAACCTGTTGGTAAATGTGTGGAATTATGCTTGGACGATAGAGATTACCATGTAGCACACACATATATTCTTCTCAATTGTGCTGAAGTTGCACCATTTGTTAGATAATATACATATATTCTTCTTAATGCATTATATCATCTACATATGTGTATATACATATGCACATACACATATGCACACGTGTGTGTTAATAATAATGCAATATTTCTTCTATAATTGCAGTGTTTACGAATCACAACATCCAAATGGCGATATCAGCAAGGATTTCGCTACTTGGTTTTCAAATTACGTTTACGACATGACAAATTGTGTGGTCGACGAAGGATTTAATCATTTAGCCATGGGACCAAAAAGGAAAGTCAAGACCTATCCAATATTCTTCGTTAATGGATATAAATTTAACAACAAAGAATACGGTGCTGAAAATTTAAATAAAAATACCGGTGTATTTGTTAAAGGTAGTGATGATCCAAATGATCATGTAAATGATTTTTATGGCAGGTTAACCCAGGTTTTGCAATTGACATATTTCACAAGACCTTGAGAAGAAGTTTTTTTGTTTAAATGCAATTGGTTCCACAACGTTCCAGGTTTTGGAATCAACGTGCTCCCAAAGTATAATCTTTTAGAAATAAAGGATACCTCGCGTTATTATAAGTACGATCCTTTTATACTTGCCAAACAAGCCCTAAAAGTTTATTACGCTCCGTACCCATCTCTACGAAGAGATAAAGCAGATTGGTCGGCTGTTTTTAAAACAAAGGCGAGATTTACATTTGATGGACAGAATATTCCAAATGAACAAGCTTATCAAGAAGATATCGAGGAAAATACTGTAATAATAATAACCGATGTTCAAACCGATTTTGGACCTCTAAATGATGAATAAAATGCATTAATAGAAGCATTTGAGACTACAGAGGAACAAAACATAGAGTACGAAATGGAGTCTGAATCAGAAAACGATAAGTACTGATTAATAATCTTCATTTCGGGAGAAGGTAATTTCTGTATTTATTTATGTTACATTTTCTCATTAAAAATGATATGTTCTGCTAATGATATGTTTAGTCGTAATATGTTTCACATAATCCTTTTATGTTCTGCCATAATGTATGTTTCACATAATTAAATGATATATTTCTCATATATGATATGTTTGTAACAGGTACTATATATGTCTTTTTTTCGTAGACGTAGCTCTTCCCATACAGGATCTCCTTCTTCTTCTCAGAGAGGGACTGGCGCGCCTCCAGCTGGTGATGGCAGTGGCTCATCACAGGAGGCTGCTCTTCCTACGGTCTGGTTGCAGGCCAAAGCTGATGGATCGTAAATATTAAATTTATTTCAATATTAACAATATTTTCTGTACGATCTATTATATATTAGTCTTTCTTTATTAAACTCTTGTTTCTTTTTAACACAGTGGCTTCAAGCTCGAGCCATCAGCTACAGTGCTCTCTATATCTAGACAGGCATATACGAGCAGGATGACTGCCTGCTGGCCCAAGTGGAGTAAAATATCGGATAATGTCAGAGAGAGCAATTGGCAGGAATTCCTGGTAAGTTTAAATTTATATTTTGCATTTTCTATTTGATACTAGACGACTTTATATATTGTAGACTATTTATAAAAAAGTATAACTTTCATTTTCTCAACGTGTAGGGTTCGGTGGACCTACAAGAGACTGATCTTTCCCTGGTGCAGCGCCATTGGAACAGCAAAATTGTCAAAAATTATAGGGATACAGTGTCTGCTATGAGAAGAGCGGGTAAAAAACCTAACTGGATGAGTGCAGCGCGTGGGAGATCCGGGTCGCATAGTGGAGCAATGAAGAGTTCCAAGTAAGTTTACCACATATTAATTACTTTAAATTGTTGTGTATATTTAATACATAATTTAAAACTGTAAAATGTTATTTCCAATTTAAATTTGCAGAGGAAGTCAAATAGGAACTCCGCAAACAGAAACAAGAATCCCGTCACACATCGCAGTGGTTCCAAGTCATTCCAGCATCATCGTGAGGATTTGGTAAATTTTTATATTCACATTTTTATATTTTAAGTTATAAGTTGTTAATAGATAGTTAATAAAACAATATAATATATATATATTATATACACACACATATATATATATATACACACACATATATTCATATTTAAAGAAAGAGCACGCGAGGGTCCTGTGTCGTATTGGGATGTTTTTGCTCATACTCATGCTTTGAAGCAGATCAACAATTCGGGCTCAGTCGTATACTCATGGGAGCATGATGATAAAGCGACTGCTGCCTATGTAAGTATATTATAATTAAGTTAATAGTTATCAGTTAATTAAGTACACGTTTATAGATATTTTAATTAGTGTTATTTGTACCATTGATCATTCCAACTTTTTGTTATTTAGTATAGAGATTAGTCTACTTAAAAATGATTAGTGTTATTTTAATTACTGTTATTTATACTCAATTGTATTTTGCATTACAGCAAAAGTTCCAGGAAGCACGAGCACAGCTGCTGGTTGAGACAGGACGGGATGAGTTGACTACTGATGAGGAGGAGACGCTATTTTTGAGTCTGTCATGAATCCACCATCCCGCAGCAGGCGCTATGGATTTGGGAACCAAGCGGTAATTTTTTAAAAATAAACTAAATTCAAATATTTCATATTTTTCAATTAAAGTTATGTAAATTACGTTTATGATGTTGGAAGCATTATAACAATTTATTTTTATTCGCAGGTTAGGACATCTCAGAAGGCGTATAATATGGCTCAAGACAAAAAATAAATTGCAAAGCTATTAGCCCAGATCGCCGAGCTGCAGGAGCATGATCGTCGTGGTGCTGTGCAGATGGAGCAGCTGAACCAGCGCTTGGCGTAGTATATGGAGCAGCATAGGAGATTTCCTTCGTCGGGTGGTTCTGTAGAGGACTATGAGTGATGTTAGGTATGTTCTGTTATGTTTTTTTTTGTCTGTATTTATACACTTTGAGTGAGTGAGGATGTGTTTGATACATTTTGATGTATTGTATATTATCTTATGTGGATTTGGATATGCATGTGTTTGTGGAGTTGTTGGATGTTGGTTTGGAGATGAACGATGTTGGGCCTTTTGGATTATGTTGATTTATGATTTGGATATGGATTTGTTGGATGTTGATTTTTTGGATTATGTTGGATTTGGATTTGGATTTCTTGGATTGAATATTATGTTTGGTTATTTATATGATTAGTGGTTTATATATGCTCGTAATGAAGCTGTTATGTGTATTGAGGGATGTGTTGTGGCTGGAAGGCAAAAGGTTTAAAAAAACACCCAAATTTCCGACGGCATCAAACGTCTACCGATGGCTTATAAGTCATTACATTCTGACGGCTTCGGACGGCAATTTGTTCATTCTGATTTGCCAAGTATGCAACATTGCCGTTGGAAACCGTCCTAGATTGCCGTTGGTCGCCATCGAAAATATGCCGTTGATGCCATCAGAAGACGTTATGAAACGAGATTCACATTCCGATGGATTTTCCTACGGTTTCCGACGTCCTTCCGTTGGCCACCGATGGCATATATCCGTCGAAAAACACTGTTGTTCTTGTAGTGGTACCTTATCTTTATTCATGCTGTAATCGATCATTATTGGATAATTGTGCAATGTTGAACCAGGAATTCATCTCTGAAGCGTGTCAAAGTGACATTTTCTTTAAGGAATTGATCGCCCCAACTATGAACGAGATTGTTTAGGGATTAGCGGCGGAATTCATCTATGATACAACAAAGACTCTGCTTGCAGTCAGCAAACGACTGCATGAACAATCTGTGATTTTATTGAAGTTATAAAATATTACAGTGGATAAGGGAATTAGAAGAAGAAGATTTATCATTAGCAAATCTGGTCTCCTTATATAAGATATGAAGTGGCACAGGTGCAACCGTTTGTAACGATCAACATGCCAATGGACCCGACCGTTCACCATAGAACCTTGACAAAAATTTGAGTCATCTACAACAAGTGAAAGTTCAAAGCCGTAAGCTACTTTCATCTATGTACTAATTTCATCGATGATGTGCAAACAAATCTTATTTACTTGAACTACGATGGCTTGATCCGCAAAGGTACATAGGTAATCACTTCGGTGATGCAGTCAATTTAACTTATTCAAGATAACTTTTCTATTTTAAATTTTTTGTGGAAAACGGTGGGGATTGTTGGAAGTTTTTTCATAAAATTTTATAAATTGACTGTCGCTACAAAATAGGGGTCTAGGTGGATGGCAAAATCCTAGATATGAGTGCGGGGGCAATGACCCTGGTGATGGCGACGGAGGTCCAAGGGGTAGCGCACTTTCCAAAAAAAGGTACGTATCGTTTGTGTTTTAGTTTGAATTCAAACATTAAATGAATACGACTATTTGGACCAAAAGATGTATTTTCGTTTCAACAGTCAACACCAAAATATGCCGAACCTTATGTATACACGACAATACTTTGTCATCGGTAACAAAAAAAACTTCCTTTTCACTTTCCGTATCAAAAAAATATATTCACGTATCACTTGTTAAAATTTTCGAATGTTCTTCAGATTTGTTTAAGTGATCACAACTTACAAGAACATACTCCACTTAATCACCAGCGATATGACAGAGGGAAAAATATCTTTAAAAGAAAGTAAATTAACCACGTCTTGGAGTGATATATCTATTCAACTTACAACATATCGTACACTATTGTTTCATTATAGCGCGTTGGATCACAAGATATTGTGTAGTTTACAATCCGTTTATCTCGTGTGTGTGTGTATTTGTCTTAACACAAAGTAGATTAGGTTGCCATATGATAAGCAGTAACTATTTATGTACAGTGAAAAAGAAAGGAACCATTGTTGAAATAAAAGCATTTGTTATTTCTTACTTGTGTTTTTTCAACGTAAGTAATCCTCATGCTCATTATGTCATCAACTTCATATGTAATTTTAATTTTATAAAGTTTCTATACTCAACAACTTCGAATATAAAAATCGGAAATAAATAAATAAAGCACCACGCTTACTTTTTCCATGGTCAAAACATAACGCCAGCAAGATATTAGTAAAAGATGCGATGATTCGCCCAGTTTCATGTTTCACACTAGATAATGTATTTGACGATAATTGCTTTCCAGATAAAACAAAATTCCTGATAGTTCATTAAAATAAAATACATAGGTTTTGATGTATCCATCAATGAATAGTAGCTGTACACCAGTTTAAGACTCAGATTAGAACTTTGCTTTTAAAAAATAATTGACCTTCTTTTGGATACATTAAAGGAGTTTATGTTTGCCCACTTGGTAGATAACTTCAGTTACTTTATATTGTATATAACTTCAGTTACTTTAGTTTTGTTGCGTTTTCCATACAGAAGGTTTTTGTCAACTTTTGTTAATATTTAGTGTATTAAATTTTCGGTGTAAACATAAATTGTTGATATTGGTTGCGTTTTAGTAGTATTCAATGTTAAAACTCTCCTAATTGCAACGCATGCACGCACGGACAATTTTCAAAACAGTTACAAAGTTGTTTTACAAATTTTACATCACAATAAAAAATTCATAACAACAAAATACATAATTAACAGTTACAAATTCATTTTATTTATTCCGCTTCTCATTTTCTTTGGAAAACTTAAGCTATTTTGATTTTTTTCTGGAATTGTTTTTCTTCTTCTAATTTTGCGAAGAGCTTCTTCTATAAAAGTGATACTTCTCTTCTAATGGTTAATACTGTTTTACAAACGACTGCAACTCTTCGGTCAAACTTTTCAATACCATAAACATGAGTTTTTGAAAGGAGATTTGATCGAGTTTTCTACTCTCTTGCTCTCAAATATGTTATATTGTGAATGCTTCAAAATTGCTAAAAAAAAGTCATAGAAAAGATCACTCTATGCTTTCAATTATAATTCATATTTTTGTTATTTCTCTGCACACATAACATAGCACTATCAAGAAGGCTATAAGAATGGCGGGCTTAACATTGACAAATATGTGTGCCAAAGAATATATCGTTGTCGAATTACAAAGGGAAAAGCTCCGTTCATGACGATCAGACATAGTCATGTAATATCTATTACTCCAGATCAAATGAGAGATTGGATTAGTGAAAACTCAGAACATGCGCGTAGGGATTGGACGTAGAATGATAGTCTAAACTCGTAAAACAATTCTAGCGTGTCTACTTTTTTTATTTAATATTCTCTATTGAATAGCTTACTCAGTACCCTTTATCATACATTGGACATATCATGATCATGTATTGGCCATATTCTAACAGGTGGGCGCGACTAAGAATACCCATGAAGGCAAACAGCCTTAATATCTGGGATGCTACTCAAAATAAATACGATGCTCTCACTAGTCCATTGAGTATGTGTACAGATGTTCAAAATGCTGCCACCATTAATAACTCAAAAGCAATGAACATATTATTTTGGGCATAAGAATGAGTTTACTAGAGTAATGCTATGTAAAACAACATATGTCATATGACACATACTGCAAATTAAAGTCACAAACAAAGTAAAACAAATGAAAATTTTTTTTTACTAGAAGGTTTGAAACGATACCAAATGAGATTTTGAAATTGAAATTGTGTCAAAGATTTTGACTCCTTAACCAATGATAAATTCAACATCATTTTCAAAACAAAAAAAATGATAAATTTAACATGAATTTAACCATTGTTTTATAAAGTAAACATATGTCTCTTTCTTTGACAACTTTACGCTACAGTCCATAGGTCTACGTTAAATATCTGCTAAACATTTAAGATTTTCGCAAAGGAGTTTCAAATGAATGTGAACGCCACAATAATAGCTGCATGCGTGCAATCGTCTTCCCTGTCCTTATTGCAGCCTACATATCTCATACTTTTGTACTTGGATCTTTCTTCCGTCTTCTTTTTTAATCTTTTAGAAGATTTATGCATAAAATATTTAGATCGACTGCATTACTGGCAATATATAAAGTGATAGTTGGCCATATAATAATGGAGGTTATAAAGGATTCAAAAATATACAATTAAAATATTCCAATTAATTTGATAAGACGATAGAAAATCTGCGGATTTTTTTGACATATATCATTGTGATCGTTCGGATGGACAAGTGCTAATTGGAGGATCAAAATGAACTCTGTTACCATACATTTATGATCATTGTGTAATGCAAGAGTAATGGGCAAACTCACAAACCTTATTAAAACACCAATAAAAATGGATGAACATATAAAACATGTTAAAAGACCGAACTATGCAAGAGCATTAGTTAAAATCAAATCAAAGCGAACACTAAACTAGAACAAATAGTTAAGAGCAAAAGATAGAACTGGAAACATGTATACGTACATGAGGTCGAGTGAATATGTTCCCTCCAGATGCAACATGCGTAAATGTTTCGAGCATTCAGAATATAATACAACTACAAATTAAAACAATTAAACATGGACAAGAGAAAAAAAACTAACCAATGGAGCGTCAAAGAAAACAACACAGGTACGTAGTGACCATAGAATACGACAGCAAGGGTTCAAAAAAGGCAAAATCAGAAACAGAATAAGTTTTTAAAAAATTTAAAAAGGCAAAGTCTTTACCGTTTTATTCAACTGGCTTGCAAAAATTGATAAAATGGCAAAAGACTTTTATACTTTAATCAATTTTTGCAATAAAATGATAATCTCTTTGCCGTTTTAACCACTAGTCGTATGTTCAGTTCACTAGAAATAAAATCAAATAACACTAACCACGGTTAATTGAACAAGTCATACCTAGTTGCGTGCTGGCTAATTCGATTTGTTTTTTTCCACTGAACACGTCATTGATGTTTCTGCACTTACATCAGCTGAATAAGATAAGATGTCAGTTACTGAGGATGATTATTCAAAATGAAAGATAACAGAGAATCAAACTGTGGAACACCATGCACAGATGGAACTAGCTAGAGAATGAACACTGTGAAGCAATGTATGAGGTGGTGGAGCCAAATAAGGATGAAATGCCTGTAACAATAGAAGAAATTCAAAAGCTTAACATTAATATGGAGAATACTGAAGATGAACTTGATGAAGACATCAACAAACATGGTAAGAATGTGCTTACAAAGAAAAATGCTCAATATGACAAACAATGCAATAAAGAGAAGAAAACTAAAGAGCCTATGGCAGATACTGCCCCTAATACGAGGACTAGAAAATCTGCAGTTTAATGTCTGCTATTTGCTAGAATGTTGGAGATCTTAATAATGACATAAGACAACAAGACCTCTACAACCTAAGAATGAAATATAAGCAGAATACATTTAGTAATGAGAATGTTTAGATTTTCTCTCGAATTTGGTAACAAAGGGAATGTTCTACGTGATAACTATAGTGGGTCAAAATATAGAATTTTATCACGGTGAGATAGTTCAATATGACAAGTTCATGTAATGCAAATGGGAGAGCTTGTAAATGCCTAATTATAAATGACTATCCATAGAGAAGAACATCAGCTAAAATAGCAGTTACATGGAGGAGATCACTTTTACAGAAGGTCAAACCCAATGTACTTTTTACATTTCAACTTTTTAATGTTGAAATACTCGGCACAATTGTTGTAACAAAACATGTTTACGATACAGGACTTATCATAATCTAATCTGCACATCCACTCTAACATAATGCAAGCAACATCTAATAAAGTGTGCTTTAGTAGTCATTGGTTTTTACAATTATAGGATAAGGAAAAACATATTTATCATTTTAGAATGGATGCGAGTTTTAAAATTTAATTTGAATTATATTAAAATGCTAAATTAAACTAATATGATTTAATTTAGCATTACACCAGTTTAATTTAGACTAAATATTAAAACATGCATTCTTGGAGAAAAAAAATGGTTTTCGTTTTTTCTTTTCAACCGATTCCCTCTTGCAATTATAAGGGTTAAACTTGCTATTTTGTTTGTGAGTAACAGAAATATCTTGAATGGATTCTTATTCTCTATTGTATTTCTGTTAATATTTTTTTTTTCATAGTAACGCGAATAATATTTTGTGTAACATTATATCATTATGTATTTCCACTTAATTTAAACTTTTGAAAAATTGCTATAATGTTTTTTTTATATGACACATCCGAACAGCCTATTACAATTATTGTACGGTTGTACTAGTATTATCATGGACAATTTGTTTACTAAAGGACAATGTCTAAAAAACTTCTGAAATGGATAAGAGGCACTTATTCATATGATGTCCACTTAAATTTTAGTTCTGAAAATGAGAAGTAATGTTTAGGGGTTTCAAATTGCACGCTTAAACACTAAAATTTAAATAATAATGATGATAAATTAAAAAAAATATCATTATTTGGACATAGGGATTAGCTCTAACATAAATTTAACAATTACATCCATTAACTAAATTCCTCTTTTTTTACAATATTACGCTACAGTCCATATGCTTTCGTTAAATATTGAAACGTTTAAGATTTTCACAGAGATGTTCAAATGAATGTGAACGCCATAGTAATAGCTACATGCGCGCAATCGTCTTCCCTATCCTTACTGCAGCCTACATATCTCATACTTTTGATCTTTTTTTCGTCTTCTTTTTTTAACCTTTTAGAAGATTTATACATAAAATGTTGGGACCATTTGGCATACATTCTTAATAGGTTTGAAAATATACAAAACATCCCTCCGTTTTAATTATAAGTTTCTCATCCTTATTTTTAAACGCGATAAAAGATTTCCCTAAATACCCTTACGTCTTCTCCGAACAAAACCCAGAACCCTTTAAATTCTTTTCATCGATTAACATCTTAAATAAAGAAAACCCTAATCGTCTGAATTATAAATCGAAATTAGTTGCTACTTCAAAAATCGATATCTGGATCGAGTGCAGAACTGAAGAAAATTGAGATTTAGAAGATGAAAACAACACAAATCAGAAAATCGAAGGATATCTATTAAGAAATTTTATCATTTTGATTTTTATTCTATTTTAATAATTAAATTTGATAAAATTTGCAGATATTTGATAGAAAAGCTAAAAAAACATTCACATACAAACAATATTATGCCTAATTTAATGCATCGAAATAGTTTCATGAAAATTTTAATATATTTTCCCAAATTAATATACTATATTCTGAATTAATATAGAATTTTCTGCAAATTATTTACAGTAGTAGAAGTTTTATATAACTGCACCATTCTATGCAATTATATACAATAATTGCAACCATATATGCAACTATATTTAGTATTTGCAGACAAATTTGCAATTATTGCAAACCAGCATTGTGGTATAATTTTTGTAGTCAAATCTACAAATATTGAAAATAAATCCATAAAACACTACAAAAATATTATTGACATTTACAATGAAGTATCTAATTATACAAATAAAAATGTAAAAATATTTCAGCAAATATTTTCTCATCTATATGCAGATATGTTGATTATTTCTAGTTATATGCAATTTTATTGAAAAGATACACGCATATATGCAATTATTATGCATAGTTGCGTACATCATTGCAATTACTATTAACAATTGCATTTTTAAATGCATTTCACTTATGAAGTTATGAATTGCATCATTTTTAAATGCATGTCTGATATGCATCTTAAAATTACAACTGTTATATGCAAATTTTAACTGCATACGAAATATGCAGTTAAAACATACAATTAAACGATGCAAATTTTAAGTGCATTTCACTTACGCAATGTAAAAGTCATAAGATTTTTATTATACTTGAAGACATATATGCAATTATTATGAATAGTTGCATATATGTTTGCAATTAGTTATGAACTACTGCATTTCACTTATGCAGTTATAAATTGCACCATTTTTAACTGCATATCTGTTATGCAATGAAAAATAGTACATTTTAAATACAATTTTTAACTGCATATAACATATGCAGTTAAAACATACACTTGAATCATGCAAATTTTGAAGTACATTTCACTTATGCAGTTAAAAATTCAAAAGATTCTTATTATACTTGCATACGTATCAAATATAAAGTTATGAATTGTATTATTTTTAACTGCATATATCGTATGCAGTTAAAAATTGCAGCTGTTAAATGTGTTTTTTAACTGCATACTTGATATGCAGTCAATAAATACAGCTGTTAAATGCAAATTTTAAATGCATTTTACATATGTAGTTAAAAACTAAAAAGATCAACTGCATTTTACATATGAAAATTTTAACTGCATTTTACATATGCAGTTATCAACACGCATAAAATTCTATAATAATTCTCGATAACTGCTGAAAAATACACGTTTTTTTAAATAACAAAAGATTTTGATAAATACAGCCATAAACGCAATTACTTACAATAATCGCAGCAGAGTCTGCAGTTATTTTACTTAACTGCATACAACTCTGCATTTACATACAAGATTAAAAATAAAAAAATTTGAACAAAAAACATCATATTATTCGAATTACTTAATATAACTTATAGTTGCTATGCATAATTATACAAAAAAAACATTGCTAAATTATCAAAAAATTGCAAAAAACAATAATACAAAGTCGATTGAAAATTAAATCAAGCGTTTACCTACAAGATGATGAAGCCATAATGAATCGTAAAAAAATCGAACAGTAGATCGAATTAAATCTGATTTCCCTACGAAGATTTCAAATCTTGATTGTCAATACAATCACACGAGAATAGTCGACATGAAATAAACGAAGGTAATTAGGGAAACAAAATATTGTAAAAAAAATAGGGACCATATTTACAAGCTTAAAACGGAAGGAGTTTTGGACTATTAAATTTGATTTTAGGGACGTGGGCAAAATTTTCATTAAAATATTTAGGTCGACTACACCATTCGCAGTACATAAAGTGATAGTTGGCTATATAATAATGGAGGTTTTAAAGGATTCAAAAATCTACAATTAAAATATTGGAATTAATTAGGTTACAATAGAAAATACGTGGGAATATTTTGGCATATACCGTAGGCTAATCGAGGTATCATTTGTTAATTAAGTTTTTTCTAAGCACCCATAAAAAGGTTTAATTTGTAAATTCCGACCGTTTCATGTAGCTGACATGCACAACAAAAACAATAGCATTGTCGACCATACAAAATCCTTGACGACCGTCGGAAATAATCGTCAGCAACAAGGCCGTCGAAGGATTGTCTTTTCGACGGCTTTCCGATGACTCCGTCTATTTGTTTTCGACGGTCATCAACGACATTTTTAACAGCTTGCAATGGCCCGTCGTGTACATATGATAGGTTATGAGTTGTCTAAAGTGTTGTCGGTAGCCATCGAAAACCGTCGAAATACGTGGAAAATAAGCCGTCAGCAGCAATCGAAAAGTTTTGGGTGTCGTACTCCAACCTGAAAACATTGCATACGCAAAAAAATCACTAATAGTCCATAACAAAGAAGCGAACATGCAAAAATTCTTTGTTTTTGAAATGTCATATGTTTCAACTACTTCATGCCACATTGTTTTCAACTCTTCAATTAATGGTTGTAAATAAACATTGATTGTTTATGTCAGATCATCAGGACCAAAGACGACAATAGTGAGAAACATATATGAAGTTTTCATACATATCCACGGAGGTAAACTGTAAGGTATAACGATAATAGGTCAAGATGAATATTTAAAACCAAATTGAGAGAATGGTGAAAATACATCCGTACATAAACCAAGTCTAACATTACGGCTCTCTACTGCAAAAGCGGGATAGGTCTTATCAAATGTTTCCATGCTTCTCAATTGGCTGGGTGTGTTAGGGTACATTCGTCATGTGTTCTCATACTATACCATCTCATATGAGGTACGATTACAAAAGATGCATATAACTTTTGAAGTTTAGGAGTGATGGGTAAGTAATGCATTCTCTTGTATGGAACTTTATTTCTCTTCTTTTTTTGGTTTGAATCTTTTCTCATTACATATTCTACACTTCCTAAGATTGATGTTCTCTTTTCAAAACAACATGCAACCATTTAAACATGTATCTATCTTTTGGTACGACAAACCGATTGTAGACATAAGTTTTTTCACTTCATAATGATTTTCACACATTAAATTATCGGGTAGCATACGTTGTTTTGCAACCTGTACAACAGTTGTAAATCCAGCTTTTGTGAAGTTGAATTTAGATTTCATAACAATGTATTTTATAGTTACTTATAATTGGGTGCTGCTTTTACAACCATCCCAAAGGGGTTTCTTAACTGCATCCAATAAATCATGTTCATTGGTCATGTTCCATCTTCAATCATATCTTCTACACGACTCAATGTAACATTTTCATTACCCACCTCCTCCTCTAACACTACAGGATTAGGTTCAACAAGTTCTCCATGACACATACAAAATACTCCGGCACGAAACCGTTTTGACAAAAATGAAATTTAACCAAATCCGGTTTGAAATGCTTCAAATATCTGCAGTTACTATACAGACAACGAATTTCTTCATCGTTTCCATTATTACTTAAAGTGAATTCAATAAATACGTGTACACCATTATAAAAATATTCACTTATTAAGCTTCTCAATCCCTTCTGTTGATACATTCAGCTTCTCCGATCAACAAAATAATTGAACATTTTTTTTCCATTTCAAAAATATGATAGAAATTCAAAAACGTATTGATCGTTTTATGGATTGACATTTAATTTTTCAATACATTTATACATTTTAACGTTTTATTGATTATATAATATGTTATCATTATACAATAATTTTTTTATATTTTAATGTTTTATTAAATATATATTATTTGAATCATTTAACTTTTTTTGTAAAATCGTATATATTTTCAATTTTAACATATCATGAATATAATATTATATTTCCTTTATTATTTTCTACTTTGATGGTCGTTCATCCTACTTCCTATTACAAACACAATAATAATTACATTTTCTAAATCATTTCATTTTAAGCGATTCAACCAATTTTGACGTGCTTCCCATTTGTTCCCTATATCGTACACTAATGCATGTACACAAGGAACAAAAAGGAAGTGTTGTTGAAATTTTGTGAATCATTTAAGATGAAATGATTTTCAAAATATAATTACTTTATTGTATTTGTAACTTGTCCAATATAGGGACAAATACGAAAAATATTGTATCAGATGAGTATTGATGTCCGTTTTGTAATAAAAATAAATATCTATATAATGATCATATACAATACTTGTCAGACGGGGTCAAAAACTCTGTAATGGATTTAAAAAAATAAAGTACATTATAAACAAATTTGTTTATATTAGTATTAACTCTAATTCATTGTTTAAAATTCTTAACGATTAAAGACTAATAAAAACTTGTTTTTTTCAACATATTAAGATAACATTAATTTCAATTCATTACACGGTAATAAAAAATTAAATTCATACACTAATTTGTTTGTACATATTACCACGTACACATAAACTAAATTTATATATAATTAAGAATATATAAACTAATAAAGAGTTTATACAAATCAATTATTCTTTCGACGTTTTAGATAACACACAAAGTAATTAACACTAAATAATGTTACACTAATACACACATACACCAATCAACCCAAATTAGCCTTAATTATACATTAGTTGTCGGATTTAAACACTAATAACCCTAATTAACATTTCCTAATCAACCAATATACACAATTATAACTAATCAATGGGCTATTATCAACAAATATATGCCAAACTAACACTAATTTTATCATAATTCAAATCAATTAGTTTAAGGGAAGAATATACCTAATTTTTGGTGAATTGAATGCGTAGACGATTGGAGATTGCAAATTGACGGATTGCGACAGTTCACGATGGGTAGGGACGAATTTGAGGGTATTTAGGGGTTTAGGTTTTGGTGAATGAAGGTTTAGGAAGTGGAAATGAGGAAGAAAACGGGTTCGACTATTGCTGTATACGCAACTTTCCGACGGCCGTCGATGGCTATATTTCTGACGGTTTTCGACGGCTATATTTATCTTTTCAACTTTTTTAAAAATAAATTAAGTTTTCATTTAATTTATCACCAAAATTTAATTTGATATAAAAAATTTTAAAAGTTTACTATAACGCAGTTTTGTTTCTAACTATTAAAAAAGTTATCTTTATTCGTTATACAATAATCTTTTAAAGATTTGATAATTAATTGTGTGTTTTAAATGTATTTAACATAATAAACTCATCTAAAATAAAATATTAAGTAAAAAGGTAAATTTGTTGAATCTTATGTCCATCCAATGTATTTTGGGCATACGGTCAAAATATGAAAGGAAAATAAACAAGTTTTAGGTATCAAACTTGATTTTTCAAATTTATAGCCGTTCGTCGGCATTCAGACTTAAATCTTTTGTTCGAAGGTCAAACGATATTCAAACGAGACGAAATTCAAACCACGTATACTATATTATATATTTATCCAGTCCCTACAGTTGGATTTAAAAAAAACATATAGAAAAAAATTTAGGCTTCAAACATGTGATTTTCATAGAAGTTGTCCTAATAATACATATCAACTGTTATACAACTTCTTAGAAAATGACATATTTTTAGTCTAATTTTTTTCCCTTTCTCTTTTTCTTGATTCTAGCGTACGAATTGAATAAATACATTATAAAATGACCCGAATTTTGTCTCGTTTAAAGATCGTTTGGCTTTCAAACGAAAGGTTATTAGTCTAAATATAGACGAACGGCTATAAATTTGAGAATCAAGATCGACACCCTAAATTTATTTATTTTTTTATCATATTTTGAAAGTAGGTCCAAAATACTTTGGATCGATATAAGATTCAAAAAAAATATTTTTCCACCGAATATTTTCTTTTAAATGAATTTATGATGTTAAATACATTTAAAAATTCATAATTACTTATACTATCGTTAAAAAATATATTAAAATTCATAAAATAGTTACGCATCATAAATTTCACTGATATTGTATAATGGACGGACTGAAAGTTACATAGATTGATCGTTTGAGTTTGATTGTCAATAAAGTTAAATATCGAATTACACAACAAATGATTATCGAAATCACTAATTTAATTAACCACAAACCGACACAAAATTGTAGAATTGAATAAAAATATCTTATTTAATTCTTAGGAATTACATTTGTATTTTTAAGAAAATTTCAAACTTCTATAAATAATAAGTTAAAATAATATGATAAATTAAATTAATTAAGATAGCTAATCGTCGAAAGCCGTCGAAATCTATATGACGAAGCTGTCTGCGGCCGTCGGAAGCTTCCGTCGGAATTCATGTTGTTCCTTGTAGTGATGGTGTTTCAATGTGTATAAAACATACCGTTCATATTTATTCTTTCATTTATATTTTCAAATTTTGATTTACATTCACTACACAAACAACAATATATTCCGACCACATGTACCGACGGCTGCAGACGGAATACTTCGACGACTTCCGTCGGCAAGTACATTCTAGACTTTGTTACGAATAAAATAATTAGCCGTTGGAATAATGCCGTTTGCGGCCGTTGGTAGCCGTCGGAAATTCGTAATTATCTACTTCCCCAGACCGAAACAGATTCATTTAAGCTCTCCTCCATCATCAAAACACTTCATCCAGCATTTCCATCTCCACCTTCAATGCCAAAAATTTTGTCGAAATCACCTCCTTCTTCGTCAATTCGGAATCTCATCTCCTCCAAACCCCTAACTTTCTCTATTTTAGGTATTATTCATAAACTCTAATTTCATGAATTTGTTAATTTATGGTTAATTTGTAAGTTTAATTGTTTATATTGTCTCATTGATTGTGTAGTATAGTTTATTGATTGTTAATTATTGTTATTATCCTATAAGTGTTGAATAATAACTTGTTTAGTTTGTACGATAAAAAATTAGTGTGCATGAGTTGAATAATTTAGTGCTTTTACGCCTTACTTGGGTTATTTAGTGTGGTTGAGCATAATTTAGTTTATGCGTTTTCTAAAACATCTAAAATGATAATTAATTTTATATAACGTACGGTTAGTTAACTGAAGTTTTAAACATGTGCGTATGTGATAAACTATCGTATACGATAGTTTAACTTAAGTTAAATGTTAATCAATTTAATTTAAATGTCGAAAGCCAATTTTTTTTTTAAATATAAAATATGTAATATACTTTATTCATAAAACCCTTAGAGTGTTTTTTGGCCCCGTCTGATAAGTATTGTATATGATCGTTATATGGGTATTCGTTTTTTGTCACAGAATGGACATCTATATTCATCATATACAATATTTGTTAGATTTGTCCCCGTATTGGACAAGTTACAAATACAGTAACGTAATTACATCTCGTAAATTATTTCATTTTAAATGGTTCATAAAATTTCGACAGCGCTTCCTTTATGTTTCCTATGTACACGCAATTGTTTACGACTCAGGGAACAAAAGGGAAGTGCTGCCGAAATTTTGTTCAATCATTTAAAATGAAATGATTTACCAGATTTAATTACGTTACTGTGTTTGTAGTGGGAAGTAGGATGACCCAGCAACAAAGTGTCAACGATCAATTAATAAAACATTAAACTGTAAAATTTTATTGAAAAATAAATTCTCAATGTGGTTTTAATTTATATCGTATTTTTTAATTAGTAGGAGAGATGATCAATTATTTTATTGATCGAAGCTGGATGTATCAACAACGAAGGGAAATTGGAGGCTCAATAAGTGAATATTTTAATAATGGTGTACAAGTATTTATTGATTTTGTTTTAAGTAATAATGGAAACGACGAAGAAATCCATTATCCATGTAGTAGGTGCAAATTGTTGAAGCATTTGATACCAGAAATGGTTAGAGTTCATTTGCGTCAGTACGGCCGAACTATTTGGTATGGGATCGTCATGGAGAACTTGTAGCACATAATCCCGTACAGTCAGAGGAGGTAGTGAGTAATGAAATTGTTATGGCGAATCTCGTAGAACATATGGTTGAAGATGCAACACATTCAATGTTCTCTACTGCTCAATTTGTTGATGACGATGGAAGAACCAGATATTGGAGCAAAATAAATTTCTGATTTATTGGATTCCACGAAGAAACCCCTTTGGGAATGTTATACAAGCGACACCCAATTATCAGTAACTGCAGAATACATTACGATGAAATCTAAATACAACCTCATAGAAGCTGGATTTACAACTGTTGTACAAGCTGCGAAGCGGCATACGCCTCCCGATAATTTAATGTGCGAAAATCATTATGAAGTGAAAAACTTATGTCGGCTTTTGGTTTACCGTATCAAAAAATAGATACATGTTTAAATGGTTGCATGTTGTTTTGAAAAGAAGATATCAATCTTACTAATTGTAAAATATGTAATCAGAAAAGGTACAAACCAAGAAAAAAGAAAGGAAAGGAAGTCCCGTATAAACGTATGCAATTTAGGCCTGTCAAATGGGTTGGATTGGGTCAAAATGAATTGGGTCGAGTTAGACCCAACCCATTTATGACCCATTCTTTTTTACTCATTTATGACCCAACTCATTTACGACCTAACCCGTTTAATAAGTGGATTACCCATTTAACACATTTAAAGATTAAAATTTGATTTGACTAATAAAAAATAAATAAATATAAAATAATTCTAATTCTATTTTTTATGTTTTAAATTTTAATTCTAATTGTTACCAAAATTCAAATTTGAAATTTTGAAAATGTAAATTGTAATATTTCGAATCTGAAAATTCCAAAATTGAAAGCTCAAAAGTTGAAAATTTTAAATTTTAAAAATTCCAAAATTTTAAAGATCAAAATTTTGAAATTTGAAATTTTAAAGTTCAAAATTTCAAATTTGAAAATCGAAATTTTGAAATTTTGGGTTGAAATTTGAAATTTTGGAAATTGAAATTTTGAATTTTGTTGAAATTGAAATTTTGAAATTCGAAATTTTGAATTTTGAAATTCGAAATTTGAAATTTTTGATTTTTTGAAATTTGAAATTTTGAATTTTAAAATATGAAATTTAAAATTGAAAATTGAAATTTTAAATTTTGAAATTTAAAATTCGAAATTCAAAATTTTAAATTTTGAAATTCAAAATTTTGAATTTGGAAATTTAAATTTTAAAATTTAAATTTGAAAATTCAAATTTGGAAATTTTAGAATTTGAAATTAGAAATTTTGAATTTTGTCGAAATTCGAAATTTTGAATTTTGAAATTTCAAAATTTTGAATTTTTGAAATTTGAAATTTGAAATTTTGAATTTTGAAATTCGAAATTTCGAATTTTCAATTTTGAAATTTCGAATTTTAAAATTTGAAAACTTAAATTTTGAAATTTGAAATTCGAAATTTGAAAATTTGAATTTGAAAATTTAAATTTTGAAATTTGATAATTCAAATTTTGAAATTTGAATTTTGTTGAATTTCGAAATTTTGAATTTTAAAATTTCAAAACTTTGAATTTTTTATATTTGAAATTTTGAGTTTTGAAATTCGAAATTTCGAAATTTCAATTTTGAATTTTGAATTTTAAAATTTGAAATTTTGAAATTCGAAATTCGAAATTTGAAATTTTAAATTTGGAAATTTAAATTTTTAAATTTGAAATTTAAATTTGAAATTTTGAAATTTTCTGAAATTTCAGCTTTTTTGAAATTTTAATTTTGGAATTTTGAAATTCTAAAATTCGATATTTTGAAATTTAAAGTTTGAAATTTTTGAAAATTCGAATTTTGAAATTTTTGAAAATTTCAATAAATTCGAATTTTGAAAATTTCGAGTTCTGAAATTTGAAATTTTGAAGAACTACAGTATGTGTTCATAAAATCAAGTATCAAGTGTTTCATACAATCCGTGATTTAGGTGTGAGTTAATCGGTCGACGTGTCGCCTGATTCCGAGTTAGTATAAAGAAGTTATTGCAGTTTGAATAAAAAAAATAGCGGCTTCTGCACTAGGTGAAGTTCAAATATGAGGATGCGATGGTCAGTAGTTTTTTAAGTACAACTGTCAATCTTTGTGAAAACTAGATTGTATGATCAAATTTATATTAAAATTTAATGTTTTTAGTTAATGGGTAAATGGGTTACCCACTTATAACCCTTTTAAAACGGGTCAACCCAACCCATAACCCATTTAATAAAATTCATAAATGGGTTGACCCAATCCATTTAAAAGTAGGGTAAATGGGTTGGGTTAATGGGTTGGGTCATATTTTGACAGGCCATATGAGATGGCACGGTGTTAGAACACAGGAAGAAGGTACGTTAACACACCCTGCTGATGGGGAAGCATGGAAGCATTTTGATATGAAATATCCCGATTTTACAGCGGAGAGCCGTAATGTTAGAATTGGTTTATGTACGGATGGATTTTCACCATTTTCTCAATTTGGTTCTAAATATTCAACTTGGCCAATAATCGTTTCACCTTATAACTAACCTCCATGGATGTGTATGAAAACTCCATATATGTTTCTCACAATTGTCGTCCCCGGCCCTGATGATCCGACGGAAGAAATCGATGTTTATTTACAGCCATTGATTGAAGAGTTGAAAACATTGTGATACAAAGGAGTTGAAACATACGACATCTCAAAAAAAAAGAATTTTCTTATGTTTGCTTTTTTGTTGTGGACTATTAGCGATTTTCCTGCGTATGCAATGCTTTCAAGTTGGACTACGACCGGTCTCCTAGCTTGTCCTTATTGCATGGAGGAAACACGAGCATTTTCTTTACCGCATGGAAGGAAAATTTTGTGGTTTGGTTGTCATCGGTGTTTTCTCCATATTAATCATCCTTTTAGAAGAGACAAAAAACATTACAACTAATAGACACGATCCCTTGCAACCACCAACGGTTTGGTCAAGCGAAGATATATATGAATTTGTAAAGGATTTTCCAAAGATACTTGAAAACGGAGAACAAATTGAAATTCAAGGTAAATCAACGATTCATAATTGGTGCAAACAAAGTATATTTGGGGAGTTGCCTTATTGGAAAAATCTACTACTTCGTCGCAATATTGACGTGATGCACAACGAGAAAAACGTGTTTGACAATGTTGTTAATACAATTTTGAATGTTAAGGAGAAGACGAAGGATGATTTGAAATCAAGACGCGATATCGAAGCAATATGTAATCGCCCTGAGCTTCTTATCAAGCCAAATGACAAAAAAAAACCAAAAGCATGCTATGAGCTAGACAATAACCAAGTTAAAATACTTTTAAAATGAGTGGAAGGATTAAGATTTCCTGGCGGTATTTCTTCCAATATTCGTAGATGTGTCGACTATAAGAACAACAGACTTTGTGGGATGAAAAGCCATGATTGTCATATTATGATGGAAAATTTGTTACCCGTTGCTTTTAAAGAAATATTGCCCATAAAAGTTTGGACGGTTGTAATAGAATTTAATTTGTTTTATGAGTAGCTTGGTTATACTACGTTAAAAGTTGATCGTCTACGTAAACTTGAGGAAGAAATCCCTATACTGCCATGTAAAATAGGGAAAATATTTCCTCCAGGTTTATTTAATGTAATGGAGCATTTACCTATTCATCTTCCATCTGAAGCACATCTTCGAGGGCATGTGCAATATCAATGGATGTATCCATTTGAGGGTTATTAATGTTTAGTACGTTAAATATTAGTTTAATTACGTGTATAAATAAATTTTAATTTGGAATAATTCTTAATAGGTACTTAAATCATCTAAAGAAAAAAGTGAGACAAAAAGCACGAGTTGAAGGTTCGATTTGCAAATCATACATCGAAGAAGAAGCTTTGTTTTTTCTCTCTCATTATTTTAGTGATCATGTGAACTTATCGTTTGAATGTGCTATGCATAATGATGAAGGCATTGATCAAGATGATTGTCAAGCGACTTTATCTATTTTTTAAAAACATGGCCGACCTGTTGGTAAATATGTGGAATTATGGTTGGACGATAGAGATTACCATATAGCACATACATATATTCTTCTCAATTGTGCTGAAGTTGCACAATTTGTTAGGTAATATACATATATTCTTGTTAATGCATTATATCATCTACATATGCGTATATAAACATATGCACACATGTGTGTTAATTATAATGCAATATTTCTTCTATAATTGCAGTGTTTACGAATCACAACATCCAAATGGCGATATCAGCAAAGATTTCGCTACTTGGTTTTCAAATTATCTTTACGACACGACAAATTGTGTAGTTGGCAAAGGATTGAAACATTTAGCTATGGGACCAAAAAGGAAAGTCAAGACCTATCCAATATTCTTCGTTAATGGATATAAATTTAACACCAAAGAATATGATGCTGAAAAATTAACTAACAATATCGGTGTATTTGTTAAAGGTAGTGATGATCCAAATGATCAAGTAAATGATTTTTATGGCGTGTTAACCCAGGTTTTGCAATTGACATATTTCTCAAGACCTGTAGAAGAAGGTTTTTTGCTTAGATGCCACTGGTTCAGCAACGTTCCAGGTTCTGGAATCAACGTGCACCCAAAGTAGAATCTTATAGAAATAAAGCATATCTCGCCTTATTATAAGTATGATCCTTTTGTACTTGCCAAACAAGCTCTTCAAGTTTATTACGCTCCGTAGCCATCTCTGCGAAGAGAAAACAGATTGGTCGGCTGTTTTTAAAACAAAGGCAAGATTTACATTTGATGGACATAATATTCCAAACGAACAAGCTTATCAAGCAGATATCGAGGAAAATACTGGAATAATAATAACCGACGATCAAACCGATTTTAGACCTCTAAACGATGAATCAAATGCATTAATAGGAGCATTTGAGACTATAGAAGAACAAAACATAGAGTACGAAACGGAGTCTGAATCAGAAAACGACGAGGACTGATTAATAATCTACATTTCGGGAGAAGGTAATTTCTGTGTTTATTTATGGTACATTTTCTCATTAAAAATGATATGTTTAGTCGCAATCTGTTTCACATAATCCTTTTATGTTATGCCATAATGTATGTTTCACATAATTAAATGATATATTTCTCATATATTATATGTTTGTAACAGGTACTATATATGTCTTTTTTTCCGTAGACGTAGCTCATCCCATTCAGGATCTCCCTCTTCTTCTCAGAGAGGGACTGGTGCGCCTCCAACTGGTGATGGCAGTGGCCCATCACAGGAGGCAGCTCTTCTTACGGTCTGGTTGCAAGCCAAAGCTGATGGATCGTAAGTATTAAATTTATTTCAGTATTAACAATATTTTCTGTACGATCTATTATATATTAGTCTTGCTTTATTAAATGTTTGTTTCTTTTAACACAGTGGCTTCGAGCTCGAGCCATCAGCTACAGTGCTCTCTATATCTGGACAGGCAAATACGAGCAGGATGACTGCCTGCTGGCCCAAGTGGAGCAAGATACCGAATAATGTCAGAGAGAGCATTTGGCAGGACTTCCTGGTAAGTGTAAATTTATATTTTGCATTTTATATTTAATCCTTGACCACTTTATATATTGTAGACTATTTATAAAAATGTATAACTTTCATTTTCCCAACGTGTAGGGTTCGGTGGACCTACAAGAGACTGATCTTTTCCTGGTGCAGCGCCATTGGAACAACAAAATTGCCAAAAATTATATGGATACAGTGTGTGCTATGAGAAGAGCGGGAAAAAAACCGAACTAGATGAGTGCTAGCGTGTGGGAGGTCTGGGTCACATGGTGGAGCAATGAGGAGTTCCAGGTAAGTTTACTACATATTAATTACTTTAAATTATTGCGTATATTTAACACATAATTTAAAACTATAAAATGTTATTTCCAATTTAAATTTGCGGAGGGAGTCAGATAGGAACTCCACAAACATAAATAAGAATCTCATCACACATCGTAGTGGTTCCAAGTCATTTCAGCATCATCGCGAGGATTTGGTAAAATTTTATATTCACATTTTTATATTTTAAGTTATAAGTTATAAGTTGTTAATAGATAATTAATAAAACAATATATAATATATATATATACATATATTCATATTTCAGGAAAGAGCGCGCGGGGGTCCTGTGTCGTATTGGGATGTTTTTGCTCATATTCATGCCCTGAAGCAGACCGACGATTCTGGCTCAGTCGTATACTCATAGGAGCATGGTGATAAAGCGACTGCGCCTATGTAAGTATATATTATAATTAAGTTAATAGTTATCAGTTAATTAAGTACACATTTATAGATATTTTAATTAGTGTTATTTATACCAGTGACCATTCCAACTTTTTGTTATTTAGTATAGCGATTAGTTTACTTAAAAATGATTAGTGTTATTTTAGTTACTGTTATTTATACTCAATTGTATTTTTCATTACAGCAAAAGTTCCAAGAAGCACGGGCACAGCTGCTGGTTGAGACAGGACGGGATGAGTTGACTGTTGACGAGGAGGACGCTATTTTTGAGTCTCTCATGAATCCACCATCCCACAGTAGGCGCTATGGATTTGGGAACCAAGTGGTAATTTTTTAAAAATAAACTAAATTCAAATATTGCATATTTTTCAATTAAAGTTATGTAAATTACGTTTATGATATTGGAGGCATTATAACAATTTATTTTTATTCGCGGGCTAGGACATCTCAAAAGGCGTATAATATGGCTCAAAACAAAGAAGAAATTGCAGAGTTACGAGCCCAGATCGTCGAGTTGTAGGAGCATGATCGTCGTCGTGCTATGCAGATGGAGCAGCTGAACCAGCGCTTGGCGGAGTATATGGAGCAGCATGGGAGATTTCCTTCGTCGGATGGTTCTGCAGGAGATGATGAGTGATGTTAGTTATGTTCTGTTATGTTTTTTGTCTGTATATATATGCTTCAAGTGGATGAGGATGTGTTTGATACATTTGATAGATTATATATTATCTTACGTGGATTTGGATATGCATGTGTTTGTGGAGTTGTTGGATGTTTGTTTGGAGATGAACGATGTTGGACCTTTTGGATTATGTTGCTTTATGATTTGGAAATGGACTTGTTAGATGTTGATTTTTTGGATTATGTTGGATTTAGAAATGGATTTTTTGGATTGATAATTATGTTTGGTTATTTATACGATTGGTGGTTTATATATGCTCGAAATGGAGCTGTTATGTGTATTGGTGGATGTGTAGTGGCTGGAAGGCAGAAGGCTTAAAAACAGAAAAAAAAATACTCAGGTTTTCGACGGCTTCAAACAGCTACCGACGGCTTATAAGTCATCACATTCCAACGGCTTCCGACGGTTGGCTACGGCAAATTTCTACAGGTTTCGACGGCTTCGGAAGGCAATTTGGTCATTCTGATTTGCCAAGTGTCCCACATGGCCGTCGGAAACCGTCCCAGATTGCCGTTGGTCACCGTCGGAAATATGTCATTGATGTCGTCGGAAGACGTTACGAAACAAGATTCACATTCCGACGGATTTTCCTACGGTTTTCGACGGCCTTCCGGCGGCCGCCGATGGCATATATCCGTCGGAAAACACTGTTGTTCTTGTAGTGATACCATATCTTTATTCATGCTGTAATCGATCATTGTTGGATAATTGTGCAATGTTGAACCAGGGATTCGTCTTTGAAGCGTGTCAAAGTGACATTTTCTTTATGGAATTGATCGCCCCAACAATGTAGGAGATTGTTTAGGGATTAGCGGCGGAATTCATCTATGATACAACAAAGACTCTGCTTGCAGTCAACAACCAACTGCAAGAACAATCTGTGATTTTATCGAAGTTATAAAATATTACAGTGGATAAGGGAATTAGAAGAAGAAGAAGATTTATCATTAGCAAATATGGCCTTATTATATAAGATATGAAGTGGCACGGGTGCAACCGTTTGTAACAGTCAACATGCCAATGGACGCAACCATTCACCATGGCACCTTGACAAAACTTTGAGTCATCTACACCAAGTGAAAGTTCAAAGCCGCAAGCTACTTTCATCTATGTACTAATTTCATCGATGATGTGCAAACAAATCTTATTTACTTGAACTACGATGGCTTGATCTGCAAAGGTACATTGGCAATCACTTCGGTGATGTAGTCAATTTAACTTATTCAAGATAACTTTTCTATTTTAAATTTTTAATGGAAAATGGTGGGGATTGTTGGAAGTTTTTTCATAAAATTTTATAAATTGATTGCCACTACGAAATAGGGATCCAGGTGGATGGCAACCTCCTAGATGCGGGTGCGGGGGCAACGACCCTGGTGATGCCGACGGAGGTCCAGGGGGTAGCGCCATTTCCAAAAAAAGGTATGTATCGTTTGTGTTTAATTGGAATTTGTTATCTGATCTGTGTTGATTATGGTGCTGCTGTGTTGTGCATGTTTCATGTACAAGATATGTGTAATTAGTGTTTCTTTGTTTCCTTTGCTATTTCATGTTATATTTGTTTTCTTAGCCCAATAAGGCTTCGGCCCACGACTGTGTGTAACAAGGCTTAAGCCCGCGTGTGTGTGTAACTAGTGTAACAAGCTATTGTATATAAACATGTATGAATCTGTGTGTGATGAATAACACATACATGATTTTTCTCTTCATCTCTTCTTTCTCAAATCTCCATTTACTTTAACATGGTATCAGAGCCACAAATTACGAAGTTTGAATCCAACTAGGGTTTTACCTTTTATCTTCAGATCCGAACATCATATCATTCTTTATATCGTTTATCTTCCCTAATTCAAAGATTTGTTATTATGTCTGAAAATAAGATCTCAGTTGATTCGATCCAGATGATGCCGAAAATCACGGATCACAAATTAAACAATCTGAATTATTTAAACTGGAGCAAAACAATTCGTCTCTATCTCCGATCCATTGATAAGGGTAATCATTTAACTGAAAGTCCACCAAAACTAGATTCAACCGAGGAAATGGATCTGATGTGGTTAAGAGATGATGCGCGATTGTTTCTTCAGATCCGGAATTCAATTGATGGAGAGGTCATTGGATTGGTTGATCATTGTGAGTTCGTGAAAGAATTGATGGAGTATTTGGAGTTTCTATACTCTGGAAAAGGAAATGTGACCAGAATGTATGATGTATGCAAATCGTTTTATAGAGCAGAGAAACAAGAACAAACACTGATGAACTACTTTATGAATTTTAATAAAACATATGAGGAATTTAACTTGCTGCTTCCAATCAGCCCTGATGTTAAGGTTCAACAAAAAAAAGGGAGCAGATGGCAATAATGAGCTTCTTGGCTGGGTCACCATCTGAATTCGAACCAGAAAAATCACAAATACTATCTGGATCGGAGATATCATCATTGCAGGAGGTGTTTAGTCGAATTCTTCGTACTGAGGTGACTCAAATATCAAGTACTCCAGTTGACAGTGCTTTGATAAGTAATAGTAAGAATAATAGACCACCATGGACTAATGCACCACCATGGAATAATGCACAAAGCAATAGTAATAATGCACCAAGATTCTCTGCTCCAAATCAGATGTCTCAACCATTTAGGCCACCAAATCAGAATAAATTTTGTGCATATTGCAAGAAACCCGGTCACACAAAATTTGAGTGTAGAAAGTTGCAATATAAAAACTCCTTGGCCAACAATAACAATAATGCAAATACAAATAAAACAGTATTGATGACTGCTGATGAATTTGAGAGATATGCAAAGTATCAAGAAGCTTTTGAGAAGAATCCATCGAGTCATATATCTTCCTCTACCACTGTTGCTGTTGCTAGTATTGAAAAACCATCATCTAAATGGATCATAGATTCAGGAGCTACAGATCATATGATAGGTAACAGTTATTTGCTTTCTGATATTCAAAGTAATGAATCAACACATGCTGTCACTTTAGTTGATGGATCACAAACTTATGTTTATGGAACTAGGAAAGCAAACTCGCATACTCAACTGCCCCTAAAATCAGTTTTATATTTACCAAATCTGTCATTCAACTTAATGTCAGTAAGTCAGATCACTAGCAAACTTAATTGCTATGTATCTTTCTTCCCCGGTCACTGTTTGTTTCAGGACCTTACAACGAAGCAGATTATTGGTAGGGGACAAGAATCTGGAGGCTTGTACACACTCAATGAAGAATTATCCAAAAACATTGCTTGCTCAAGTATGATATCTGCTCTTAAAGTTCACTGCCAGTTAGGTCATACATCTCTTACATTACTCAAGAAACTTTGTCCACAGTTTAATTTTCTGTCTACAATAAATTGTGAATCATGTCAATTTGCCAAACATCATCGTGTTAGTTCATATCGTAGATTAAATAAAAGGGCTAATTCGGTGTTTGATTTAGTGCACTCTGATGTATGGGGTCCTTTTTCTGTTGTTTCAAAGAAAGGATATAGATATTTTGTTACATTTGTTGATGATCATTCAAGAGTAACATGGTTATACCTAATGAAAAACAGATCTGAGCTATTCTCTATTTTTTGTAACTTTTGTGCTGAAATAAAAAACCAGTTTAATGTGTCACTTAAAACTTTAAGAAGTGATAATGCAAAGGAATATACATCCAGTTTGTTTAGTGATTACATGGCTAATAATGGCATTCTCCATGAGACCATGTGTTTATACTGCTTCTCAAAATGGAGTTGCTGAGAGGAAGAACATGCACTTAATTGAGACTACTCGAGCACTCTTGTTCCATATGAATGTACCCAAAGCTTTTTGGGTAGATGCAGTGGCCACAGCATGTTTTCTGATCAACAGAATGCCTTCAACAGTGCTAAAGTATGAGATCCCCTTCCAAGTCCTATGTCCTAATAAATCTTTGTATACAGTGAAGCCAAGAATGTTTGGTTGTGTGTGTTATGTTAGGGATGTGAACCCACAACTAACCAAATTAGATCCAAAATCATTGAAGTGCATATTTGTTGGCTATTCAAGACTTCAAAAAGGTTACAAATGTTTCTGTCCCAGTTTGCATAAATACTTGGTGTCAATTGATGTTACTTTTCTAGAAGATCTCCCATTCTTCCCATTGTCTGATTCAAAGTCTTATGTTCAAGAGGAAAGTGGGAGTGATGATTGGTTGATTTATCCTACAACTTTGTCACAAGGGAGTGAACATAGTGAACTAAATCAAAGGGTAGAAACAAATTTACAAGAATCTGATAATGAGGAAATTCCAGCACATGATCCCAGTCTTGATTTACCAATAGCACTTAGAAAAGGTACTTGTCAATGTACATATCCTATATCCTCCTTTGTATCATATGATAAACTACATCCAGCAAGCTACACTTTTATTTCCAATCTTGATACTGTTTCTATTCCAAAAAATGTTGGAGAGGCATTGTCTAAACCAGAATGGCAAAAAGCAATGTTAGAAGAGACTGAAGCTTTGGATCATAATAACACCTGGAATTTGGTTCAACTACCAGACAATAGAAAGATGATAGGGTGTAAATGGGTGTTCTCAGTTAATGTTAACCCAGATGGGTCAGTGGCTAGACTAAAGGCTAGGTTGGTTGCAAAAGGATATGCACAAACTTATGGGACAGATTACTCAGAAACCTTCTCTCCAGTGGCTAAAATGACGTCCATAAGATTGTTTGTCTCTTTAGCAGCAAGATATGACTGGAAACTGCATCAAATTGATATTAAAAATGCTTTACTCCATGGGGATTTGATTGAAGAGGTATATATGGAGCAACCACCTGGGTTTGTTGCTCAAGGGGAGATAAGAAAGGTATGTAGACTAAAGAAAAGCTTGTATGGACTAAAACAAAGTCCAAGAGCGTGGTTTGGTAAGTTAAGTCAAGTGGTTGAAGCATTTGGCATAACTAAGAGCAGTTTTGATCATTCTGTGTTCTATAGAAATTCAAAAGAAGGAATTATATTGTTAGTAGTATATGTAGATGATACTGTGATTACTGGAAGTGATAGGAAAGGAATTTCATATCTTAAAGTTTTTATTCAAAAACAATTTCATACAAAAGATCTTGGTGAGTTAAAGTACTTCTTGGGTATTGAGGTGATAAGAGAAAATGGGCAGATCTTTTTGTCACAAAGAAAATACATCATTGATTTGTTAACCGAGACTAGAAAATTGGGTGCAAAGCCTTGTACTACTCCTATGATTACCAATATCAGTTTGACAAATGATGGTGAACTATTTAATGATCCAGAAAAATATAGGAGGTTAGTGGGTAAACTGAATTACTTGACAGTAACAAGGCCAGATCTTGCTTTTTCAGTTAGTGTCATAAGTCAATTCATGAGTTCTCCAACTATTCATCATTGGAATGCTCTAAAAAAATTCTATGTTACTTGAAAGGAACAGTGGGACAAGGTATTGTGTATGCTAATCATGGACATGGGGAGATAGAAGCTTTCTCGGATGCTGACTAGGCAGGGTCTAGGTCAGATAGAAGATCAACCTCTGGATTTTGTGCGTTTGTTGGAGGTAACTTAGTCTCGTGGAAAAGTAAAAAACAAAATGTGGTGTCTCGGTCCAGTGCTGAATCAGAGTATAGAGGTATGGCTAATGCTATTTGTGAACTAATGTGGATAAATCACTTTATGTCTGAGATAGGTTTGAAACCAAAGTTGCCAGCGAAATTATGGTGTGATAACCAAGCAGCAATTCATATTGCTTCTAATCCAGTATTCAATGAGAGAACCAAACATATCGAAGTGGACTGTCACTTCATTCGCGAGAAGATACAGCAGGGTTTGATCGTAACTGGGTTTGTCAGATCTGGAGATCAACTGGCTGACATATTCACCAAGGCGTTGAGTGGTGCGAGAGTGGAGTACCTTTGCAGCAAGTTGAGCATGATTAATAAGTATGCTTCAACTTGAGGGGGAGTGTTATCTGATCTGTGTTGATTATGGTGCTGCTGTGTTGTGCATGTTTCATGTACAAGATATGTGTAATTAGTGTTTCTTTGTTTCCTTTGCTATTTCATGTTATATTTGTTTTCTTAGCCCAATAAGGCTTCGGCCCACGACTGTGTGTAACAAGGCTTAAGCCCGCGTGTGTGTGTAACTAGTGTAACAAGCTATTGTATATAAACATGTACGAATCTGTGTGTGATGAATAACACATACATGATTTTGCTCTTCATCTCTTCTTTATCAAATCTCCATTTACTTTAACAAAATTCAAACATTAAATGAAGATGACTATTTGGACCAAAAGATGTCTGCTCGTTTCAACAGTCAGCACCAATAGATGCCGAACCTTATGTATACACTACAGTTTTTTGTCATCGTTAACAAAAAAACTACTTTCTCGCTTTCTAAATCAAAAAAAAATATTCACACATTACTTGTAAATATTTTCGAGTGTTCTTTTGATTTGTTTAAATGGTCACAACTTACACAAACATACTCTATAGTATCCCTTGTGATATGAGATGAGGAAAAATATCTTTAAAAGAAAGCAATTCAACCACGTCTTGAAGTGATATATCTATTCAACTTACAACATGTCGTACACGAGTTGGATCAAAAGATATTGTGTATTTTCAAATCCGTTTATCTCGTGTATATATATTTGTCTTAACAAAAACAAGATTAGAACTTAATGTGGTTGTGCTTTCTATGTAGAGGGCTTTTGTCAACTTTTGTTAATATTTATAGTGTATTAAATTTTTGATATAAACATAAATTGTTGATATTGTGGTTGCGTTTTAGTAGTAGTCAATGCTAAACACTCCTAGTGGTAATCACATGCACACACGAACTTTTTTCATAAAAGTTATAAAGTCGTTTTACAAATTTTACATCACAGTAAAAAATTCATAGCAACAAGATATATAATAACAAGTTAACAGACTAATCTATGGCTTGTATGAAATTGTTACCGTATGCCATAAGGGCACATATCAAGTTCAGTGAAATTATCAAATGATATCCTGAATTCAACTTATATTTTATTGCCTAAGGGCAAATTAGATAATCGTAATAATTTTTTTTAGTCTTTTGTACATCTAAATAGCGTCATTCAGTCGGCTTCTCATTTTATTTAGTCGGCTTCTCATTTTCTTTGGGAAACTTGAAGTTATTTTGATATTTTTTGGAATTGTTTTTCTTCTTCTAATTTTGCGAAGAGCTTCTTCTATAAAAGTGATACTTCTCTTCTAATGGTTAATACTATTTTGCAAACGACTGCAACTCTTCGGTCAAACTTTTCAATACCATAAATATGAGTTTTTGAAAGGAGATTTGATCGAGTTTTCTACTCTCTTGCTCTCAAATATGTTATATTGTGAATGCTTTAAAATTGCTAAAAAAGTCTTAGAAATGATCACTCTATGCTTTCAATTATAATTCATATTTTTGTTATTTCTTTGCACACATAACATAGCACTATCAAGAAGGCTATAGGAACAGCGTGCTTAACATTGACAAATATGTGTGCCGAAGAATATATCATTGTCGAATTACAAAGGAAAAAGCTCCGTTCATGACGATCAAACATAGTCATGTAATGTCTATTACTCCGGATTAAGTAAGTGATTGGATTAGTAAAAACTCTGAACAGGCGTGTAGGGATTTGACGTAGAATGATAGTCTAAACTAGTAAAACAATTCTAGCATGTCTACTTTTATTATTTAATATATATATATATATATATATTTTCTATATTGAGTTGCTTACTCAGTACACTTTATCAAGTATTGGACATACTACATGATCATGTGTTGGCCATATAGCAGGTGACCCCGACTAAGAATTTCCATGAAGGCAAAGGGGCTTGAAATCTGGGATGCTACTCAAAATAAATACGAAGATCTCACTAGTCCATTGAGTATGTGTACAGATGTTCAAAATGCTGCCACCATTAATAACTCAAAAGCAATGAACATATTATTTTGGGCATAAGAATGAGTTTACTAGAGTAATGCTATGTAAAACAAATATGTCATATGACACATACTGCAAATTACAGACAAAGGCACAAACAAAGTAAAACAAATGAAATTTTCTATGCTTAAGAACCAACTAAAAGGTTTTAAAACGAAACCAAATGAGATTTCGAAATTGAAATCGTGTCAAAGATTTTGACTCCTTAACCAATGATAAATTCAACATTATTTTCAAAACAAAAAAAAGATAAATTCAACATAAATTTAACCATTGTTTTATCAAGTAAACATATGTCTCTTTCTTTGACAACTTTACGCTACAGTCCATAGGCCTACGTTAAATATCTGCTAAACATTTAAGATTTCGCAAAGGAGTTTCAAATGAATGTAAACGCCACAATAATAGCTGCATGCGTGCAATCGTCTTCCCTGTCCTTGATGCAGCCTACATATCTCATACTTTTGTACTTGGATCTTTCTTTCGTCTTCTTTTTTAATCTTTTAGAAGATTTATACATAAAATATTTAGATCGACTGCATTACTGGCAATATATAAAGTGATAGTTGGCCATATAATAACGGAGGTTATAAAGGATTCAAAAATATACAATTAAAATATTCCAATTGATTTGATAAGACGATAGAAAATCTATGGATTTTTTTGACATATATCGTTGGCTACTTGAGATATCAGTTGGATTGTTTTAGTGTTCTTCAATTAGGCATGCAGAGACAGTACATTTAAGCATTATAACCATTGGACATGTTCACTTTTTTAGAAATTCTTTACTGTTCGATCTTTCATGATTAATGATGAACAATTCAAGTAATAGCCCAAGGATCACCAATACCGAATATTTCACAAACAAAACTTAATATGATTTATTGTTTAAGATGACGTACCTTGATTAACAGTGGAAGATGTAATGGCTGTCATCTTCTTCTTCTGACTTCTAATAATTACTCTTCTTCTCAGAATTCGGTTTCTCTATCCAACCCTATTTCTTTATGTGTTTCTTGATGGAGAAGAATACATCTGTTAGCTGGGAGAGAGAGGACCCAATCCTTTATATAACATTTAACTCTAATTCTGGTACGTCCATCATATACCAATTCAACGCTTAAGATTAATCACAGACCTAATGTTCTAATTATAGAACGGTCTATTTATGACTTAATTAATTGGGTCACATTAAGATTAGAAATTGCATAACGTTAAAGGTAAGTGAAACGTTCTATTTATGACCTAATTAATAGGGTCACATTAAGATTAGAAACTGCATAAAGTTAAAAGTAAATGAAACGTTCTATTTAAGACCTAATTAATAGGGTCACTTTAAGAATAGAAACTGCATAACGTTAAAAGTAAATGAAATGATTGCAGTTTCTAATAGCGGATTTCTAACATTCTCCCACTTGACCCGATTATTCATAATATCAAGTGTTAAACATCGTACTATGATAAATTGCTGAGAGTTATGGTGGTTGTGCATTATTAATTCAATGCATTCTTTTCCGTATACTACAATACCAGCAATCCATCATTTTGTACTCATAATTTATATAAAACAGCATAATGGTCCACATAATGTCTTATATCATAATGATTAAACATGATATCTTTATAAGACTCTTTCTTGTTTAAAATTACATAAAGTACGTACTACCACATTAAAACAAGAGACACATAATTGTGTATTAGAAACACACAAAGGAGCTCAGAATGTCACACATCAATTATTATTAATACAACCAAGATCCATTCTTTGAACAAGTTCCTTAAATTGTCTTGGCTGTAACCCTTTCGTCAAAGGGTCTGCAATCATAAGTTCTGTCCTGATGTGCATGATTGGCACTCTTTGTTTCTGAACCTCATCTTTCACAACAAGATACTTCAGTTCCATATGTTTGGCACCTTTAGAGTACTTGTCGTTTTTTGAGAAAAACACTGCTGCAGAGTTATCACAATAAATTTTCAGCGGCTTGCTAATGGTGTCGACAACCGCAAGTCCTGAAATAAAGTTCCCGCAACCATAATGCATGAATTGTGGCTTCATAACATGCCACAAATTCTGCCTCCATAGTAGATGAAGCAACGATAGTTTGTTTCGCACTTTTCCATGATTTGGCTCCTTGAGCAAACATAAACAGGTAACCAAAAGTCGATTTTCTAGTATCGATGCATCCAGCAAAATCTGAATCGCTATATCCAATCACCTCCAATTCATTGGATCTACTATACATGAGCATGTAATCTTTCGTGTCTTGTAAGTACCTCAACACTTTCTTTGCAGCTTGCCAATGTTCCCTTCCTGGATTACTTTGGTACCTCCCTAACATACCGACCGCAAAATTGATATCCAGTCTAGTACAGGTTTGAGCATACATTAGGCTACCAACTACAGATGCATATGGAATTGATTCCATTTCCTTTCGTTCAACATCATTCTTAGGACATTGCATGAGATTGAATTTATCACCTTTCTGTACAGGAACTTTCCCAGGTGAACACTTACTCATTCTAAATCTCTCTAGAATCCTTTCGATATATCCTTTCTGAGACAATCCCAATATTCCTTGTGATCGATCACGAAATATTTCTATTCCAATCACATAGGATGCCTCTCCCATATCTTTCATTTCAAAGTTCGTTGAGAGAAATTCCTTAGTCTCATGCAATATGCTTAAATTATTTGCAGTAAGCAAGATGTCATCAACATAAAGGACTAGATAAATAGACTTGCTCCCACTGGTCTTTTGGTATAAACAGTGATCAACCGTATTTTCCTTAAAACCAAAAGATGTAATAATGGTATTGAACTTAATATACCATTGTCGGGATGCTTGTTTAAGCCCATATATTGACTTCTTAAGTTTACACACCAATTGTTCTTTACCTTTTACATAAATACCCTCAGCTTGATCCATATAAACATCCTCATCAAGATCTCCATTCAGAAAGGCTGTTTTCACATCCATTTGATGCAATTCCAAATCATAATGTGCTACTAATGCCATTATTATTCTTAGTGAGTCCTTTTTCGAAACAGGAGAAAATGTCTCCTTGTAATCAACACCATCTTTCTGAGTGTAACCCTTAGCAACAAGTCTAGCTTTATACCGTTCGATATTACCACTAGAGTCGTGTTTAGTTTTAAAAACCCATTTGCATCCGATTCTTTTACAGCCATGTGGTAATTCAACGAGATCCCAAACTTCATTATGTTGCATGGATTTTAGTTCTTCTTTCATGGCAATAATCCATTCCTTTGGCTCTTTACTTTCTACAGCATGTGAAAACGAAACTGGGTCCTTATTGATTCCTATATCGTAATCTGATTCTTGCATATAAACCATATAATCATTAGAAATTGCTGACCTACGATCTCTTTGAGATCTTCTTAATGCTACTTGTTGTGGTTCATGCATATCATCATTATGTAAGTCATTTCCTTCAGGAAGTACTTCTTCATTTATATGTTGTTCATCATCATGCTGTTCTCCAACAGCTGGAACAACATTTGGAGTAATAGTAGATGGAGGAACTATTCTAGGCAATGTTACATTTACCCTTGTTTCCTTTATTTCCACTATTTCTCTTCTAGTACTCCCACTGACTTCTCCAATCTCAATGAATCTAGCATTACCAATTTCTACAATTCTTGGACTATGATTAGGACAATAAAACACGTATCCTTTAGATTTTTTAGGGTAACCTAAAAAATACCCACTAATCGTTCGAGAATCTAATTTCTTTTCATGTGGATTATAAATTCTCGCTTCCGCTGGACAACCCCAAACATGCAGGTGTCTTAAGTTAGGTTTCATGTAAGTCCATAATTCAAAAGGAGTCTTTTGAACAGCTTTACTAGGAACCCTATTCAACAAATAATTAGCGGTTTTGAGAGCATACGACCACAAATTCTTAGGTAGTGTAGAATCTGACATCATACTCCTAATCATATCTATTAACGTCCTATTGCTCCTTTCTGCTACACCATTTTTCTATGGTGTCCCTGGCATTGTGTATTGCGCACATATGCCACGACTTTAGAGGAATTTTGCAAATGGACCTGGACACTGGCCTGACTCATTATATTTGCCATAATATTCACCACCTCAATCAGACCTTATGATTTTCACCTTTTTATCTAATTGCCTCTCAACTTCCTTTACAAACGTCTCAAGGACATTCACAGATTGAGATTTTTCTTGAAGAAAATAGACATAACCATAGCGGGAAAAATCGTCAATAAAAGTGATGAAATACTTTTCTCCATTAAAGGCTGGAGTGTCCATAGGTCCGCAAATATCAGTGTGTATTATTTCAAGAAACTGGCTGCTTCTAGTGGCTCCTTTCTTATTATGTTTGGTTTGTTTACCTTTAATACAATCCACACATAATTCTAGATCACTAAAATTCAAATTTGACAAAATTTAATTACTTACTAATCTCATCATTCTTTCTTTGGATATGTGACCTAGTCTTTTATGCCATAAGAAAGCAGAATTTTCATTCAACACGCTACGTTTGCATCCAACATTATTTATTACATTCAGCAAGGAATTCGCATAAGTGTCATTTAGTTTCAATTTATATAAACCATCAATTAGAATACCAGAACCAACATTATCAGTATTCTTATATAAATCAAAACAACCAGATCCAAACGTACATCTAAAACCAGAAATATCCAACTTACTTACGGAAATAAGGTTTCTAGATAATGAAGGTACATAAAGCGTACTATATAAGTCTAATACATATCCAGTTTCTAGAATTAGACGATAAGTCCCATTGCCTTCTATTGTGGATTTCATTTCGTTTCCCATGAAGACAAAACGATCTTCATTTGGATTTATGGTTCGGATCATAAGAAATCCCTACATATTATTGGAGACATGAGTTGTAGCACTAGTATCAAGCCACCATGTATTAATAGGAACTTCAACTAAATTTGATTCAAAACATACGAAAGATAGATGATTACCTTTCTTTTCGAACCAAGCTATCCTTTTCGGACAGTCATTTTGATAACGTCCTTTCCTTTTACAGAAATGACATCGAACATCCTTTAGTTCCTTCTTTTCCTTATCCTGCCCATTCTTAGCAGGTGCCTTTTTCTTCTTGAAATGACTTGATTTTCCATTCTTTTCTTTACCAGCTTTATTACTCACAAAACTTACTGAGTGATTCACTTGATTTTTCAAACGTCCTTCTTCCTGAACAAGTCTACTAGCCAATTCATTAACATTCCACTTATCCTTTATAGTGTTATAGTTAATTTGAAAAGGTCCATATTCAGAAGGTAGCGAGTTCAGGATAAACTGGACAAGAAAAGAATCCTCTACTGTACGTCCAAGGGAGTTTAACCTTTCTGCAAGATTAGTCATCTCTATAATGTGCTCTTGCATAGTTCGTGACCCATCAAACTTCATGGTCGTGAGTTCTGCCATAAGAGTACCAGCGAGTGACTTATCAGCTGAACGAAAACGCTCTTCCACAAACTGCATATATTCCTTAGCACTTTCTATTTGCGGAATTGTTGACTTGATGTTGTTAGCAACAGTCATCTTAATAAACATAAGGCTCAATCTGTTACTGCGTTCCCATGCTTTATGGTGTGATTTTTCTGTCTCAGTACTAGCTGTTGTAAGAGCAACAGGTTTATCCTCAAGGAGTGCCAAGTCAATATCCTGAACACCTAAATGGAAATTGACTTGTTCTCTCCATTCAGAAAAATTAACACCGGTGAACAATGTAACAGATGAAGCATGTGTATTCATGGGAACTACCGCAAATTAAATAAAAAAATTGAAATAACTATAAGCTCATTGATAACGCGATTCAGATATGTACATAATAGTATAATATAGCACTCCTTGGGGTAGATACTATCTTATACTTAACATAATTAAATACCAAAACATAAGTAAGTAATAAATATATTCAATTAAATAGAACTGACATCTTTGGATGATTAATATTTATTTAATCAAGATATCTATTAAACCTCATCATGTCAACTAGTTATAGAACAAGACTTTCCTTTGGGTAAGTTCTCAGGTTCTATCATTAGTGACGCCCGTTTTTAATTGGTATTATTATAACTGGCAATTTCTATCAATAATCATTTTGTCACTTATGCACTAAATGATTATTCTGATTTTGACCACTTTGGTGATTAACAAAATCATAAATCTCATGTGCATAAATGACTTATAACACATACTTGATTAAACATCATGAGTAAAGCATAGAACAGATCAATTGCAATCATAGGAAATATTCAGTTATTGATTGGTGGCTCTGATACCAAATGTTAGAAATTCTTTATTGTTCGATTTTTAATGATTAATGATGAACAATTCAAGTAATAGCCCAAGGATCACCAATACCGAATATTTCACAAACAAAACTTAATATGATTTATTGTTTAAGATGACATACCTTGATTAACAGCGGAAGATGTAATGGCTGTCATCTTCTTCTTCTGACTTCTAATAATTACTCTTCTTCTCAGAATTCGGTTTCTCTCTCTAACCCTATTTCTTTATGTGTTTCTTGATGGAGAAGAATACATCTGTTAGCTGGGAGAGAGAGGACCCAATCCTTTATATAACATTTAACTCTAAATCTGGTACGCCCATCATATACCAATTCAACGCTTAAGATTAATCATAGACCTAATGTTCTAATTATAGAACGGTCTATTTATGACTTAATTAATCGGGTCACATTAAGATTAGAAACTGCATAACGTTAAAGGTAAGTGAAACGTTCTATTTATGACCTAATTAATAGGGTCACATTAAGATTAAAAACTGCATAACGTTAAAAGTAAATGAAACGTTCTATTTATGACCTAATTAATAGGGTCACATTAAGATTAGAAACTGCATAACGTTAAAAGTAAATGAAACAATTGCAGTTTCTAATAGCAGATTTCTAACACACTTAACCTATCCTTCTTACTTTTAAATTGAACGAACAAGTTCTACATCCAGAAAAGACAAAACCAATCACGAAATCAGTTTAAAAAAATTATAAACAAATAAAACGGCAACAACTTTTCCGCTTTAATCAATTTTTGCATTAAAATGCAATCTCTACGAACTTTTAACCACCAGTCGGATGTTTAGTTCACTAGCTATAAAGCCAAAGAACACTAACCACGATCAATTTAACAAGTCGTATCTAGTTTCCTGGTGTCTAGTTCGATTTGTTATTTCCACTGAACAAGCCATTGATATTTCTGCTCCTACATCAGCTGAATGGTTTCCAAAAAATGATCAGTCTAACCTAGACATTATATAAGATAAGATTTCAGTTAGTGAGGATGATTATTCAAAATGAAAGATACCAGAGGATCAAGTTGTGGAACACCATGCACAAGTGGAACTAGAGAATGAACACTATGAAGCAATCCATGAGGTAGTGGAGCCAAATAAGGAGGAAATGCCTGTAACAATAGAAGAAATTCAAAATCTTAAACATTAATATGGAGAATACCGAAGATGAACTTGATGAAGACATCAACAAACAAGGTAAGAATGTGCTTACAAAGTAAAATGCTTAATATGACAAACAATGCAAGCATAGGACAAACAATGCAATAAAGAGAAGAAAGCTATTTGCTAGAATGTTGGAGATCTTAATAATGACATAAGACAACAAGACCTCTACAACCTAAGGGTGAAATATAAGTAGAATACATTTAGTAATGAGATTGTTGAGATTTTGTTTCGAATTTGGTAACGAAGGGAATGTTCTACATGATAACAATAGTGGGTCAAAAGGTAGAATTTTATCACGGTGGGATAGTTCAATATGACAAGTTCATGTAATGCAAATGGGAGAGCTTGTAAATGCCTAATCATAAATGACTCCATGGAGAAGAACATCATGTAAAATAGCAGTTACATGGAGGAGATAACTTATACGGAAGGTGAAACCCAATATACTTTTTTACAATTCAACTTTTTAATGTTGAAATTTTTGACACAATTGTTGTAACAAAAAAAATCTCTTACTGTTACATGTTACAAATATCACACACACATGTGTGTGTGTTTTGAATGTCTTGAATGGATTCTTATTCTCTATTGTATTTCTGTTAATATATATATATATATATATATATATATATATATCATTTTTTCCATATTTACGTGAATAATATTTTGTTTTACATTATATCATTATGTATTTCCACTTAATTTAAACTTTGAAAAATTGCTATAATGTCTTCTTTTTTTCCATATGACACATTCGAATGGTCTATTACCATTATCGTACGGTTGTACTAGTATTCTCATAAACAATTTGTTTACAGAAGGACATTGTCTAAAAATCTCCCGAAATTGATAAGAGGCTTTTATTCCTATGATGTGCACTTAAATTTTATTTCTGAAAATGCAAAATAATGTTTATGGATTTCGCATTACACGCTTAAACACTAAAATTTAAAATAATAATAATAATAAATTTAAAAAAATAACAACGTTATTTGGACACACAGATTAGCTCTAACATAAATTTAACAATTGATTCCATTAACTAAATTCCTCTTTCTTTGAAAATTTTACGCTACAGTCCATAGGCCCATGTTAATTTTTGAAACATTTAAGATTTTCACAAAGAAGTTCAAATGAATGTGAACGCCACAATAATAGCTGCATGCGTGCAATCGTCTTCCCTGTCCTTACTGCAGCCTACATATCTCATACTTTTGTACTTTTGATCTTTTTTTCGTCTTCATTTTTAATCTTTTAGAAGATTTATACATAAAATAGTTAGAACGACTACACCATTCGCAGTAATAAAGTGATAGTTGGCTATATAATAATGGAGGTTATAAAGGATTCAAAACTACAATTAAAATATTGGAATCAATTAGGTTACCATAGAAAATATGTGGGAATATTTTGGCATATACCGTAAGCTAATTGAGGTATCAATTGTTAATCAACTTTTTTTTAAACACCCATAAAAAAGTTTAATTTGTAAACTCCGACCGTTTCATGTAGCTGACATGCACTACAAAAAACAGCAGCATTACCGACCACTCCAAACCGTCAACGGCCGTCGGAAAAAACCGTCTTCAATAAGGCCGTCGAAGGATTGTCTTTTCGACAGCTTTCCGATGACTCCGTCTATTTGTTTTCGACAGTCGACGACGACATTTCCGACGGCTTGCAACGGCCCGTCATGTACATATGATAGGTTATGAGTTGTCTAAAGTGTTGTCGGTAGCCATCGAAAACCGCCAAAATACGTGGAAGATAAGCCGTCGGTAGTAATTAGAAAGTTTTGGATGTCGTACTCCAACCTGAAAGCATTGTGTACGCAGAAAAATCACTAATACTGCATAACAAAAATTCGAACATACGAAATTTTTTCTCTCAATATGTCGTATGTTTCAACTTCTTCATGTCACGTTGTTTTTAACTATTCAATCAATGATTGTAAATAAATATTGATTCCTTGTGTCGGATCATCATGGTCAGAGACGATAATAGTGAGAAACATATATGGAGTTTTCATACACATCCACGGAGGTAAATTGTAAGGTGTAAGATAATAGACCAAGATTAATATTTAGAACCAAATTGAAAGAATGGTGAAAATCCATCCGTATACAAACAAAGTCTAACATTACAGCTCTCTGCTACAAAAAGCGGGATAAGTCTTAACAAAATATTTCTATACTTCTCCATCGACCGTGCGTGTTAGGGTACCTTCTTCATGTGTTCTCACACTATGTCATCTCATATGAGGTGCGGTTATAGAAGATACATATAACCTTTGAAGTTTAGGAGTGATATGTAAGTAAGGAATTCTCTTGTATGAAACTTCATTTCCTTTATTTTTTTCTTGGTTTGTATCTTTCCTCGTTATATATTCTACACGTCCTAAGATTGATGTCCACTTTCCAAAACAACATGCAATTATTTAAACATGTAACTTAATTTTGGTACGGCAAACTAAAAGAAGACATAAGATTTTTTAATTTTACAATGATTTTCGCACACTAAATTATTGGATGGTATATGTCATTTTGCAACTTGTACAACAGTTGTAAATCCAACTTCTGTGAAGTTGAATTTAGATTTCATAGCAATGTATTCTACAATTACTAATAATTGGTTGCCGCTTTTACAGCCATCACAAAGGGGTTTTTTATCTGCATTCAATAAATCATATATTTTCTTTTCTTCAATATTCGGTCCTTCTTCGACATCTACATCATTGTCATTAAGTGCAACCATAAAAAACATTAATAGTGTTGCATATTCAACCATATCTTCTACGATATTCGCCGTAACATTGTTATTACCCACCACCTCCACTAACACTACAAGATTAGGTGCAACAAGTTCTCTATGATGATCATACAAAAAATACTCCGGTAGGAAACCGTTTTGACACAAATGGTATTTTACCATATCCGGTTTGAAATGCTTCAAATGTTTGTAGTTACTACATGGACAATGAATTTTTTCATCGTTTTCATTATTACTTAAAACGAATTCAATAAATACGTGTACGCTATTATAAAAATGTTCCCTTATTAAGCCTCTCATTCCATTTCGTTGATACATCTAGCTCCTCCAATCAACAAAATAATTGACAAATTTTTTCTATTTCAAAAAGTATAATAAAATTCAAAAAATTATTGATCATTTTATGGATTGACATTTAATTTTTCAATTCATTTATACATTTTAATGTTTTATTAATTATATAATATGTTATCGTTATGCATTAATTTGTTTATATTTTAATGTTTTATTAATTATATAATAATTGAATCTTTAACTTCTTTTTTATAAAATCTTATATATTTTCAATTTTAACAATTATGAATATAATATTATATTTTCACTTCATTATTTTCTACTTTGATGGACGGCCATCCTAGCTACTTCCCATTATAAACACAATAATAATTACATTTCATAAATTATTTCATTTTAAACGATTCAACAAAATTTCAGCGGCACTTCTCCTTTATTTCCTATATCGTGCACAAATGTGTGTACACACGGAACAAAATGGAAATGCTGTCGAAATTTTATGAATCGTTTAAGATGAAATAATTTACAAAATGTAATTATTTTATTGTATTTGTAACTTGTCCAATACAGGGACAGATCCGACAAATATTGAATTAAATGAATATTGATATCCGCTTTATAACAAAAACGAATCTTTATATAACAATTCTGTGCAATACTCGTCAGACGGGGCCAAAACCACTCTAAGGGATTTAAAAAATAAAGTATGCTATACACAATTTCGTTTATATTAGCATTAATTCTAATTCATTATTTAAAATTCTTAACGATTAAAAACTAATAAAAAAAAAATTAAACGTATTTTGAATAACACTAATTTGTAAACTCTAACCGTTTGATGTAGCTCATGTAGCTGACATGCACTACAAAAAACAACAACATTACTGATCAATCAAAACCGTCGATGACCTTCAGAAATAACCATCGGCAACAAGGCCATCGAAGGATTGTCTCTTCGACGGCTTTACGATGACTCCGTCTATTTATTTTCGACGGTCGATGACGGCATTTCCGACGGCTTGCAACGACCCGTCGTGTACATATGATAGGTTATGAGTTGTCTAAAGTGTTGTCGGTAGCCATCGGAAACCGCCGAAATATGTGGAAGATAAGCCATCGGCAGCAATCAGAAAGTTTTGGGTGTCGTACTCCAACCTGAAAGCATTGCATATGCAAAAACATCATTAATAGTCCATAATAAAGAAGCGAACATGCGAAAATTCTTCTTTTTCGAAATGTCGTATGTTTCAACTACTACATGCCACATTGTTTTCAACTCTTCAATCAATGGTTGTAATAAACTTTGATTGTTTATGTCGGGTCATCAGGACCAGAGACGATAATAGTGAGAACCATATATGGAGTTTTCATACATATCCACAGAGGTAAATTGTAAGGTGTAACGATAATAGGCCAAGATGAATATTTAAAACAAAATTGAGAGAATGGTGAATATCCATCTGTACCTAACATTACGGCTCTCTGCTCCAAAAGCGGGATAGGTCTTATCAAAATGTTTCCATGCTTCTCAATCGGCTAGGTGTGTTAGGGTACATTCGTCATGCGTTCTCACACTATACCATCTCTTATGAGGTACGATTACAAAAGATGCATATAACTTTTGAAGTCTATGAGTGATGGATAAGTAATGCATTCTCTTGTATGGAACTTTATTTCTCTTCTTTTTTCTTGGTTTGTATCTTTCCTCATTACATATTCTACACTTTCTAAGACTGATGTTCTCTTTCCAAAACAACATGCAACCATTTAAACAGGTATCAATCTTTTAGTACAACAAAACGAATGCGGACATAAGTTTTTTCACTTCATAATGATTTTCACACATGAAATTATCGGGTAGCATTCGTTGTTTTGCAACTTGTACAACAGATGTAAATCCAGCTTCTGTGAAGTTGAATTTAGATGATTTCATAACAATGTATTTTGTAGTTACTTATAATTGGGTGCCGCTTTTACAACCATCCCAAAGGGGTTTTGTAACGACCTGTATTTTTACGGATCGAAACATCGTAAAACAGTTGACATTTGGTCGCATTGTTGATAAGTCGTCCAGAGTCTAAGTCTTAGGTCGTGTGAGAGTGTGGAGAGACCTAAGGATTTGAAACGACCTAAGAAGTTAGGTCGTGTGATAGTTAGGTCGTAAGGTGGTTAGGTCGTATGGTAGTTTAGGTCGGTCGAGCGACCTAAGAGTTGACGACATATAGAAGTTAGCGACCTAGTAGACTGGACGAGGTAAGGACTTAGGTCGTATAAGAGATAAGTCGTGAGGTAGGTTAGGTCGTGTAAGCGACTTAAGAAATAGGCGACCTAAAGAAGCGGCGACCTAAGGGTTAGCGGTATAGGAGTTAGCGAGTTAACGACCTAGGAGATAAGCAGGTTAGAGACTTAAGGAAGTTAGGTCGGCAACGACCTAAGAAGCTGGTGGTAGCAGTGGGTGACCTAAGGAAGATAAGTCGTAAACGGCTTAGGAGTTAGGTCGTGAAGTATTAGGTCGCGAGGTGTTAGGTCGTAACCTAGTTAAGTCGCATAGGTATTGAGTATAGTTAGGTCGCGACTTTGTTAGGTCGCTAAGTCGCATCCTTGTTAGGTCGTAACCTAGCTAAGTCGCGTGTGTGCTAGGTCGCGTGAGTGTTAGGTCGCGTAAGGGCTTAGCAGTTAGGTCGCGGATGCGCATGTGTTAGGTCGAAGAAGCGCTTATGCGTTAGGTCGCGTGGATGCGCATGTGTTAGGTCGTAGGTTGGGATTGTTAGGTCGTAGGGTTTTAGGTCGAAGGGTTTTAGGTCGTAGGTCGTGGATGACCTAACTCCGAGTGAGCGACCTAAAGTGATTTCAGCCTATAAATAGAAGGGTTTTTCTCCATTTTTGGGATCCGGATTTCGAAGCGACGAAGTGCTGCCATTTTGAGAGCTCGACTTCTACACTTCTTCCCTTCTTTTCTCCACTCTAATCTAGTGATTCCTTCCATCCAAATCGAAGATCAAATTGAAGATTCAAGAGCTTAGATTGAAGATCTACATCCATTGAAGAGAGATTTCATCGTTTGAAGCGGATTTGTGATAGATCAAGTTAGATCCTTCGCTATCCAGATCTGAAGTGTGTTGCTTTGGGGTTGTTTAGGTGATTTGGTGAGTGGTGATTATCTCTCACACGGATCCAAAGGAGTATATCGGATCGTTGGCTTGATTTTGTGCTAAAGTAGTGATTTCCATGCATTTTCCTAATCCTAAGTATAGATCAATATAGATCCATTGTTCATATTGATTTGGCATCCATTTTACTACATGTTAACCTATGCAAGTTCATTCATCAAGATTATAGAGATATTGCTCATGTTTTCATGCTTGTTAGACTTTTGACTCTTTAATTACGAAATTGCCATTATTGTTATAATTGTCTATTTAGATCATATTTGAATGCTTGTTTACTTGGATTGATGTTTGATTTGATTGATTGCTATGAATTAGATGATTGATGATTTGATTTAGACCGAAGATGATTCAAAAGCTAAGGGAAAGGCTCTTGAATTGGAAAAGCTGCTCGTGGCATATGTAGCGGATGGTGAAGCTCATATGGATAGATTTGATGATGATGTTGAGATGAAGCTTTGCTATGATGATGATGAGGCGAAGTATGATATGAGATAGTCTTGGTCTAATCCAGACGGGATCATTCCAAGCAGATTGACAACTCGGTGAAATGGTTCGGGTTTGAGGATAATGGTTTGCTCGAGAGGCGCTTGAGCTAGTATGGAAATAGTCGTCGAGGAGGATGACTAGAAGGCTGAGATCTCATCGTTGTTGAAGGTTCTAGCATGCTCAAAGCAAGAGTACGTTGGGCAGATTCGATAGTCCCTGAAGGCTACTGATTGGTAGTCAAGTACTCTGGGCAGATTCGATAGTCCTAGGCACGGGTCACGATGACGTGCGGAGTTATGTTTAGAACCGGGGTTTCCATTAGCCCTTGACGGACGGATGAAATAAAGAGCCGGTCATTCAATTAACGATGATATCGAAGCAATGATAACAGTGATAGCCAGAGTCATGGATGTTTGGTTGTATCATCATTCGGTCTCAAGAGCGGTATTTTCTGGGTGCTTATCTGATCTTGGTTTAGGCCTTGGGGGTTTGTACTTGGAAAACATCGCCCTTGACTCGAGTGATAATTGCTTTTTTTTAAATTGTATGCTTTGCTATGTTTGCTTCTGCTTAGTGTGTGTCTGGGGGCTATCACTGTAGAAAGAGGTGGAGTGGGAGGGTTGGATTCCTATTCCTTTTCCTTTATGCTCTTTTGGTATGTTGTTAGTTAATTTACCGCTCACTAAGACTGTGTCTGACTCAAGGCTTTATGTTTTAACTCCTATTGCCTTAGGCTGTTCATCCATTTTGGGATGGGCTGACTAGGTAGCAGGTGACAGGTGCTATTCTTGCTTCCCACAGTGCTGATATCGAAGATGAGCTGGAGGATTACATATTATTTTCTTACTATATGTACTGGATGTTCCGCTGTTTGTATATTCTCTGAGTGTTATGTAGTGAGGCTTGATGTATTGACTGTTCAGATGTTTGTATTCAACTATTATGAAGTTTTATTGATGAGATTCTATTCTGTGAAGCTTCACTATATATATATTCTATTGTATTTTGTCCATGCGCTGTGAGTAATACAATAGATTCTGTTGTTTAAATTTACCCTGGTAATCGTCCATGGTCGCCTGGCACACTTTACAGCGCACTATCTCTAGGTTCAGTGCAGGGGTCATGGGCGGTCGTCACATTTGGTATCAGAGCATTGGTTAATCGATTTTACCCAACGCTCGCTGACGTAACTACGTATGAGAGACGTAATTGTATTTTGATGGATGATTACTATATATAATATAGTAGCTTAGTAGAGTTCGAGTCCTTTAGGCAGTTGTTTCTCAAGGTGTGCTAATCATTCCTTTTTATAGATATTAAGGATGAGTCGAAGAGGGAGACCAGCTGCTAGGGAAGGCCGTACTGCTGAGGGGACTGCTGATTATGCTGCTATGTTCGAAGCTATGATGATTCGATCACGAGAAGGATACCAGTTCCGGGGACAGCAGTTGATGTTGGAGTTCAAGTTCAAACTCCAAAGCCGGTGGATTTTGCTAAGTTGTGTAAGGATTATTCTGCTCTTGGAGGGAAGGTTTTCTTGGGAACGGAACCAACCATTGAAGTCCAGAGATGGATAGATGCTTGTAGAAGGATCTTTGGTGATTTGGGAATTGAGGATGAAACTAAGAGGAAGTTAGCATCAAGGCATCTTCAAGGGAGATCTTCTGATTGGTGGAACTCTATCACCATTGATACTCCGGAGGAAGAGATTACTTGGGAGCAATTCCAAGCCAGATTTGAAGCTAAGTTCATTTCTACAGCTCAGAAGTCTGTTCTATTCAAGAAGTTTGTGGAGCTCAAGCAAGGTGGAAGACCAGTTCTTGAGTATGTTTCTGAGTTTGAAGCTTTGTCCAAGTATGCCCGGTCGTATATTGAATATTCGTATCAGAAGAATGAGAAGTTTGTGATAGGCTTGGACAGTTATCTTGGGAGGCAGTTGGTGGATCATTTGGACGATCCATTTGAGAAGCTTGTGGAGAAAGCTCTGAGGCACGAGAATCTGTTTCCTAAGGAAGGATTTGTTGTTGCTGTGACCAGGGAAGAGTCTAAACCACAGCAGGGTGGAAACAAGAAGAGAAAGCAGCAGCAACAAAAGGGTAAGGATGGCCAGAAGAAGCCGAAGGGCGAAGTGACATGCTTCAATTGTCAGCAGAAGGGCCATTTCTCCAGGGATTGCAAGAATCCTAAGGTGCCGATGAAATGCCACAACTGTGACAAGCCGGGGCATATCAAGAGGAATTGTCCAGAACCGAGGAAAGACAAGCAGATTGTGCAAGCTTATGCTTTGGGAGCTATTCCATCATTTTCGAAAGCTCCTACCGCTGAAGAGAAAGGAAAGAGTGTAGTGGTTCAAGGTACTCTTTTCCTATGTGGTGTTCCAGTTAGAGTGCTATTTGATACTGGGGCGTCGCATTCGTTTGTTTGTAATGAACTTGTAGGCCGGTTAGGTTTAGAACCGGATATTGTTGATAGGCCATTGGTTGTGACTAATCCAGTTGGGGGTTCGTCTTGTTTGTGTATGCTATGCCGTGGTCTGATTGTATCGAGTCATGGTTGCTCTTTTGTTTGTGATTGTTTTGTTCTGAACTTTGCGGGGTTCGGAATTATTTTGGGTATGGACTGGCTTAGGAAGTATGCAGCAAAGGTTGATTGTGAGAGGTTGGAGGTGACAGTCGAGAATGTGGAGGGGCGAAAGATTGTGATACGATGTAAGCATGAGGAAGGCGTCTTCATAAGCTTCATGTATTCGCTGGTTGTTCCACGGGATGGACTGTCATCTATGCCAATCGCTAATGGATTTGAGGATGTCTTTGACGAGGTCAAAGGGTTACCGCCGCATAGAGAGATCGAGTTTCGTATAGATCTAGTTGAAGGAGCCAGACCTGTTGTGATGCCTCTTAGGCGGATGGCGCCTAGGGAACAGCAGGAGTTGAGGGTGCAGGTTGATGATCTTTTGCAGAAAGGATTCATTCGGCGTAGTGTGTCCGAATGGGGTGCACCAGTTGTGTTTGCAACTAAAGCAGATGGATCGCTGAGGTTGTGTGTGGATTATCGTGAGCTGAATAAGTTGACTAAGAAGAACAAGTATCCATTGCCGAGAATAGATGACTTGTTTGATCAGCTTCACGAAGCTAAGGTGTTTTCTCAGATGGATTTGGCAACGGGATTTCACCAGTTAAGAGTGGCTAAGGATAGTGTGCCGAAGACTGCTTTTAGGACACCATCTGGTTTCTTTGAGTGGCTGGTAATGCCGTTTGGATTGACTAATGCGCCAGCATATTTTGTGGATCTTATGAATAGAGTGTTCAGAGATCAGTTGAGTAAGTTCGTGCTAGTGTTCGTGGATGATATTCTGATTTATTCCAGAACTGAAGAAGAGCACAAGACGCACTTGCATATTGTTTTGGAAATCTTGCGGAAACATCAGCTGAAGGCTAAGTTTTCGAAGTGTCACTTCTGGAAGAGTGAAGTGAGGTTCTTAGGCCATGTTATCTCTGGAAATGGAATAGCGGTTGATCCCGCTAAGGTGGAAGCAATCCAGGATTGGGGTAGACCTAAGAATGCATCTGATGTGAGAAGTTTTCTTGGATTAACAGGATATTATCGACGGTTTATCAAAGACTTCTCCAAGGTAGCTGCACCGTTAACAGGATTGACGAAAAAGAATCTAGTATTCAGATGGGATGCTAAGTGTGAGCAAGCTTTCGGAATCCTGAAAGAGCGATTGACAAGTGCTCCTGTTTTGACTATTCCAAGTGGGAATGATGAGATGGTGGTTTACACCGACGCATGTGGTACTGGACTTGGAGCAGTGCTGATGCAGAAGGATAAAGTTGTTGTGTATGCAAGTCGACAACTGAAGCCGCATGAAAGGAATTATCCGACTCATGATTTGGAGTTGGCGGCGATTGTTTTTGCTCTGAAGATGTGGAGACATTATCTATTGGGAGTTCGATTTGAGTTGTTTACGGATCATAAGTCGTTGAAGTATCTTTTCTCCCAAAAGGATTTGAATCTTCGGCAGCAGCGATGGCTAGAGTTTTTGGCATCATATGATTTTGGTATAGCTTATACTCCAGGAAAGGGTAACGCAGTGGCAGATGTGTTAAGTCAAAGACATGCAGGATTGGGAGCCATGTTTTCAGAATGGAAGAATCTCGAGTATTTAGCTAGATTTGACTTCAGGCCTAGATGTGAAATGGAACCTGAGATGTTGGCAAACTTATCGATAAGACTGACTCTTGTGGAAAGGATTGGCGAGAGCCAAAAGCAAGACGATAAGCTTGTCAAGATTATCCGTGATTTGGAATCTGGATTGGACCCAGAAAAGGATAAAGGATTCGAGGTCGATCGAGAGGGTTGGCTTCGAAAGCAAGGACGACTAGTTGTTCCCGATATAGATGAATTGAGAAGTGAAGTTCTGAAGGAAAGTCATCACTCGAAGCTGACAATTCATCCAGGTGGAAATAAGATGTATCGGGATATGAAGAGAACCTATTACTGGGAAGGTATGAAGAAGAATGTTGGAAATTTTATTTCCAAGTGTATGAACTGCCAGTTGGTAAAAGCCGAACAGAAGAAGCCAAGTGGATTGCTTCAGCCATTAGAAGTTCCTACATGGAAGTGGGAGCAAATATCGATGGATTTTATTGATGGGTTACCTAGAACAAGAACGGGAAATGAAGGGATTTGGGTCATTGTAGATCGTTTGACTAAGAGTGCAAGATTCATTCCTGTTCGATCGACTAGGACTGCATCAAAGTTGGCAGAATTGTATGTTAAGTGGATAGTTCGATTCCATGGTATTCTGAAGAGTATAGTGAGCGATCGAGACCCACTGTTCACTAGTGGATTTTGGAAGAGCTTCCAGGAAGTTTTGGGAACCGAGTTGTGTTTGAGTACAGCTTATCACCCTCAAACAAATGGTCAGACCGAGAGAGTCAACCGAGTTTTGGAAGATCTCCTCAGAGCTTGTGTTTTGGATTTCGGAGGATCATGGGAAGATCACCTTCATTTGGTGGAATTTTCATATAACAACAGTTACCAGTCAAGCATTGGTATGGCACCATATGAAGCATTGTATGGAAGACCGTGTAACTCTCCAACATGTTGGTTAGAGACAGGAGAAAAGCTGATACTTGGGCCAGAAATGATTCGACAGACTTCAGATTGTATAGAGATCATTCGACAATGAATGAAGGCAGCCCAAGACCGTCAGAAAAGTTATGCCGATAAGCGTCGTAAGGATTTGGAGTTCGACGTAGGTGATATGGTTTTTGTGAATATTTCTCCTCTGAAGAATGTTATTCGATTCGGGAAGAAAGGAAAATTGACTCCGAGATTTGTTGGACCATTCCCGATCACCGAGCGAATTGGAAAGCTCGCCTATAGATTGAAGTTACCAGAGAAGATGTCGGGTGTGCACAATGTTTTTCACGTATCATATCTACGGAAGTATGTGCACGACTCGAATACAGTGGTTTCTACTGATAGCTGTGAAGATTTCGAAGTTGATACAGTCGATAAGAGACCTCGTAAGCCGCTTCGTGTTGTGGAAACCGACACGAAACAGCTTAGGAGAAAGTTAGTTAAGTTGCTCAAGATACAATGGAGTGATGATGATAACGACTGTACTTGGGAGGTGGAAGAGAGGATGAAAGCAGCTCATCCTGAACTCTTCAAGGTATGGCCCTAGGGTGTCGTGTCATCTAACGACATTGTAACTTGTTCTAAGTTTTAGAATTCTGCATGCTAAGCTAGAATTGGATGCATGATTTGTTGATTGCTATGGATGGTAGGCATGCAGAATAGTCTTTGATTGCTCTGTTTGTTTGGAATTTTGGGGGCGAAATTCCTAAGGGGGGAAGAATGTAACGACTCGTATTTTTACGGATCGAAACATCGTAAAACAGTTGACATTTGGTCGCATTGTTGATAAGTCATCCAGAGTCTAAGTCTTAGGTCGTGTGAGGGTGTGGAGCGACCTAAGGATTTGAAACGACTTAAGAAGTTAGGTCGTGTGATATTTAGGTCGTAAGGTGGTTAGGTCGTATGGTAGTTTAGGTCGGTCGAGCGACCTAAGAGTTGATGACTTATAGAAGTTAGCGACCTAGTAGACTGGACGAGGTAAGGACTTAGGTCGTATAAGAGATAAGTCGTGAGGTAGGTTAGGTCGTGTAAGCGACTTAAGAAATAGGCGACCTAAAGAAGCGGCGACCTAAGGGTTAGCGGTATAGGAGTTAGCGAGTTAACGACCTAGGAGATAAGCAGGTTAGAGACTTAAGGAAGTTAGGTCGGCAACGACCTAAGAAGCTGGTGGTAGCAGTGGGTGACCTAAGGAAGTTAAGTCATAAACGGCTTAGGAGTTAGGTCGTGAAGTATTAGGTCGCGAGGTGTTAGGTCGTAACCTAGTTAAGTCGCATAGGTATTGAGTATAGTTAGGTCGCGACTTTGTTAGGTCGCTAAGTCGCATCCTTGTTAGGTCGTAACCTAGCTAAGTCGCGTGTGTGCTAGGTCGCGTGAGTGTTAGGTCGCGTAAGGGCTTAGCAGTTAGGTCGCGGATGCGCATGTGTTAGGTCGAAGAAGCGCTTATACGTTAGGTCGCGTGGATGCGCATGTGTTAGGTCGTAGGTTAGGATTGTTAGGTCATAGGGTTTTAGGTCGAAGGGTTTTAGGTCGTAGGTCGTGGACGACCTAACTCCGAGTGAGCGACCTAAAGTGATTTCGGCCTATAAATAGAAGGGTTTTTCTCCATTTTTGGGATCCGGATTTCGAAGCGACGAAGTGCTGTCATTTTGAGAGCTCGACTTCTACACTTCTTCACTTCTTTTCTCCACTCTAATCTAGTGATTCCTTCCATCCAAATCGAAGATCAAATTGAAGATTCAAGAGCTTAGATTGAAGATCTACATCCTTTGAAGAGAGATTTCATCGTTTGAAGCGGATTTGTGATAGATCAAGTTAGATCCTTCGCTGTCCAGATCTGAAGTGTGTTGCTTTGGGGTTGTTTAGGTGATTTGGTGAGTGGTGATTATCTCTCACACGGATCCAAAGGAGTATATCGGATCGTTGGCTTGATTTTGTGCTAAAGTAGTGATTTCCATGCATTTTCCTAATCCTAAGTATAGATCCATATAGATCCATTGTTCATATTGATTTGGCATCCATTTTACTACATGTTAACCTATGCAAGTTCATTCATCAAGATTATAGAGATATTGCTCATGTTTTCATGCTGTTAGACTTTTGACTCTTTAATTACGAAATTGCCATTATTGTTATAATTGTCTATTTAGATCATATTTGAATGCTTGTTTACTTGGATTGATGTTTGATTTGATTGATTGCTATGAATTAGATGATTAATGATTTGATTTAGACCGAAGATGATTCAAAAGCTAAGGGAAAGGCTCTTGAATTGGAAAAGCTGCTCGTGGCATATGTAGCGGATGGTGAAGCTCATATGGATAGATTTGATGATGATGTTGAGATGAAGCTTTGCTATGATGATGATGAGGCGAAGTATGATATGAGATAGTCTTGGTCTAATCCAGACGGGATCATTCCAAGCAGATTGACAACTCGGTGAAATGGTTCGGGTTTGAGGATAATGGTTTGCTCGAGAGGCGCTTGAGCTAGTATGGAAATAGTCGTCGAGGAGGATGACTAGAAGGCTAAGATCTCATCGTTGTTGAAGGTTCTAGCATGCTCAAAGCAAGAGTACGTTGGGCAGATTCGATAGTCCCTGAAGGCTACTGATTGGTAGTCAAGTACTCTGGGCAGATTCGATAGTCCTAGGCACGGGTCACGATGACGTGCGGAGTTATGTCTAGAACCATGGTTTCCATTAGCCCTTGACGGACGGATGAAATAAAGAGCCGGTCATTCAATTAACGATGATATCGAAGCAATGATAACAGTGATAGCCAGAGTCATGGATGTTTGGTTGTATCATCATTCGGTCTCAAGAGCGGTATCTTCTGGGTGCTTATCTGATCTTGGTTTAGGCCTTGGGGGTTTGTACTTGGAAAACATCGCCCTTGACTCGAGTGATAATTGCTTTATTTTAAATTATATGCTTTGCTATGTTTGCTTCTGCTTAGTGTGTGTCTGGGGGCTATCACTGTAGAAAGAGGTGGAGTGGGAGGGTTGGATTCCTATTCCTTTTCCTTTATGCTCTTTTGGTATGTTGTTAGTTAATTTACCGCTCACTAAGACTGTGTCTGACTCAAGGCTTTATGTTTTAACTCCTATTGCCTTGGGCTGTTCGTCCATTTTGGGACGAACAGACTAGGTAGCACTACAAGAAATATAGCTTTTTATTGCATCTATTCTCAGCGTTGTTAACTCAAGTGCAGTAAAAGTTGTTTAAGAAGTAAAAATGTTCATGAGCAAACGCTGAGAATAACGTAGGGTTTTAATTTCCACCATCAAAATACTGCCGCCACTCTCATCATACTTACCTAAAAATTTCAGTTTCCCTCTTTCTTCGAAAACCCCTCTTGCTACTCTTTTTTTCATTTTCCCTCATTTTGATTTCCCTTATATTTTTCTTCTTCTTTTATCTCCTTGATTGTCACTGCTCTGATTCGCCATTAATATCTCAGGTACTCCCTTGTTAATGAATCACCCTAATTCATCTTGTTTAGATTTAACGGATTAGTCGAATATTAGGTTTATTTCAATCGTCGATCCCAATTTCTATACTTCAGGTACTTAATTTTGTGTATTATCATGGGTTTTTTATGCGTATGTTATGAAAAGAGCTTCTTTTCACGTGGTCCATCTCAAATGTTTATTGTCGTGAGTTTACAATTCTCTAGGAACAACTATTACATGAGATGAATACTCATCTAATGTGATTTATAGTTGACTAAAAGAACTATTTAAACAAGTATAGTGTAAATTGTTTGTTGATTTCGGATGAGCCTTTTGATATGTAGAAAAAGTAGGAATTGAATCAATAGTGTTAATATTTTTTAATATATTTTTTAACTCTTCTTTTCCATTAATTTTTTTTCACCTGGATGAATTTATTGATGAGAATGTCATTATGTAGACTAAACTTCTACTGTACTATGTGAAAGTATACAACGAACACCAACATTTCACTGAACCTTATAAACAAGATCTTTTATTACTTTTAGGTGATTAAGATTATATGATATTGATGTTTTGAAAATAAAGATAATGCGCAATTTAACAGACCCTTTATTTCTTTGTTTGGGAACCTTTAACCTACAAAGATTTCTTGGATTTATCTTACTATAGTTCTACTTTTCTACCAAATATTGAATTTTTTTAGAAAAATAAGCGAGAAGCAGAAAATGAAATGCATGTTGTTATTTTGTTAAACTGATATTGCCTGGCACTTTGGCCAACACATTATGTATGATAAGTCTATAACAGTTTAGTGTTTTTGCTGATAAAAACATTTTGAGGTCAAAAGCTTGTTTCAGTGATATAACAATTTCAAATGATCTTTCTGAGTTACATAACAGTGACTTAACTTTTTTTAATGTGTATCAGTACTAGTTGAAGTGAAGATTAATTCTCAGTTTAACCTTTCATTGAATGGTTGAGAGTTCTGTGTGTATTGGGTTATGCTCTTTCTCTTTTTAGATAACAATACCAAAACAAAGTTTGATAAGTGGTAAGGTTTTATTTTATTATTGCTTTATTAATTTATCACAGTATGATGCCTTGTTGACTATTTTAATGGTATGTTCAGGTAATTTTAGGACTAGTGAGTGCACCTTATGAGGCTTCATGTCTGCATATATTTAAGGCCTGCCTTAGAAAATCTCCCATTGCAATGGAGGTTAACTTAGTGACTCCAGCCAAGTGTACTTAAGGCTTCAGTGGTGCTAATATCATCGAAATTTGCCAGGGTGCTTGCAAATATGCAATCAGAGAAAGAATACAAATCGGGTTACCAAATGACATGATGGGACTGGAGTAAAATCTTATTACATTTGCCGATATCATAAGGTTTTCTTTATCATACTATCATGAAATATAGTCTCATTACATTTGCTACCCAGCCTACATTATGTTGCAATCAGGAAAGCATAGAAATCAGATGACCATAAGATGACATGATAACATTCAAATGTGCTTTACCCCTTTGATTTATGTGTAATCATTTTTGTCAAAAATCTTAAAATCCTACGATTTAAATCCCGTTTCATATCGAATCTCACCCTTTACGATTCGATTTACATTTCGATTCAAACTTAGTTAAAACTGCATTCGAAAAAATTCATTCAATACATATTAATATACATATTGGGTCAATGATTCCAATTCTATGTTATCTAAACAAAATAAAAATGAAACAAAAGAAATAATTGAGTTTTAGTTATAGATATGGAAGTTCAAACTCAAAATCAATTTCAAAGCATGTACGAACCTCAAAATATTGTGTCTTTTGAATATACAATTCACGATTTGAATCCCGTTTCGATTTAAAATTTGAACTTTTCGATTTACGATTCGAATCTCATTTTGATAACCTTGTGTGTAATTGTTTCATTGATAACCTATTTTCAGGTATTTTGTCCATAAAATCTGCCTTCTTATCAAAACCTACTAGTAAAACTTTGACATATACCATATAACACACTGGAGATACATTTATATTTGATGGCTTATGAAATGTAAAATCCAAAATATATACCAACATGCATATACCAAACATTAAGCATAAAATACAATATGCCATATTAAACAGAGGAATATACAGAAATGTAGGTCTCTGAAATGACCTGCTAAAGAGATGATAACAAATACCTATGTACATGTGAGTATGTAAATATGATGTATTATATAAGTATAAAATCCGAGCAAGTGTATGATGTGACACTATAGTACCTACTGGATATGAATCTCAAGTGTGTGTGTGTGTGTAGTTATAATGCATCATATTTGTTGGTCTACATCATAACTATGCCATTCACACTAGCAAAGTTTACAGGCACATTGTCTTGTTCGTGATCATGGTGTGATACACCAGCTGAGTGTACATATTTTAATCCATAGAGTATATGATATAAGAAATACTGCATAATGACGGTGTAATACACCTTCACACCTTCACATTGTATTAACAGAAGAATCATCTTCACACCATCAAATAGTATTTTCTTTGTTGTGTTTCTCTTAAGGTGGCGTGTATTGAAGTCTTCCTAGCATTATACAAAGGCATTTGAAGCAACATAGGCATCTACATGTAAGGTGGTAGCTTCAACTGTTACGATTCCTTCGAGTTTTCAATTCCTAGCTGGTCCAGTTTCCTTCATTGGCCTTTGTCAAGCTAATTTTTTTTTCAGGTACAAAAAATAAAATAAAAATAAGTTACAGTGGTTAGAGTTCAAAAAACTTATGGCTAGACTTCAAGGCAGTGGTACAAATACAATAGAAGGAGAAGAAAGTGTGTGGTGGACTAAATCTAAATATCAGGTACTTTTCATCTAACAAATTGTTGAAGTTTTGAATTCCTCTTACTGTATTATATATTCTGATGTTTTAGCTAAAATTTGGGAAGTTTAATGTATTTCAACGCTATCATCACTCCCATAAGGCTGCTGAAGAGTTGTGTTCAAGTATATTTGAATTACATAATAAGGTCGATATCTGCTAGTTTAAGTCTTCTAGTTTAAATAATCATATGTTAACGTTGACTTTTTGCTTTTTTAGTTTTTGTACATCCTATAATAATGCTCCACATATGACAAAATATAACATGCTTAATTATTTATTTAGAAAATGAATCATTTTGCAGTTTAAAAAATTGAATGTTGGTGACAGTTGCAATTGAACAAGAAATTTAACCTATATTGTATAGATATTACAAGGGAGGAACTTCGAGTATTATGTCTAAATGTTATTATAACTATGAGCATTATATATGAATAACTATATTAGGAATGAAGTGTAACAAGGTAGCAGTAAATTCATTTCTGTCATTAGCATCGTTGAATATTCAGGGAATACACATTTTTGGGTTTAACTAAAATAACAATATGTTCACACTGTATCTATTAAGTGAATCCTATCTTCCCTCATCGTGGAATGGTAAACAAAGTTTGGCTGTTTAAATGAACCATCTAAAATATTAATGGGAGTGGATTGCAGGAAAGAGGTAAGCCCTTCAGAATGACAGGGTGGGGTTGGTTTATAGATACAAGTACCTGAACGACAATTAAAATTGGTGAAGTTTAACAAACAAAAAAGCAACACATTTTCAATTCATAAAATAATTATGAAAGGCAATGCCTTAGTTTGTACTTGTATCAAACTGAAGTAGTATATGTTCCAGAGCCTTTAGATGTTGGGCGGTTACAATAAGTGTAGATCATATTAGATGAACATAAAATAACATTGTCAATAGCTGGGACTATAAATCCTTGTCCTCTTCTTTATTCCCAGTTTGCATACATCCAGTAATTTAATTTAAGCAGTTAGATATAATTTTTATTTTTTTATGCAGACAACTTTTATTTATGCAGCTGCATGAAAGTATAAAATTCATGGATGTTATTTTATTTAAACTTTCATTTTTCCATAAGCAGCATGAAAGTATAAAATTCAGATGCTAACCTTTTTCTATAAACAGGATAATTTGATCGCCAAGGGGCACACTGTATTAATCTTCTCTCAAGCACGGAAAATGTTGAATGTTATCCAGGTATTATTCTGCCTCAATATGCATGCTTGTTACATATTCATGTAAAGAAAAAAATTTCAATCATTAACTAATTGGTTAGGCACTATTCTATCAGTATAACTTTTCTTATCCTAGTCATAAATGAACCAAGTACTCCTTTTATCTAACTACAAGACTGGATACAGATCAAAATCCGATCCATTGACGTGCCTCTACATTAAGGTACTTGCATATTAAATCATAAATCAAAAATACAATGGATAGCTAAACTAGACAAGCTTAAACTTGGTTGAGTGTACTATAGGGGTATGGAATTTTTCATTGCTGTGCATCAGGTCAACAACTCGACAAGGGTTATGGCTATTTTTGTTATGTTAGAAATTTGAAGTTTGATGGATCTTTCTTTATACATTTCATTTTGGGTTTCGTAATTTCTGTTAATTTACTACCGGTATACACATTTTATTTCTGGTTGAATGAACATTAGCATGAATAAATCAAGTTCATCTCCATGGCTTACCACATCAAAACAGTAGATTACTTTGCTGTTGGTTGTTCACTCTCTTACGTGGAGGAGTTTTTTTTCATACTCATAGGTTGATGTGTCATTTTGTACATACCTGAAAGGTCTGTCTTGACTTAGAGCTGAATATTGGTTCCTACACGTGTACACAACTGTATAAAATAACTGCCGCATTCACACACATACAAAATTTCTGAAATAGTCTCCTCGACTAAAATATGTACGTTCCTACAATCTCTATACATGCTCTTATGAAGCCGAGCTCACCAGTATGGATTCTAGTTGTGTCTAGGACAAAGAAAAATATTTGATTAATCCAAATAAACACTGTCGTTTCCTTATATTATTATTATTCAACAGAACCAAAAGCCTTCTGATGTCCTTGGATTACTGGATCTTCATTTTGTTATGTTCTATTTGTTTTTGCATCTGTTACGTAGGAAGCAATCATTACTGTAGGATATAGGTTTTTGTGAAATGATGGCACAACAAAAATTGCAGATAGAGAACAACAAGATGTTTTATAAGGCTGTGGTAATGGTGCAACACGAGAACAACAAGAGGAAGTGCTAAGGCTGTGGTAATGGTGAGATATTTGTTCACCTTTTGTTGATTTCATTCAAATTTATGCAAAAGCAGAGCTCTTGAATCACGAATGTAGGGTTCAAGGTAACTTTTCCTATGTGCTTGTATTTTAGGTCTAGTAAGTATTTGAACTTCATTTATCTTTGTAGTGGTTTCAGTCTCTTTAACGAGAAAACTTGTATGAAATATAATGCATAGTTCTGGCAGCATAAGGTCAATAAGTAAGTGGAATAAACAATAAGAAAGCTGGAAAAATATAAAATCGACTGAACTAATACTAAAAACTGAAAGTGAAGACGATGTGTAGCAAAAGTGAGGCTTGTTGCAGCTAGAGATAAGCGTGATGCTGAAATACTCATGATGCATAGCCAAGATGCAGTTAGAGATAAGAACTTACAGGTTTGTCGAAGCATTTTATAATTTATACTTATAGTTCCAGACTATATTATTTCACCTGATCAATAATATAATGTTTGTATCATAATATACAAGTTAACAATGTCCTTAATTTGAAATTATGCATTTCTGTCACCCATTAGGATCTGTGATTGTCCTTTCTTAGAAAAATAATGGGTTATAATAAAATATATCATGCCCTCTATCTATTTTGTATAACTACCGACTACATTTTTAAAACTAGTTAGAATAGAATCGAAAATAGTACAGTGCATTCTTACATCTTGCTTCAATTACTACAATCATATGCTTATCTCTTCAATTTAATGTCTGAAACATATTGTCATCGACATGAAATGATTACTGGTTTGTGAACCCTTGTCACATTATATATGAGAATACATAGTGGATGTTGTTGATCTAATCTTCTTGACCTTCTAAATTCAACCATTTAATTATAATTCTAATTTTAACTCTTTATAAGCCATTCAACCATTTAAATATTTTATTTAACTATTTAATAACTACATTATAATCCATTCAACTATTTATAAATATTTAAATATTTTATTAATTAAAATTCTAATTTTAACTATTTATAATTCATTCAACTACTTAAATATTTTATTAAACTATTTTATTAGTTAAATTTTAAATCATGTTTTATAATTTATATAACTATTAAAAAAATTATTTAACTACTTTATTTAGTAAAACTTAAATTTAACTATTTCAATCAACTAAAAAATTTATAATTCAAAAGTTAACTATGCGCTTATAATAATAATTATATGTATATATGCGCTTATGTATACAGCTATTAACATGTGAAAATCTATCAATATACCGATTCGTGATGTTTCTAACTAGCAACATATGAAACAATGAATATATAAACATTATTATATAATAATAGACCAATAAAGTACCTTTTACCAAAACCCAAAGTTCGCACGTTGAAACGAAGAAACAGACTCCATGAATCCAATCCCAATCCCGAAGTTCGCATCTCTTACGGTATATGTTTATATTGCTAATATCTATCTATAAGATTTTTTGATAATGTATCAACATTTTTTTAATATGATTAAAGTGCAAATTTCACGATGAATACCAAGTGCAAGATGTTTGACGTGGAGGGCACGGGAAAAATAGTAGCTAAAGGCACCGTATGTTATTAGCTTATCTCTAGTTGCTGGTTTGTAACTTGTTGTTTCTGCTGGTATGCATCTTTAATTTTCTCTTCCATTTTTTTTGTTTTTTGCTCGTTCTGTTGTGACTTAATTTATTGCAATAATAATTCATCTACATTATATGATAGGTAATATTCTTGGTGTTCCATTTTGAGATATATGGAGGTGTTGGGATTGCATGCTTTCCAATGGATTTAGATTTTCATTCGTACGATGCCTAAGGTAATCATCACTCATTCACAATATATAATTTTTTTTCTTGGGTATTGTCTATGAATAAATCATTACTTAACATAAGCAAGGTGTGGTAACTTTGATTGTTTACTCTGAATTTTGTAGGAAGCAACTTAACTTGGAAAGAAATCTAGAGAACTTAAGAAAGTCATTGAAGCACTTCACCAGGATGAATAAAATGGTGTTAAAGGGAGAAAATGACGTAAAAATGTAGAGGCTGTTTAAAAGGTATTGAATAATGAGGTACAACAATTTATGAATCAGCTGAGATTTTTATTTCAATATTGAATTATGTGAACATGCTTCCTACTGACATTTCAAATAATATTGCAAGCACATGAACTATACCTGCCACTACTGCTAATCTATAAAAGCATAAAGTATAGATTTTGAGAAAATGAAATGGTTTTGATGGATTGAGATTTGCTTATTATAGAATATATTACATAAATCATGTATTGTCTCGGTAATAGCCAAGTGTCATTTTTCATTCAAGTAATGAATGTGATTAGAATCCTTGCCCATACTGATAAGAATGTTTTATGGGGGATGACAACACTAAAGCTTACTGTAATTACTACTCACAGGATGTTGACAAAGCCATGGTTAGTGATAGCTCAACAACAAAAAGTCAAGAAAAAAAGACGGAAGGAGGAATCTTGCCGAGTTCAGACTGCCCTGTTGGCAACAATTCAGTAAACCAATGTCTAACTATCTTCGTACTGCCACTTTTCATTTTCAGCCTGTATTTTAACTACTTTTATGCACGTTTTGTCGATAATATTATATGCAAACTTGCTTTCTAGAAATTGTGCATTTGTCTAATTTTGTATGCAGTTGGTTTATAAATTTTATCTCTCTTTACGGGTTTATGTAAACTTTGTTCATGGATATTGTGTTCAACTTATTTTATGGAAGTGATTAATAGTTATGCTTTTATTTTACAATTTTTAGTTTGATTTGTTTATGTTATGTACATTAACTGATTAAAATATAATTAAATGTAGTTTATATTAATGATATGTGTGAATATTGCAATGGCACAACATTGCAGTCAATTCTTTGGAAAAAAAATGCATATCCCTACGACAGCGTTTATACATTGCTGTCAATTCTTTGGAAAAAATGCATATCCCTACGACAGCATTTATATATTGCTGTCAATTCATTGGGAAAAAAATGCATATCCCTACGACAGCGTTTATACCTTGTAGTAGAAAACTATTAACAGCGTTTATGCCTTGGAGTAGAAAAATTATTAACAGCGTTTAAAAAACGCTGTAGAAAGTGGGTTTTTGACAGCGTTTATATTTTGCAGTTAAAAATTTAGGGTCAACAACCGCATGTCGTTATACAGCGTTTTTAAAAACGTTGTGAAAACTTTTAACAGCGTTTTTCAAACGCTGTGAAAAGTCTTTTTTGTTGTTGTGTAGCAGGGGACAGGTGCTGTTCTTGCTTCCCACGGTGCTAATATCGAAGACGAGCTGGAGGATTGCATATTATCTTCTTACTATATGTACTGGATGTTCCGCTGTTTGTATATTCTCTGAGTGTTATGTAGTGAGGCTTGATGTATTGACTGTTCAGATGTTTGTATTCAACTATTATGAAGTTTTATTGATGAGATTCTATTCTGTGAAGCTTCACTATATATATATTCTATTGTATTTTGTCCATGCGCTGTGAGTAATACGATAGATTCTGTTGTTTAAATTTACCCTGGCAATCGTCCATGGTCGCCTGGCACACTTTACAGCGCACTATCTCTAGGTTCGGTGTAGGGGTCATGGGCGGTCGTCAAAGGTTTCTTAACTACATCCAATAAATCATATATTTTCTTTGCTCCAATATTTGGTCCTTCTTCGACATTTACATCGTCGTCGTCAACTTCAACAATAGAGAACATTGATCATGTTGCATCTTCAACCAATTATTCTACGAGACTCGCTATAACGTTGTCATTACCCACCTCCTCCTCTAACACTACAGGATTAGGTGCAACAAGTTCTCCATGATGATCCCACATAAAATACTCCGGCACGAAACCATTTTTACATAAATGGAATTTAACCATATCCGGTTTGAAATGCTTCAACTATTTGCAGTTACTACACAGACAACGAATTTCTTTATCGTTTTCATTATTACTTAAAGTGAATTCAGTAAATACGTGTACACCATTATAAAAAATTTCACTTATTAAGCCACTTAATTCCTTTCGTCGATACATCCAGCTCCTCCGATCAACAAAATAATTGAACAGTTTTTTCCATTTCAAAAATATGATAGAAATTCAAAAACTTATTGATTGTTTTATGGACTGACGTTTAATTTTTCAATACATTTATACATTTTAATGTTTTCTTAATTATATAATATGTTATCGTTGTACCATAATTATTTTATATTTTAATGTTTTATTAAATATATATTATTTGAATCATTTAACTTTTTTTGTAAAATCATATATATTTTCAATTTTAACAGATTATGAATATAATATATTTTCATTTTATTATTTTCTACTTTGATGGTCGATCATCCTACTTCCTATTACAAACACAATAATAATTACATTTTCTAAATCATTTCATTTTAAACGATTCAACCAATTTTGACGTGCTTTCCCTTTGTTTCTTGTATCATACACAAGGAACATAAAGAAAGTGTTGTTGAAATTTTAAGAATCGTTTAAGATGAAATGATTTCCAAAATATAATTACTTTATTGTATTTGTAAGTTGTCCAATATAGGGACAAATCCAAAAAATATTGTATCAGATGAATATTGATGTCCGTTTTGTAATAAAAACAAATATTTATATAACGATCATATACAATACTTATCAGACGGGGCCAAAAACTCTTTAAGGGATTTAAAAAAAATACATTATAAACAAATTTGTTTATATTAGCATTGACTCTAATTCATTGTTTAAAATTCTTAACGATTAAAGACTAATAAAAACTTGTTTTTTTCAACATATTTTAGATAACATTAATTTCAATTCATTACACGGTAAATAAAAAATTAAATTCATACACTAATTGTTTTTTTGACGTTTTCGATAAAGCATAGACTAATTAACACTAAATTATGTTACACTAATATACACATACACCAATCAACCCAAATTAGCCTTAATTATACATTAATTATCGGATTTAAAGACTAATAACCCTAACTAACAGTTCCTAATCAACCAATATACACAATTATAACTAATCAACGGGCTATTATCAACAAATATACGCACAAATTAACACTAATTTTATCATAATTCGGATCAATTAGTTTAAGGGAATAATATACTTGATTTTTGATGAATTGAAGGCATAGACGATTGGAGACTACAAATTGACATATGGATTGTGACAGTTCACGATGGGTTGGGACAAATTTGAGGGAGTTTAGGGGTTAGGTTTTGGTGAATGAGGATTTAGGAAGTGGAAATGAGGAAGAAAACTGGTTCAGCTGCTGCTGTAAATGCGACTTTCCGATGGTCGTCGACGACTATATTTTTGACGGAAATATTTATGTTTTCAACTTTTTTAAAAATAAATTAAGTTTTGATTTAATTTATCATCAAAATTTCATTTGATATAATTTTTTTAAAAAGTTTATACCGCAATTTTGTTTCTAACTATTAAAAAGGTTATCTTTATTCGTTATACAATAATATTTTAACGATTTGATAATTAATCGTGAATTTTAAATGTATTTAACATAATAAACTCATATAAAATAAAATATTTAGTAAAAAAGTAAATTTGTTGAATCTTATGTCCATCCAATGTATTTTGGACATACGGTCGAAATATGAAAGGAAAATAAATAGGTTTTAGGTATCAAATTTGATTTTTCAAATTTATAACCGTCCGTTGACATTCAGACTTAAATATTTTGTTCGAAGGTTAAACGATATTCAAACGAGACAAAATTCAAACGATAAATACTATATTATATATTTATCCAATCCGTACGGTTGGATTTAAAAAAAGCATACAGAAATTTTTTTAGACTTTAGACATGTCATTTTCATAGAAGTTGTCATAATAATACATATCAACTGTTGTACAACTCCTTAGAAAATGACATATTTTGAGTCTATTTTTTTCCCTTCCATTTTTTCTTGATTCGAGCCGTACGGATTTGATAAATACATTATAAAATGACCCGAATTTTGTCTTGTTTGAAGATCGGTTGGCTTTCAAATGAAAGGTTATTAGTCTGAATATAGACAAACGGCTATAAATTTGAGAATCAAGATTGGCACCCTAAATTTATTTACTTTTTTTTATCATATTTTGAAAGTAGGTCCAAAATACTTTGGATTGACATAAGGTTCAAAAAAATTATTTTTCCACCGAATATTTTCGTTTATATGAATTTATGATGTTAAATACATTTAAAAATTCATAATTACTTGTACAATCGTTGAAAAATATATTTAAATTCATAAAACAGTTACGCATCATAAATTTCACCAAAGTTGTATGATGGACGGACTGAAAGTTACATAGATTGATCGTTTAAGTTTGATTGTCAATAAAGTTAAATATCGAATTACACAATAAAAGACTATCAAAAACACTAACTTAATTAACCACAAACTGACACAAAATTGCAGAATTGAATAAAAATATCTTCTTTAATTTTTAGGGATTAAATTAGTGTTCTTAAACAAATTTCAAACTTATAAAAATAATAAGTTAAAATAATATGATAAATTAAATTAATTAAGATAACTAGCCGTCGAAAGCTGTCGAAACCTATATGACGGGACTATCGGCGGCCGTCGGAAGCTTCCGTCAAAATTCCTATTGTTCCTTGTAGTGATGGTGTTTCAATGTGGATAAAACATACCGTTCATATTTAATCTTTCATTTATATTTTCAAAATTTGTATTTACATACCATATCTTTATTCATGCACAACTAGAATACTTTAAAATGGGGACGGAGCATGGAGTCGACCGGAGTCGGCTCCGTCTCCTTTATGGAGTCGGCTGGGGACGGCATAATATTTTATTGAACTTTGCGTCGGCTGGAGTCAGCCTATAACGGATAAAGACGGCTAGCGTCGGCTATTTAATTATTTTCTCAATCTACTTCTTATATACACCTATTTCATTTGAAAAAATGAAAAACAGTACTAAAATGGCCAAAAAAATAAAATTGACATGTATGATTATTAATATTCACCCAATGACGGGTCGTGATAGGTTAGATTGGTATTTTTGATGATATATGTTCGTGCAATTCGAAAAGTTATCGTTGTTGAAAATCTAACTCGCACGACCAATCGATGCAACTTTTAGTCGATCCGCTATACAAATTCGATAAAGGTGGTTATATGTAAAATTTTAAAGAATTACAGTCATATATTTTTGTTCACTGTGTAAAAAAATGCATCCTTAATTTAAGAAGAAGAAAAACTAAATGATACTTAAGGTAACCTTCAGCGAAAGAACCGCTTTGATAGATAGTGTTTTCAAGTGTTTTCTCTTACAATTTTTGTTTCTTAACCAGTCTTTAAATTTGTGGAACAAAAGAATCTAAAAGCATAGTAACAGAGGCATGGAGACAAACATCCTTTTATTAAACCAAGAATTTTCCAATATTATAGCAAATAAAAAAAAAATCTACCACAACCAAGATAAAAAATTCACAGAAAAGAAAAGAAAGAGAATAAAGTACCACATGTTCTTTGAATAAACACAACAACCACAAAAGAGTAAACTACTAAACTTACAACCACCACATGAGAATTACAACAGTAACACCACCGAAAACGATGAAAATGTTTAGCACTAAGCTGTGAACCGAAGACTGAGGTAAGCAAAGAGGTGCAATTAAGGAGTATTTAACCTTTGTAACTTATTTAAATGTTTAGATGTATGAAAAGAAACCGAGCTTCCAAAGATTAAGTTGTCTCTACAATTATCTTAATACTTTTTTGGTGAACTTTGCATTAATATAAATTGTAACTGATCATGTCAATGAATCATCTTATTTGCAGTCGTGTCAGTTAAACAAAAATGAACTGTATGGTTATTTAAATTCGGTTTTTACTGAGTATATACTTAACAGTTTAAAAAAAGAGTTTAAACTCAGTTGAGTGTAAATTCAGTATTTTAAACTCAGTTGACAATCATGTGGTTCTGATAAAGCTTCTAATAAATATATATTTCCACCATAAAGCTCAAGTTAGGCCCAGATATATTATTCTCACATTAATGATAAAGTTCCAGTTCCGATAAATATATTGTTATGATGCTTTACCAAAATCTGTGTCTTAAGAAGTCACATATCAGTTAACGGATCTGGTTCAAGAATTTCATCAAATAGATCATTAGTTAATGGATTAGGTCTTGCTATTTGAAGACCCACAGGAAAAATTCTGATAAAGTTCAAGTGACTTCTCAAGATTCACATAAAAGTCCCAACGACACCATAATCCGTGCATGACTTTTGAACTTGCTTTGCAAAATAAAAAATAGAACGTATGAACAAAATAATATGATGAGGCTATGAAGGCATAACTATTGGAAAATAGATTGAATATTTATTTTTTACATGAAGCCATGTATAAGTGATTTTTTTAAAGGAATTATTTAAACTTTTATACTCATATTATAAATCATGTATATATTACAAAATAGAACAATTAGAATATCTGTATTACAAAACTTATCATATTATGTTAAACTTATCATACTCATATTATATTCAAATTTTAGCATCATTACAAACAAAACAACATGTTTCCGCATTCAACTTATCATATCTATATTACAGAATTGAGATAAACAAGTTTCTCTTGAACTCCTTTTTCAACGAATAAGAAATATATTAGTCGCTGACGCATAAATCTTTGAAACCTCTCAGTTGATGCAGACCTTCGAACTATATTACCGTCAAACATTACTAGCATAATATGAATGGATTTTAAGTCATAATTATTTGGTAAAGGCTTGTTTTCAAATGTATGAGTCATCTATGATAAATCAGTTGGAAAACTGTAGTGATGATCATGAGCATGGTTGCCAAAGCTAAACTAGCACAATTGACATTAGTTGAATTTAGCAGATGGGTTTAACCAAGTATTACCATTAAAGTTTGGACTGAAATAGGCATAGTATAAAATATAATCATTGCCATTACGTCGCACTAACCTTGAACAAACGCTCTGATAATAATAAAAAAATATCAACAATAAAAGTCATACAGTTGTATTTAGCAGATGGGAATTACCTCGATTTGTCGATTCAGGCTTCTGAACAAATCTCAAGGAAACAAACGGTAGCAAATTGAAGGAAGAATGGATCGACGAATTGGATGGGAGTAGATTGACGGAGATAAAGTAGCACGAGACAGAGGCGAGAGGAATTTCGTTGAATTGAGGGAGAGGAATTTTATGGAATAAGGTTAGAAACGTGACAATGGGGGAAAGGACAATGGGGAAAACATAAGAATTTTTTAGTATTGGGCGGGGAAGGCGGCAAAATTTGGCAGTGTTAAAAGAAAACAAAAAAAATTAAAAAGAGAGGGTAAAATAATATTAGTTGCATTTACCGTACAAACGCTGTCGATAAATGCAACTAAATGCAGGTTTTATTGTAGTGGCAAAACGAGGCCAGCGTTGGACTGGGAAGAGGTGAGGCGAGTTAGTGATGGGGTTTATGGAGAATACGATCGTCGTTTTGTAATCACGACATGGTGGTCAATCTGGGTGTGAGCCACAGTCGTGTTTGGTTCAAGAAGTCGGAGGTCGTTTTGAGATGGCCGTTGAGATTGTGGAGCAAAGGGGAGTTGATTGCATAGGTGAAAGGAGCTGTGTGTATTGGTGATGATACACGAGGTCTAGACAGGGATGTGATGGAGTAGGGTGAAGCCGGGGTAGTACATGGGGCTTCGATTGGTTGGGATGAACATGGAGAGGAGGTCAAGGGCAAGTCATAGGTGAGATTGGCTCGGGATTTTGTCGAGGAATGATGGAGTTACCATGGATGGAAGAATCGATGGATGGTTGTGTGCATACCTATTTCAGCGTGCATCATTTTGGAATTGGGGGTGAAAGTGTTAGTGGGAGGAAATTAGTTTTATATGGTAATTAATTTTGGTTATTAAGTTGTTAAGTGGAATATTAATTTTGTTTAAAAATCAATAACTTATAATATGCATATCTTGATCATACAAGGCCCGAATCTAATGCGGTCAGTCGCATTGTAATTGTGGAATCGATAGGTAGCTACGTTTTGGAATTGGTTCGGTTGAACTTTGAGCTATTGGAATTTTGCACTAAAATAACCGAAATCAGAATGCTCCGCCGACAACTGGAATTTCGATGAGTTAAAACTCACCTTTTTGGTTAATCAGTATGATTTATAGTAGATAAAATTTATTTATTTCCTGTTTGGATGTTTTATCTACTAGTTGTTGGTTTGGATAAATTATCATTTTGAAAATGGATAGTTTATATATATAGTGACAAATAATACCGATTTAATATAAGTACGTTGTTTAAATAATAACGTAGTTAATTTAAATATACTATTTTGGTGTTATCTGTTTGGCCAAATAAACACCATATAATAATAAATGGAAGAGTTTGTTTTGGATGACATTTGTTAGCAGAATAAATCCATGTTCTGCTACTTTATTATTTGGAAGTACACTTAAGTACCAGTTGATTAATATTGGATATGTGATATGTTAACAATTGATTATTAATTTTGGATTGATTTACATACTTCCTTATGTAAATATCGATAATTTAACATGGAAAGTTAAATAGAGTTAATGGTAGCTTGTTTAAGTACCATTTGTGTTGCTAAGTCTCTTTCTGAATTTGGAAAGTTATGAGTTTTGTTTAACTACAAATTTTATAATTTGAAGTAAATTGTTTTATTTAATTATTATATATCCAAAGTGTTTTATTTAAATATTATTGTTCAAAATGTTTTTGTAAACTTATTTCTTTAGTAAGTTAATTACGTCTAAAATTATTGGTTTATTTAATGTTGTTAAAGATAATAAATTAATTTATTATTGGATATTTATAGCTAGATAATTATTTCATTGATAATATTATTTGAGGTTAATTAATTTGAATTTAAAGGTTGATTAAAGTTATTTAGTATATTAGATTCTTAAAAATGTTTTTAAGGTTAATTATTACTATATGATTTGAAAAGTTAAAAGTCTTATTATCATACTATTAAATATGTTTTAAAATTTTATTTTTATATTATTAAAATGTTTAAAGTTTATTTTATTGACATCAACGCTTTATTTATTAAAATTAAAATAGTAAATTGTTTATAAAAAGGGATTGGAAAAGGGGTTTACAAATCGTTTAGTGTTTTGGAAATAGAAGTCTTATAAATGGTTTGAGATTTATAAAAGAGTGTTTTTCTAAATTAAACTTAGAAATCTATAAAGAAGCCGTATAAATTGATTTGGAGATGTTTATAAAATAAAGAGATTTGGAAAGAAATGGTTGATTTTCATGGCGTAATTCGAGGGGCAGGGATTGCCTACATTTTACTATAGATTCGGTGGGATAGCGACGTAACCATTAAGTAAATTGCGATCCATGATTGATACTGAACGGTGCTATCCATTTCTATTTTTAGACATTTTCAATTATTTTTGAAAGAAATGGTTTGTGAATATACTTAATCCAGTGAGATACGTATATGGATATTTTGATAAATATTCTAGAATAGGTTTTAATTAATGGAAATTTAATTAAACGAGGCTTAGTGATTCCCATGGGAAATGTAATCTTTGTTTTGAATGTTTGTTTATTTGATAGTTAAATAACCGATGTAACAACCCGTATATTTGGACCATTTAAATTGACAATAATCCACACATGTCAACTTAAATAGTACAAAACACGAATCATAAATTGAGTATAAGTATATAAATGAGAATCATCACAGAATCACAGAAATATAACATAACAGAATAGTGCAGCGGAATTACAACAATGTCATAATAGTAGTTCATGAAGCTACTAAGAAAATACAACAATGTCTCAAATAAAGGAAATACAACAACATAGATGTCCAAATGGAAAGAACAATACTGATAAAGGTAAGATAGTCTTCAAGTCTTCAACACCAAAAAGCAGCAGCAGCAATCCTCAGTCTGATCCGAGCATATGCACAAACAAACACTCGAATCAGGACATATATTCTTATACAGATAATATGGTTAGAAATTTTGAAATAACAATAACTCAAAGATGGTTGGAATAAGCATCTTCCAGGATCCGATAAACTATCTATATATAGTAGAGTACGATAAGTAGATAATGTCTATCAGTGATAATAAAGATATCAAAATAGTGTTAAGTCATGGCCCATTCCACCCTTAACACATTTTTATTCCCAAAAGCATATACAAGACCGTAGTTTCCCCAAAACCGGAAGTCACCAGAGGGCAATACATATACTAAAGGTACAAATCAAAATCGTAGTGGTCGCGCATAAATGGAATACAAGTATGACAAGGCACATGAGGCTATACCCAAGATAGTGATACTACCGTTCGCCTGATCCGGGCTGGTGAGAACGCAACGCCGCAGCGCCCGCAACACCGTGAGACAACACTCCCAATTCAAGGGTGCGCACCAATCAATCACAAAGTAAAAGAATAGTTTACGAAGAAGTGTGTCCACTTGAGGTAGCTAATCCTCCATTGGCCCGGCACAGCTCCTGTTTTAGTCATTTCCAATTTGACACAAGTGTCAAGGCTATCCATTATCGTTCACTTCCTTCAATCATCAACGTTCGCCAAATCCAACCACTTCATTCTGGATCATCACTTCGCGTATAGTTATTAAAGTGGTTTCCGGTTTAGACAGTGAGTATGCCCCAAACCGACTCCGGTTCCTTTAATAACCTTTCGTGATTATAACACCGATTGGTCGTTAATATATTTCAAAACCATTTCAATTTCAATTTGAATTTATAAATCGACAATTCGTTAGTCTTTCGAAATCAATTTCCAAAATTACGTTTCAAACTTTCCAATTTCAATTTCAACATTTCCATAATTCAATTTCAAAGTTTATATTAAACAATTCGAATATTCATTGCATTTTGTATATAAGTTCAATTCCAAAATCGTTTAACTAAATTTACGTTCAAAACGATTTAAATCAATTATCGCTTTCATTCGATATTCATTAAATTTATTTATCATTAAACAATTTCAATTAAATTCCCAATTCATTACTTTACGTTTTAAGTTTGATTACATTATCAAAGTTTACAACTTATTTACAATTTACACTTAACAAGTCCAATTCTTTAAATTACAATTCTTCCATTTGTTTCGACAAAGCGCATTCAATTTCTTATCAAAGATATTTCTTTCAATTTCAAACTTAGTTAAAACTTATTTTCACTTGTTCAATAATTCAAAATTTTCTTAATCAAGATATTCAATTCAATTTAATTTAAAATTCGATCTCATCAAAATTTCAATAAATTTCAAATCTTAATTATTAATTTTTCAAACTCATTCATTAATAATTTCAACTTAATTGTTAATAAATTCAAAAATTCAATTATTAATTATTTCAAACTACGTTATTAACAATTTCACACTTAACTATTAATAATTTCAAAAGTTAATTTATTAATAATTTCAAAACTTAATTATTAATAAATTTCAAATTTATTTTCAACTAATTCTAAATTTAATTATTAAATAATTAAATTTTAAACAATATTCCTTTGTCAATTACTACTTTAATATTCGTTCCAAATTCAAATATTCACATTTACATTTATTCCAATTTCAATTCCAAATTATTCAAAACTTTGTTATTCGTCAAATAAAACTTATTTTTAATTAAATCAAAACATTTGACCAATCGGGTTTTATTTAAATTTTCTATCCTAAGTCAAATTGTTTGGGTATTTATCATTTCAACCCGATTCCATTTAAATTCAAAATCAAAACATACAAAGGGAACTTGCAGTGTGATAGCTGGGATGGTGTCAAAGTAAATAAACAAGCAATAGCATCCATTCACAACAATTCAACAATTTCAAATAATCCCGAAATAATCGTATTAATTCGCGTTTGTTATTTACGCCAATTAATATAACTATTTCTAGAATCTACTCTATCATTTCAAGTAGATTAAAGATTATAAGATTTCGGTTTCACTTGTCGTTCAATTACAATTACAACAGTTAATTCAATACGTTCAATAGTCCAAAGTGACATTACTCAAATTCTACGTGTCAATTACTTAACAAATTAAAGGGTCAATTTAATTAATCAATATTCATCATATAAAGGGATCAAGTTAACAATCAAAATTCGACATATATAATTCATTTTAAATCGTTAATCATCCTATATCCCTTTTTAACTTGCAAATAATTTATCACCTAACAATAACAATTAACATCCAATTCAACATCACATAGCAATCATTTTTCAATTCAAACTTGCATAAGAATATAGTCGTGAAAATTAATTCACCTTTCGTGGATAAAGAAATTTGGCGGCGAAGCACGAAGAAGCAAGAAAGAAGTCGGTACAGCACGAACAACGGACACTGTAATATCGACAAAAGAAAACGATATTAATACAATGAACATTGTATATAATTATAAATTTATATAGATGCGCTTACCGAAGACGGAGGAAAAGAACGGAGCTGAAAATTTGCTGTTGCGAAAAGAAGTCAGTCGGTTGCTTCTGCACACAACGAAAAGAAAAAGTGGTTACTATACTTCAGTAACAAAATAGACGCTGCTAATATATTCTTTTCAGCAGACAGTGCACTGCCTCCATTGTATAAAGCAACAGTACATTGTCCATTTCAAAACTGAGACTTCTAATTCCCTTTTCTTTTCAAAATGAAAATGAGACTTCTTCCTACCAATACACTCTTTAATTAACCCACATCCTAGGCATGCACTCACACAACCAACACTCTCCCTCTTGAACACGCACACGACACACTCAGCACACGAAAAAAAAAATCTTTTTTTTTTATATATATGCCGAGACTCAAATACAGCAGCCTCTTCCCCACACGTGCATGAACCCATGCGTACACCCTCACACACGCATCCACATGCTCACGCTGTTCATCAAAGCCACACTCACGCATACTGGAACACTATCACACAACACGGGAGAGGAGGGAATAGACTAGGTTGCCAAAGTCATGAAGGTGTTCCGGTTGAGGGAGGTGGAGATGGCGAAGGAGGACCGTGGGATGGCAGCAGTCGTATAGTGGAGGGAATGGCTTGACTGGGAAAAGATGAGGCGGTGGGGTCAGCTAGCAGGTGCGGAAGGCAGAGTAGGCGAGACCTAGGTTGGGAGGTGTGGGTGGACGTCACCGTGGGGCTGCTGGTGGTGGCGGTTGGATGGGCTGTGGGATCGGTTGGTGGCGTGTGGTTGGTGGGAGGCAGTGGGCGTGAAGAGGCGGAGTGTGGTAGGTGGCAGCGAAGAAGGTGGGTGAGGTGGAATGACGTGGAGTGGCGGTTGCGAGGGATTGGGTTTGCTCAGGCCATTTAAATCTTCTAGGGAAGAAAAGAAAAATAAGGGAGAAGAGGAAGGGTACCTGATTGTTGAAATGGGAAGGACGGTGCAAAAATGAACCTAAGCTATTACTTTAACTGGAATTTAGGAATAGTAATAAATTCTCACTGAGTCCCACCTTACGCATGATTCAAATTCTTCCCCGATATCCCAAACGTTTCACCTATTCCCACTTCACCTCCCCAATAAAAGCATTTATGCAGCTGGCTTTTTATTTTCCTTTCAATTCCTTTTGTACGTGGGTAGAGAATTGGGCTGCAACATATTTAACCAGTCCGTTTGGAACGGTCAATTTTAACGTGACGTTTTTTTTCTCCGATTAACACGGACAAATATATCGTTTTGGTCAGCGCGACGACGTGATCATAACGGTATAAAAATATTGGTGATACGACGATTTTATAAAATTTGCATTTACGCCGCTTAAGTTGTGCGTTTTGCAAAATAATATAAACGGAGCAGGCGATGACAGTTTTAGACGAAATGAATCATAAAATCTTGATCAGAATAATTTTTACAAGCGGACTGTGTAAAAATATTTGGATTTGGAAGATAAATTTTACGCAGCTTTATATGGACTGATATACAGTAAAACGCGAACGGACTTTACTGTAATATTTTTCAACGAAACTTTTTCTATGTCCATATCTAACTAGACGTATGTCACCAATAAAGTTTGGACGTAAATTGAGATCGTTTAAAATTTCAAATTTTTTTTTTATTGAAATGATGAATTTAAAATTTTAAATTGGGTCGGAAATTTAGGGTCGTTACAATCTCCCCCACTCAAAACTTTTCGTCCTCGAAAAGGAACGAGACGAGTGAAGTAGAAATGAAATAAGTAGGAAAGTCAAGATAGATTTCGAGAAATTTGAATAATACCTGAAATTAATAGTTCGGGGTTTGAATCCCGAATACTATCTTCAGTTTCCCATGTGCAATCTCGCTCATCTGCACTCCACTGTACTTTAACGAGATTTACCGACTTCCTTCTGAGTTGTTTTGTCTCACGATCGACTATCCGAAGCGGCTTCCGCTCAATAGTCAAGTCTGGCTCAATAACTATCTCTTCCAACTGAGCAGTGGGGATGGTCGTAGATGGATCGTGTACAACTTTGCGAAGAAGTGAGACATGGAACACGTTGTGAACACCAGCGAACTTCTCTGGTAATGCAACTCTATATGCCAATGTTCCAACTCTTTCTGTAATCTCAAACGGACCAACAAATCTGGGAGCTAGCTTTCCCTTCCTTCCAAATCGAACAATATTCTTCAAAGGCGACACTTTCAGAAATACTTTGTCTCCTATACTGAATTCGAGATCTCTTCTTCTTTTGTCAGCATAGCTCTTCTGTCTATCCTGTGCTGTTTTTATCTTCTCCCTGATTTCTTCGACTTTTTCAGAAGCTTCCATAATCATTTCTGGTCCAAGTACTAATCGATCTCCAGACTCAATCCAACAAGCTGGTGATTTGCACGGCCGTCCATATAAGGCTTCGAACGGTGCCATACCAATGCTTGCCTGGTTATTGAAGATAATTAATTTTAAATTCAAATATACTTATTCAAATTTGAAATTCAATTTCTTTACCTGGTAACTATTATTATAAGTGAATTCTACCAAGTGAAGATGGTCTTCCCAAGATCCACCAAAGTCAATAATACAAGCCCGGAGAAGATCTTCCAAAATCTGATTCACCCTCTCAGTTTGGCCATCTGTCTGAGGATGATATGCTGTGCTCAGATTCAGTTTGGTGCCCAAAGTATCCTGAAATGCCTTCCAGAATTTACTGGTGAAAATAGGATCTCTATCGCATACAATACTAGATGGTACACCATGAAGTTTAACAACTTCCCTCATGTATATCTCGGCCAAACTCGAAGCTGTACGAGTGGTCTTGACTGGAATAAAGTGAGCGGACTTCGTCAGTCTGTCGACAATCACCCATATGCTTTCGTTACCCTTTCTAGTCCTTGGTAGCCCATCAATAAAGTCCATAGAAATCTGCTCCCATTTCCAACCTGGAATCTCTAGAGGTTGAAACAATCCTGCTGTCTTTCTGTGATCAGCTTTAACTTGTTGGCAAGTGGTGCACCTGCTAACATAGATAGAAATATCGCGCTTCATTCCACTCCACCAATATAGTTTCTTCATATTCTGGTACATTTTAGTGACACCGGGATGAAATGAAAGCGAAGACTTATGATTTTCTCTCAGCACTTCCTGCCTAAGACCATCAACATTAGGAACACAAATTCGATTATCAATCCTCAAGATTCCATTACTATCAACATGTGCACCCACTTTATTATCAGCATTTTCAACTCTGCCAAGAACTATTTCTTTCATGCGATAAAGCAAAGTGTCCTCGTATTGTTTGGCTGTAATACGATCTATAAGAGCTGGGGAGACAGAAAGCTGGAATAACATTCCTTCAACAAGATTACAACAGATCATAGCTTGATTTCTGCTCAAAGCATCGGCTACGGCATTTGCTTTCCCCGGAGTGTAGTTAATATCAAGATCATATGCGGCTAGAAATTCGAGCCATCGGACTTGTCTCTGATTCAAGTCCTTTTGCGAGAAGATATATCTCAATGACTTATGGTCCGTGAATAACTCGAATTTTGTTCCCAATAGATAGTGCCTCCATAGCTTAAGAGCAAATACAACTGCAAGAAGCTCTAAATCGTGGGTTGCGTAGTTTGTTTCATGGGTCTTTAACTGACGACCAGCATAGGCAATAACCTTTCCTTTCTGCATCAAAACAGCTCCAAGTCCATCTCGACAAGCGTCTGTATATACAGTCAATCCTTCGCTACCATCAATAACTGTAAGAACTGGGGCAGAGGTCAACTTTCGCTTCATCTCATTGAAAGCTGCTTCGCACTTTTCGCTCCAAATAAATTTCACATTCTTTCTGGTCAGTGCGGTAAGTGGTGCGGCAATACGGGCAAAGTTTTCTATAAATCTGCGGTAATAGCCGGCCAAACCCAAGAAACTGCGGATGTCTGTAGGAGTTTTGGGAGTCTCCCAATCCTGCAAATTCCAAAGATTCGAATTAAGAAATTGATAAGTTGTTTTGATAGAATTGACAAGTAAGAATGGAACTTACATTGATTACGGCGATCTTAGCTGGATCAACCGAAATCCCATTCTCTGAAACAATATGGCCAAGAAATCGAACTTCATCTTTCCAAAAATGGCATTTTGAAAACTTGGCTTTAAGCTGATGGCTGCGAAGAGTTTCAAGAACAAAAGCCAAATGCGACCTATGCTCTTCCTCATCCTTAGAGAAGACGAGAATGTCATCGATGAAAACAAGAACAAACTTGTTAAGAACATCCCGGAAAACTCTATTCATCAAATCGACGAAATAAGCTGGAGCATTAGTAAGACCGAACGGCATAACCAGCCATTCAAAGAAACCAGTCTCAGTGCGGAATGCTGTCTTAGGAATACTCTCCTCGGCAATTCTGAGTTGGTGAAAGCCAGTAGCCAGATCGAGTTGAGAGAATACTTTAGCTCCATGAAGCTGGTCGAATAGATCATTGATGCGGGGCATCGGATATCTGTTCTTGTGTGTGAGCTTGTTCAGCTCTCTATAGTCCACACACATTCTGAGAGAACCATCAGATTTTGTGACGAACACTACTGCAGCACCCCATTCTGAATGACTTCGCCGAATCAAGCCTTTAGAAAATAAGTCTTCAATTTGAGCATTCAGTTCAGCTTTTTCTTTAGGAGCCATTCTCCGAGGAGGGAGAACTACTGGTCGGGCACCAGGAATAAGGTCAATGCGGAATTCGATTTCCCGCGGTGGTGGTAGAGAATTGACTTCTCCAAATACATCAGAAAAGGATTGGACCACTGGAGTAGAGCTTAGTTCATTTGGATGGGAGTCAAGTGAAAATATAAAACTCCCAGCATATTCTTGAGGTGATTTGCCTTCTATAACCAAAGACATACCCTGGTTATCGATGAGAGATACTGTTCGAGCTTTGCATGAGATATTGGCTTCGAACTTACGTAGCCAATCAATGCCCAATAGTATATCGAATGCTTCGAATCCGAGAACATAGAAATCCCAAGTGAAGTGGTGAATGCCATGCATAAGAGTGACATATTTACAAACCCTTTTAAGATTAGCGGGCCCTCCAATAGGGTTTGATACACATAAGAAGGTAGATGAAAGAATGGGTTCCAAACCAAGTTTATTGCACAAATCAATAGATATGAAACTATGTGTTGCTCCGGTATCAAATAGAACTTTAACTGGTAAAGTATGCAACATAAAAATACCCTGTAATGTACCTTGGTTATCAGTAGGAGCAGGTGGGGTAGGTGGATCATGAGCTGAAGAAGTCATAGCAAAAACCCCGGCCGTCTTTCCCTTTTTATACATAGGACAATCCTTCTTGAAATGGCCTGGCTGCAGACATACGTGACAGAGATCGTTCCTAGTATTCTGAGGAGGCGGAACAGCAGCACCGGCAGATGTTGGACAGCTGTTGGCGTAGTGACCCCTCTGGTCGCACTTGAAACAAGTGATGGAGGATATGTCAATAGGCTTCTTCTGAGAATAGCCAATCCCAGATTTCTGCTGCCAATTCTTCTTCTGTTGCTCAAAATTTTGCTTCCTCTTTCCCGACTGATTAGCTGGTGTCTGAGTAACTGGGGCCTTGGGGACAGATGTTCCTTTAGGCTTTCCCTCGTATCGAAGAGCGAAATCCATCAACTCAGTGAAAGTTCCATGGACATGAGCGGTGAGGAGCTCGTAATACTCTGGGCGTGCGCCATGTATGAACTTCTCGTTCTTCAGTAGAGGTGTGTCAATCAAGCCAGGTCCGAACTTGGAGAGTTCGTTAAACCTCCTTTCGTACTCAGTAAAGGTCATGCTACCCTGCTTGAGATCCATGAAAGACCGATAGAGTTGGGCCTTCCCAACAGCTGGCATCCACTGAGCCATAAAGGAATCCCTATTACAAGTGATATGAAACGAATCAAAATTATGACGAGATAAGATAGAAATTTATTTAGTAGGAATTTAGATAGATTGCTACCTAAACTGGGCCCATGTGATAGTTTCTTCATCAGTTCGAGAAGTGACTGATTCCCACCAATCTTGAGCAGCATCCTGAAGCTGCCAAGCGGCCAACTTGCGCTTCTGAGCATCTGCGATCTCTAAGCCAGAAAAGATCCTTTCCAAACTCTTTAGCCATTGTTGTGCTTCAATAATACTCTCGGAGCCAGTAAATTTGACTCCTCCAAGCTGAGTATACTCCTTGCTAAGAGTGGAGAATCGGACTGCGGGAGCTGGAGCATGTGGACCAGGAGCATTTCCACCCCTGCCTCTAGCATTTCTTCTGGTAGTCATCCTGGAATACCAAAAGTGATTTAGAATCAAAGATAGAAATTTATAGAACTTAGGGAAATTCTATTCAACGATTTCAATAAGAAAGATGAATCAAAGGATGTGGATTCTGAAATGATTCCCCTCATTCTAGGGTATGTTCACCCTATCTCTAATGAGCTTTAAACTCCCCAGTCTAAGGTTATCGTGAACCAAAGCTCTGATACCAACTGTAACAACCCGTATATTTGGACCATTTAAATTGACAATAATCCACACATGTCAACTTAAATAGTACAAAACACGAATCATAAATGGAGTATAAGTATATAAATGAGAATCATCACAGAATCACAGAAATATAACATAACAGAATAGTGCAGCGGAATTACAACAATGTCATAATAGTAGTTCATGAAGCTACTAAGAAAATACAACAATGTCTCAAATAAAGGAAATACAACAACATAGATGTCCAAATGGAAAGAACAATACTGATAAAGGTAAGATAGTCTTCAAGTCTTCAACACCAAAAAGCAGCAGCAGCAATCCTCAGTCTGATCCGAGCATATGCACAAACAAACACTCGAATCAGGACATATATTCTTATACAGATAATATGGTTAGAAATTTTGAAATAACAATAACTCAAAGATGGTTGGAATAAGCATCTTCCAGGATCCGATAAACTATCTATATATAGTAGAGTACGATAAGTAGATAATGTCTATCAGTGATAATAAAGATATCAAAATAGTGTTAAGTCATGGCCCATTCCACCCTTAACACATTTTTATTCCCAAAAGCATATACAAGACCGTAGTTTCCCCAAAACCGGAAGTCACCAGAGGGCAATACATATACTAAAGGTACAAATCAAAATCGTAGTGGTCGCGCATAAATGGAATACAAGTATGACAAGGCACATGAGGCTATACCCAAGATAGTGATACTACCGTTCGCCTGATCCGGGCTGGTGAGAACGCAACGCCGCAGCGCCCGCAACACCGTGAGACAACACTCCCAATTCAAGGGTGCGCACCAATCAATCACAAAGTAAAAGAATAGTTTACGAAGAAGTGTGTCCACTTGAGGTAGCTAATCCTCCATTGGCCCGGCACAGCTCCTGTTTTAGTCATTTCCAATTTGACACAAGTGTCAAGGCTATCCATTATCGTTCACTTCCTTCAATCATCAACGTTCGCCAAATCCAACCACTTCATTCTGGATCATCACTTCGCGTATAGATATTAAAGTGGTTTCCGGTTTAGACAGTGAGTATGCCCCAAACCGACTCCGGTTCCTTTAATAACCTTTCGTGATTATAACACCGATTGGTCGTTAATATATTTCAAAACCATTTCAATTTCAATTTGAATTTATAAATCGACAATTCGTTAGTCTTTCGAAATCAATTTCCAAAATTACGTTTCAAACTTTCCAATTTCAATTTCAACATTTCCATAATTCAATTTCAAAGTTTATATTAAACAATTCGAATATTCATTGCATTTTGTATATAAGTTCAATTCCAAAATCGTTTAACTAAATTTACGTTCAAAACGATTTAAATCAATTATCGCTTTCATTCGATATTCATTAAATTTATTTATCATTAAACAATTTCAATTAAATTCCCAATTCATTACTTTACGTTTTAAGTTTGATTACATTATCAAAGTTTACAACTTATTTACAATTTACACTTAACAAGTCCAATTCTTTAAATTACAATTCTTCCATTTGTTTCGACAAAGCGCATTCAATTTCTTATCAAAGATATTTCTTTCAATTTCAAACTTAGTTAAAACTTATTTTCACTTGTTCAATAATTCAAATTTTTCTTAATCAAGATATTCAATTCAATTTAATTTAAAATTCGATCTCATCAAAATTTCAATAAATTTCAAATCTTAATTATTAATTTTTCAAACTCATTCATTAATAATTTCAACTTAATTGTTAATAAATTCAAAAATTCAATTATTAATTATTTCAAACTACGTTATTAACAATTTCACACTTAACTATTAATAATTTCAAAAGTTAATTTATTAATAATTTCAAAACTTAATTATTAATAAATTTCAAATTTATTTTCAACTAATTCTAAATTTAATTATTAAATAATTAAATTTTAAACAATATTCCTTTGTCAATTACTACTTTAATATTCGTTCCAAATTCAAATATTCACATTTACATTTATTCCAATTTCAATTCCAAATTATTCAAAACTTTGTTATTCGTCAAATAAAACTTATTTTTAATTAAATCAAAACATTTGACCAATCGGGTTTTATTTAAATTTTCTATCCTAAGTCAAATTGTTTGGGTATTTATCATTTCAACCCGATTCCATTTAAATTCAAAATCAAAACATACAAAGGGAACTTGCAGTGTGATAGCTGGGATGGTGTCAAAGTAAATAAACAAGCAATAGCATCCATTCACAACAATTCAACAATTTCAAATAATCCCGAAATAATCGTATTAATTCGCGTTTGTTATTTACGCCAATTAATATAACTATTTCTAGAATCTACTCTATCATTTCAAGTAGATTAAAGATTATAAGATTTCGGTTTCACTTGTCGTTCAATTACAATTACAACAGTTAATTCAATACGTTCAATAGTCCAAAGTGACATTACTCAAATTCTACGTGTCAATTACTTAACAAATTAAAGGGTCAATTTAATTAATCAATATTCATCATATAAAGGGATCAAGTTAACAATCAAAATTCGACATATATAATTCATTTTAAATCGTTAATCATCCTATATCCCTTTTTAACTTGCAAATAATTTATCACCTAACAATAACAATTAACATCCAATTCAACATCACATAGCAATCATTTTTCAATTCAAACTTGCATAAGAATATAGTCGTGAAAATTAATTCACCTTTCGTGGATAAAGAAATTTGGCGGCGAAGCACGAAGAAGCAAGAAAGAAGTCGGTACAGCACGAACAACGGACACTGTAATATCGACAAAAGAAAACGATATTAATACAATGAACATTGTATATAATTATAAATTTATATAGATGCGCTTACCGAAGACGGAGGAAAAGAACGGAGCTGAAAATTTGCTGTTGCGAAAAGAAGTCAGTCGGTTGCTTCTGCACACAACGAAAAGAAAAAGTGGTTACTATACTTCAGTAACAAAATAGACGCTGCTAATATATTCTTTTCAGCAGACAGTGCACTGCCTCCATTGTATAAAGCAACAGTACATTGTCCATTTCAAAACTGAGACTTCTAATTCCCTTTTCTTTTCAAAATGAAAATGAGACTTCTTCCTACCAATACACTCTTTAATTAACCCACATCCTAGGCATGCACTCACACAACCAACACTCTCCCTCTTGAACACGCACACCACACACTCAGCACACGAAAAAAAAAAAATCTTTTTTTTTTTTATATATATGCCGAGACTCAAATACAGCAGCCTCTTCCCCACACGTGCATGAACCCATGCGTACACCCTCACACACGCATCCACATGCTCACGCTGTTCATCAAAGCCACACTCACGCATACTGGAACACTATCACACAACACGGGAGAGGAGGGAATAGACTAGGTTGCCAAAGTCATGAAGGTGTTCCGGTTGAGGGAGGTGGAGATGGCGAAGGAGGACCGTGGGATGGCAGCAGTCGTATAGTGGAGGGAATGGCTTGACTGGGAAAAGATGAGGCGGTGGGGTCAGCTAGCAGGTGCGGAAGGCAGAGTAGGCGAGACCTAGGTTGGGAGGTGTGGGTGGACGTCACCGTGGGGCTGCTGGTGGTGGCGGTTGGATGGGCTGTGGGATCGGTTGGTGGCGTGTGGTTGGTGGGAGGCAGTGGGCGTGAAGAGGCGGAGTGTGGTAGGTGGCAGCGAAGAAGGTGGGTGAGGTGGAATGACGTGGAGTGGCGGTTGCGAGGGATTGGGTTTGCTCAGGCCATTTAAATCTTCTAGGGAAGAAAAGAAAAATAAGGGAGAAGAGGAAGGGTACCTGATTGTTGAAATGGGAAGGACGGTGCAAAAATGAACCTAAGCTATTACTTTAACTGGAATTTAGGAATAGTAATAAATTCTCACTGAGTCCCACCTTACGCATGATTCAAATTCTTCCCCGATATCCCAAACGTTTCACCTATTCCCACTTCACCTCCCCAATAAAAGCATTTATGCAGCTGGCTTTTTATTTTCCTTTCAATTCCTTTTGTACGTGGGTAGAGAATTGGGCTGCAACATATTTAACCAGTCCGTTTGGAACGGTCAATTTTAACGTGACGTTTTTTTTTCTCCGATTAACACGGACAAATATATCGTTTTGGTCAGCGCGACGACGTGATCATAACGGTATAAAAATATTGGTGATACGACGATTTTATAAAATTTGCATTTACGCCGCTTAAGTTGTGCGTTTTGCAAAATAATATAAACGGAGCAGGCGATGACAGTTTTAGACGAAATGAATCATAAAATCTTGATCAGAATAATTTTTACAAGCGGACTGTGTAAAAATATTTGGATTTGGAAGATAAATTTTACGCAGCTTTATATGGACTGATATACAGTAAAACGCGAACGGACTTTACTGTAATATTTTTCAACGAAACTTTTTCTATGTCCATATCTAACTAGACGTATGTCACCAATAAAGTTTGGACGTAAATTGAGATCGTTTAAAATTTCAAATTTTTTTTTATTGAAATGATGAATTTAAAATTTTAAATTGGGTCGGAAATTTAGGGTCGTTACAACCGACTATTAAATCTTGGCCTGAATATGTAATTCTTCTTAATTTTGGTGGTAGAGAAGCAATTCTCTACTTAACACCGAAGAATTTTAACTTTGGAAATATCTAGGAGAATGTAACGACCCTAATTTTGATTAACATTATTTAAGACATTTAATTAGATAAATTAAATGAAATAATGTAAATGGTTAAGGGATTGAGATTTGTATAATTAGAGGGTAGGCGTGCCTAATAAACTAATGAACAAAAGGGGAATTAAAATGAAATAAGTTAGGGTAATAGATAAGGGCAAAATAGGAATAAGTTATATTCTTATACCCTAAACCCTCATGCCACTTTCATTTCCATATTCACAAACAAATCTAAAATCAAGAGAGGCCAGCCACCATTAGGAGAAAGCAAGAGGAAGATAAGCTAAAATTAAGAGGAAGAAGCTTAATCAATTTAATTCAAGAGAAAACCTCAACTCCTTAACAACAAGCTAATGTGAATAATAGATTACATCTCATATTTCTTGTTTTTGGTTCTACATCAGATCCGAATATGTTTTGCAAAGTATATGACATGTTTTGAATGTTAAATAGATATATATGCTTGTTGATGAATTTTGTATGTTCGGATAAATTTTATGACAATTTTTGATTTGATAAACCTATCAAATGACATCCATATGCCTTGCGATTTTGATATAACGTCAAAAATATTATTTTGGAGACGGGTTTCAAGTTTCATAATTTTCTAAATTAATATGGATTTATTATGAATTTTCTAGTGAAGAAAATGGTTAAATTGGGTTTAAATTAATCACGGCTATTATATGTTAGCTTTGGGTCAGAAATTTATATATATTAGAAAACATATTAAAAGTGATTTATGAGAATTTTTGGAGAATTTTTCTAAGTGTTTTAATAAGCATATAAAATTATTTAAGGTATGAGACTTAAATGTTTTATATGTTTAGAAAAGGAGAAGGCACAATTTGTAAATGTTTTAAATTGTTAATCTTTGAAATTCAGTAGCACTTTTAGAAAAGATTTTGAAAAAGTATTGGCAACCAATCATATGTTGACAAATATAGCAAGTTAGTTGAAAGACATTACTTTATAAAGTTAAAAATCAGTTTTATAAGGCTTTTCTGCTTCGCCACTTATAGCAGCACCTTTCGACCTCATACTGCCACCTTCATCTAAGTCGAAACCAATACACATGGTATCAGCTTCAGTACGTAGTGGATTGGAGTAGGGCGAAAGGTATGGAGTTGAAACAAGGCTGTCGAAGGGGTTGAATTAGCTTCTGAAAACTTAGAACTATTTTGGTTATAAATGAGGCTTTCGAATGAGATATCTTTCAACTTGGTCAATTGTTTTAAAGAAAGAGCTTTCGAAAGAGGTTACCGCTTTTGTTTTAAGAATACTCTTTTGAAGGGGTCAAAACCCCTGCTGTCGCATTCTACCTTTCATAGCAATGTCTTCAAAATGTTTCTTTTGTTTTAAACCCTGAGGCCACTTCTCCAATGCTTTCGAAGGGGATGGTTTCGAAGCCATCTACTTTCTTTTACTTAGGAAATTGTTTTCGAAAGAGTTGCTTTCGCCCTAGTTATTTTAAGACCCTTTGTACTATTGGAAGATAAGCCCAAAAGGTTTCGAAAGGAAAGTTTTAAAAGGTTTTGAAACTATGTCCACAAGCTTTTACTTGAACCCAATGCTTTCGAAAGGTTTGTTATATGTAAAGGACTTTAATGCTTTCGAAAGTTATATGATAAAGGTTTTGAAGGGGTGATTTCCCAATGTTTTCGAAAAGTGTACCTTTAGTATTTGAATGGAAGGTTTCCAATATTTTCGAAAGGAAAGTTCAAGTGTTTTAAAAAGAGGACGTCTAAGGTTTTATAAAGCTTTCGAAAAGACACTTTCAACTATTTCAAAGGTCTAATTTATATGATTTCAAAAGGTTTGTTTTGGCCTTTCGGCCTAGAGTTCAAAGTAAAGTAGTTAACTGGTTTCGAAAAGGGTACTTTCAAAGGTTTCAAAAGAGATTGTTTAAAGCTTTTAAACAAAGTTTTCGAATGTTTTCATCAACAATGTTTTATGTAATGCATATATCATGGCAAAGAGATTTGAGTAAAGTAAAAGTATATCTTCTTTGTTTAAGTATGATTTAAAGGGTTAAATGAATTTAAAAGGTTTTCAAGGAAAATTTGATGGGTAATTAACCCTAAGTAAATGACTTAGATATTTGAATACTAAATGGGACTAGTATAGGGTCACGCCCTATACATTAGCTATAGCCCCTAGCTAATTTAGTCCAAAATTCCAGTATGCAGGATTTAGTCACAGGTAAGACTTAAATGATGTTACACATGGAAAGGAATATACAGAGAAGAAGGATAGGTCATTGGTGAGCCCGCAAAACCATTAGGATTAGTTGACCCTGTGAGAAGTTAGTTAAAGACAGACCGTCTAGAAGTGTGTCTAACAGTTGTTAGATTTTTTATTTTGTTTGGTAGGCCCGAGTCAGCTAATGGTTAGTAGTTAGCGAAACAAAACTATATTGTTCGGACATATAGTCCATTTGTTACCTTATTTATGAGCATATATGATATTGCTATTATTATTTTAATTGGTTTGATTGCAGGATTGTGATTTGCAAAAAAATAGGTTTTAAAGGGATATTAGTGAGGGGAGACTCATTCCACTAAGTGGTGTGGTCTCACTTAATATCAATGAACCGAGACGTAATAGTATTATTCACACCAGGCTTTATGTCCGACTCCAAGTTTATGTTTTTCCCTTAAACTCTCGGGTGTTCAAAATTAATTTGAGTAGATTGAGAGTTAAGGTTTTTCAGGTTTAGTAGATTGGGCGAATAAAGCTTCCGAAGACATGTAGGGGGCAAAGCTAGCTATATAGGAGCTTTTTAGTTTTATTTCCATTGTGATGTATTAAGACTGATATATTTATTTAGTACTCTGATCATCCAAGGGGGCATCTTCATATGTTGCTCTTGGCGTATCTTGTAATAATTATATTTGACTAAAACCTAGGAATCATTTTGGGATTATGTATCTGAATATGAAATATTGATTTGAAACATAATCAGAAAAGTTGTTTTAAATCTGTGTTGATTTTATTTCATGTGCTTCTGATATTATGGATACCCTTAACATTACCGTATTTTATCACTGGAAGTTAATACTATGGATGACTGCAGCTCTATAGCGTTTAGCTTCGGGCCTTAAGATAGGGAATGTTACAACTTGGTATCAGAGCATAGGTTTATGAAAAACTTAAAAGAAATTTCAATCTTAAGATGATTTTGAAAACATATCTTGTGGAATTAGAGAAAATATCGAGGATTGGGATAACGCTATAGTAACGTACTAGTATTTTCTATATATAAGTATACGCTTTATCTCTATTCTCCCATCTCTATTAGGCTATTCTTTTATATCTTATGAATACTCGAATGCCGATTTTACGGACGTAAGATATGGAAGTTAGAAGTGAAAGAGTTAACATTGGTGGGGGAAGCACCACAACCATTGGGAATGCCAGACCAAACAATAGAAGGAATCCAGATCAGGCACAAGCTGCTAATGTGGGTGCTGGAGTCCCGCAGGTCGATATGGGAGCAATTTATCAGTTTTTCGTTAATATGATGCAAGCCGAAGCTGCTGCGGGGTTAGCTGGAGGAAATGCTGAAGAAGGAAATCAGGGAGCTAGAGTGGTCAATAACTATGCTGTTTTGGTTAGAGATTATGCTCGGTTGGAAGGAAAACCGTTTACTGGTACCGAAGATGCAATTGAGGTAGATAATTGGTTAATTCATTGTAGGAGGATTTTTGCTGATTTAGGACTCAATGATGAGCAGAAAAGAAGATTTGCTTCTAAATAGCTACAAGGAGCGGCACTGTATTGGTGGAACAGTGTTACTTTTAAAGTCAATGAGGAGACTACGAATTGGGCTGAGTTCAGAAGTAGGTTTGAAGAAAGATTTATGTCGAAGATTGCTAAGTCTACTCTGCTTAGGAAGTTTGCTGAGTTGAAGCAAGGAGATATGACAGTGCTGGAGTATGCAACCATATTTGAGGAGCTAGCAAGATATGGATATGCTACGGTTGATACTGTAATTAAGAGGAATGAGAAGTTCATTCATGGATTGAAGCCTGAACTAGCTAAGGCCACATTGTCGCATATTAGAGATCTATGTGATGTAATTATTGAGATGGCATTAAGACAGGAAGAGATGCTTGCTTATCTTGAAGGAAACAAGGCAAGGGAACCTCAAGGAGGAGGGCAGAACCAGAAGAGGAAGTTTTTCCATAAGAAGGGAACTCAGAAGAGTGGAGCTGCTAAGAAAGGAAAAGCATAATTGTCTGTTATAAGTGTGATAAGAAATGACACTATGCTCATGAATGCCGATGCAAAGGGAAGAAAGCTGCTGAGAAGAAAGGAGTAAGGTGTTTCAGCTGTGATCAGATTGGGCACTATAAGAACCACTACAATGAGCCAGCCAAGGATGGAAAAGGCAAGGTGTTTGCAATGGAACCCGCTACCTCGAAACCAGCAGTAGAGGATAGGGGAAAAGCTGTGTTGGGAGGTACGCCTTTGACTTATGGTGTATCAGTTAGAGTTCTATTTGATACAAGTGCATCACATTCTTTTATATCTCATTATTTGGTAGATAAGCATAACCTAGAACCCTCATACCTAGTTACTTCCTTAAGGGTTGCAAATCCGATAGGAGGGCATGCGACACTTGGGATGAAGTGTAACCAGTTAGAGTTTGAATTATTAGGTCATACATTTGTTTGCAGTTTGCATGTGTTTGATTTCGTAGGGTTCAAAATTATTTTGGGTATGGTTTGGTTAAGTAAATACGATGCTAAGATATTTTGTCATGATAGGAAAATATCACTTAGACACCCTGACTATAGTGATCAGATTATATACACCGTCGAAAACCCTAGTTTTGAGGTTAATGCTTTGTTGGGTATTGTGGAGGTAGAAGATGATTTGAATCGACTTTTTGTTGTTAGAGAATTTGCATATGTCTTTGAACTAGTAGTAGGATTGTCGTCGTAATGAGCTATTGAGTTTTGGATAGATTTAGTACCAGGAGCAGAACCGGTGAGCAGACCGCCAAGTATAATAACACCCACCGAGATGAGGGGCTAAAGGTGCAGTTGGTGGAGTTGGAAGGCAAGAATTTTATCAGACCAAGCAGTTCGCCTTGGGGAGCAGCTGTAGTGTTTGCAAAGAAACTGGACATGTCGTTAAGGTTATGTATCACTTATCATAAGTTGAATGGGTAGTATTTCTTTGACGGCGTTTAGAACCAGATATGGATCATACGAATGGTTAGTAATGTCGTTCGGACTAACTAATGCGCCAACCTTCTTTGTAAATTTGATGAACCGAGTTTTCTGGGAGCACTTGGATAGGTTCTTATTGGAATTCTTAGATGATATTTTGATATACTCTAAAGAAGGAAGAGAGCATGAAGTTCATCTTAGAGTGGTGCTGGAGACGCTGAGGCAGCTTTAGCTGAAAGCAAAATTTTCTAAGTGTCATTTTTGGTAGAAGGAAGTGAAGTTTCTTGGTCATGTAGTCTCATAGAAAGGGTTGTCTCTATATCTGGCTAAGATCGAGGTGGTAAATAAATGAAAGAGACTCGAGACAGTGACCGAGATAAAGAGTTTTTTTTTGGATTAGTTGGGTATTATCGGAGATTCATTAAGGATTTTTCATGGATAGTGGCACCGATGATCAAGCTTACGCGAAAGGATGTGAAGTTCGTTTGGATCGATAAGTGTGAGGAAGCATTCCAGAGATTGAAACACTTATTGACTAATGCACCTGTGTTAGTTCATCCAAAAGGGAATAAGGATTTAGTAGTGTATACAGATGCATGTGGGACAGGATTAAGAGCTGTGTTAATGCAAAAGGGTAAAGTGATTGCCTATGCTTCTCGACAGCTCAGACCGCATGAGATTAGATATCCGACTCATGATTTGGAATTAGCTGCGATAACTTTTGCATTGAAGGTGGGGAGACATTACCTTATGGGAGAATGATTTGAGTTGTATATGGATCATAAGTCTTTGAGGTATTTATTCTCTCAAAAGGAGTTGATATGAGACAGTAGAGGTGGTTAGAGTTTTTAGTCGCTTATGACCTTGGTGTAGAGTACACACCAGGAAAAGGCAACAAGTTTGCAGATGTACTTAGCAGAAAACATCAAAATGTAGTATTGGAAAGGATGGTTGAGTGGAAGGATTTAGAAGCATTGACAACATGTAGGATACAGTGGAGATCTGAAGCTAGGTCTAGTAAGGAAACTGCTATGATGTCATGTTTAGAAGTTCGACCGATGATGATCTAAAAGGTTGCTTCTAAGCAGAAGGAGGATCCATTATTAGCTGAACAGATCAGAAAGTTAAGGATGGAATAAAGAGCGATGACTTGAAAGATTTTAAGTCTTGACTAAAATTGGTGGGTAATGAAGAAAGGAAGACTGTGTGTTCTGAATATGGGAAACATTAGGAAGGAAGTTCTTGAAGAATGTTATCGTTCAAAATTCACCATTCATCCGGAAGGAACTAAGATGTATCAGGATATAAAAAGAAGTTTCTTCTAGGAAGGTATGAAGAGATATGTTGGCTTAGGGGTGAAACAATTTGCCAACAGGTAAAATCCGAATATCAGAAACCAAGTGGGTCACTTCAGCCTTTAGATATTCCAAGATGGAAATAGGATTCTACCTCAATGGATTTCATAGACGGGTTGCCAAGGTCAAATAGTGGAAATGAAAGTATATGAGTTATAGTGGACAAGTTGAACAAGAATGCCCATTTCATTCCAGTTAAGTCAACCAGGACGGCATCTGTTTTAAGTAAGTTGTTCATGAATAATATAGTTAGACTGCATGGAATTTCTAATAGTATAATAAGTGATAGAGATTCCCTATTCAATATGGAGTTTTGGAAGAGTCTATAAGAGACTTTAGGTACCAAGCTCTAGGTGAGTACCGCTTACCATCCGCAGAAAAATGGGCAAACATAAAGAGTTAACAAAACCTTAGAATAGTTGTTATGAGCTTGCATGCTAGATTTTGGAGGATCATGGGAAGACCATCTACACTTAGTCGAGTTTTCGTATAACAACAATTATCCGGCTAGTATAGGGATGGCACCGTTTGAAGCTTTGTATGGAAGGCCATGCAATTCTATCGTTTGTTGGTTAGAGACCGGGGATAGGTAAGTTCTTGGTCCGGATTTGGTTAGAGAAGCTACAGAAAAGATTGAGCTCATTTGAGTCAGAATGAAGGAAGCTTAGTCTAGGTAGAAAAGCTATGCGGATAGGAGACCGAAAGACTTAAGTTCTCAGTTGGGGATCATGTTTTCATCAAGGTATCACCGATAAAAGGTGTAATTGGATTCGAAAAGTCAAAAAAATTGGCACCGAGATTCATTAGACCATTTTCTATTATAGAAAGGATTGAGAAACTTGCATATAGGATAGAGTTACCAAGTAGTTTGGTCGAAGTCCATAACGTTTTTAATATTTCTCATCTCAGGAAGTGTATTCGAGATCCAGAGACTACTATAGCACCGACTATATAGATGACTTAGTAGTGGAACCAAATTTGACTATAGTTAGAAAAATATTTCGTATAGTCACGAGAGATGAGAAGAGGCTAAGGAACAAGGCAGTCAGATTAGTCAAAGTCTAGTGGAGTGACGACGAGAGAGATTGCACTTGGGAAACTGAGAGCAGGATTCGAGATACTTATCCTAACTTGTTTCATGGTATGTTTTACCTTTATGACTGATTTTAATGAGTGCCTTATTGTAATTTTGAGGATGAAATTCATTAAGGAGGAGAGTTTATAACGACCCTAATTTTGATTAACATTATTTAGGACATTTAATTAGATAAATTAAATGAAATAATATAAATGGTTAAGGGATTGAGATTTGTATAATTAGAAGGTAGCCGTGTCTAATAAACTAATGAACAAAAGGGGAATTAAAATGAAACGAGTAAGGGTAATAGATAAGGGAAAAATAGGAATAAGTTATATTCTTATACCCTTAACCCTCATGCCACTTTCATTTCCACGTTCACAAACAAACCGAAAATCAAGAGAGGCAAGTTGAAGTGTTTTAAAAAGAAGATGTCTAAGGTTTTATAAAGCTTCCGAAATGACACTTTCAATGGTTTCGAAAGGTCTAATTTATATAATTTCGAAAGGTATGTTTTGGCCTTTCGGCCTAGAGTTCAAAGTAAAGTAGTTAACTGGTTTCGAAAGGGGTACTTTCAAAGTTTCGAAAGAGATTGTTTAAAGCTTTTAAACAAAGGTTTCGAATGTTTTCATCAACAATGTTTTGTGTAAAGCATATATCATGGCAAAGAGATTTGAGTGAAGTAAAAATATATTTTCTCTGTTTAAGTATGATGGGTTAAATGAATTTAAAAGGTTTTCAAGGAAAATTTGATGGGTAATTAACCCTAAGTAAATGACTGAGATATTTGAATACCAGATGGGACTGGTATAGGGTCGCGCCCTATACATTACTTATAGCCCCTAGCTAATTTAGCCCAAAATTCTAGTGTGTAGGGCTTAGTTACAGGTACGACTTAAATGATGTTACACACATAAAGAAATATACAGAAAAGGAGGAAAGGTTATTGGTGAGCCCGCAAAATTAGGATCAGTTGACTTTGTGAGAAGTAAGTTAAAGACACACTGTCCATAAGTGTGTCTAATAGATGTTTGATTTTTTATTTTTTCTGGTAGGTCCGAGCCAACCAATGGTTAGTAGTTAGCCAAACAAAACTATATTGTTCGGACAGATAGTCCATTTGTTACCTGATTTATGAGCATATATGATATTGCTATTATTGTTTTAATCGGTTTGATTGCAGGATTCTGATTTGCAAAAAGATATGTTTTAAACGGATATTAGTGAGGGAAACCCCGTTCCACTAACTGGTGTGGTCTCACTTAATATCAGTAAACCGAGATGTAATAATATTTTTCACACCAGGCTTTATGTTTGACTCGAAGTTTATGTTTTCCTCTTAAACTCTTGGGTGCTCAAAATTAATTTAAGTAGATTGAGAGTTATGGTTTTTCAGGTTTAGTAGGTTCGACGAATAAAGCTTTCGAAGACGTGCAGGAGGCAAAGCCAGCTATATAGGAGCTATTTAGTTTTATTTCTGCTGTGATGTATAAACAATGATATGTCTATTTAGTACTTTGACCATCCAAGGGGGCATCTTCATATGTTGCTCTTGGAGTATTTTGTAATAATTATATTTGATCAAAACCTGGAAATCGTTTTGGGATTATGTATCCGAATATGAAATATAATCAGAAAAGTTGTTTTAAATCTGTATTGATTTTATTTCATATTCATTTGCTTCTGATATTTTGGATACCGTTAACATTACCATATTTTGTCACCGAAAGTTCATACTATTGATGACTGCGGCATCTATAGTACTTAGCTTCAGGCCTCAAGATAGGGAATGTTAAAGAGAATACGAGAATTATATGGTACAGTTACCGTCGATGGTGCTATATTGTACGTATAAACTCGTTTTGTTCTTCTCAAACAAATAATGAGGAGATCCATCCACTTAAATGGTTAGAGGGTGATTCCCACTCTTATGTATTGTCTTATTATTTCCTAAAGAACCGGTATTGAGCATTTCGAAAAATAGACAATTGGTTTTTGGAGCATCTGCAAAGTGGAAAGAGTGTGCTGGTAAGAGATGACTCGGAACCGTAACCACTCCAAACCATATACGGTTCTATGGAGGAGTTTAGTGATATATTGTGATGTTGGAATTCATGTGTGGTTCCGAGACCCATTGAGGTGTGGGAATCCATATGCGATTCCAAGATCTACTTGAGATGTGAGAATCCATATGTGATTCCAAGACTCGTTAGGGTATGGGAATTCAAGGGGACTCCCTAATCTTATTTGGACAGTGCATGAGCTAGGACGTCGGATGTAGCCTCACGGGCGGTAATGACAAAAACCAGAGATGGGAGGAATGGCCAGTAGGGTTGGCAAATCCATAGGATGTAGTTGTCTCCACCTAGATGTTACCTTCAGTTGTTATGCATGTATGGACCGATGCACTTGGTCTTAGCGAGACTAGCTATATTTTCTTATAGTACATCACTAGGGATGTATATTTGCTTCAGAAGGATAACTCTGATTCTTGTGCAGGAGGACCGTTCTTGAAGTATTGAGGGCACTTCCGTGGAATTCTACACAATTAGCGAACGCGCCTTATCGATTTTTGATTATATACCTAATATTATTGTGATGTATACTAACGAGCATCACAACTACTTTATTTTTCACCCTTAAACATTATTATAATATCACTAAATTTTCTATGTAAATGTTTTGGTTATCGTAAGGTAAAACCTGTACGTATTTATGTACGGTGTGGTCCTACGAGATACCTTTATTTCGAAAGGATTTATAACATTAAAAATCCATTGAGTTGCGTTTTCTCACGCTGTTTACCAGACTGACCCGGCGTTATTTTCTTATAATGCTTGGGTTAGATCGAACATATTTTCATATTTAGATTGGGAAACCCAAGATGTATTCCTGTACTTGTTTGTTTCCGCTTTATTGGTTGTTTAAATTATCAGCATTTATGAGCACGGGTTGTTATAACTACCCAGGCTAATGATTAATGATGTGTGTACTCTGATTGAAGGTATGTATATCACAGTTTTTCTTTTGTAAAGATCTGTTGTTATATTATAGATTATCCGTTGCGTTGTCAGATTCGGTGATTGTTTAGTTTTTCTTGTCTTCTTTCTTTTTCCCTAACTATTCGTCTTTTCATTCAATTTGAGTTGGAAATGTGTGGTTTATTGTCAGTTTAAACTATACGGAAAAGTGGGTTGTTACAACTGCTGGGGGCATTTAGGAATTACGTACTGATAGTTATTGGATAACTGTAAAATGACTCACTTGATAATTTTCTATTGGTTTATATAATTATGGTCAAACAAAAGATATTGATATGACTGATTTACACAGTTCTCTCAACTTGAGAATACGGTGGATTTCAATATGAAAGCTCCGCTTTGATTATAGTCAAATCATGGCACAGCGTCCGTTGAGTGGCTATAGTTGGATCGAGTGGAAGTATTGAAAGTGGAACACTATTCAAAAGAGAATTCGTATTCCGAGTTATATGAGATTTGTATCACGGTCAATTCGAGTTTTGAAAGTTTTTTCATAAAATTTTCTAAATTGATTGCCACTATGAAGAGGGGATTCATGAATAACACAACCCTTTAGGTGAGGTTGCGGGGGCAACACCCTCGTTGACGGTGGTTGATAGTACTTCGTTTGTGTTTGAATTTGAATTCAACAGCAAATGGATATTACTACTTGGACCAAATGGTGTTTGTTTATTCCATCATTCAACACCAACAAATGTCGAACCTCATGTATACATGATAGTACTTTGTCATTGGCAACCAAAAAAAAAACTTTTTCTTGCTTTCTATATTGAAAGAATTATTCACGTATCACCTGTCAAAATTTTCGAGTGTTTTTTGGTTTGTTTAGTTAATCACAACTTACACAAATATATTCCATTGTATGCTCTGTGATATGATATAGGGAAGAATATCTCTGGAAGAAAGCCATTTAACCACATTTTGAAGGGATATACCTATTCAACTTACGATATATCGTACACTATCATTTCGTTATAGCGAGTTGGATCACAGGATATTGGATAGTTTCTAATCCGTTTATCTCGTATATATATTTGTCTTAACGCAAAGAAGATTAGGTTGCCATGTGGTAAGTAATAACTATTTATGTATAGTAAAAAGGAAAGGAACCACTATTGGAACTTTGAAATAAAAGCATCTGTTCTTTCTTGTGTTACTTCAACGTAGGTAATCCTCATGCTTATTATGTTGTCAACTTCTTATGCAATTCTAATTTTATAAAGTTTCTATACTCAACAACTTCGAATATAAAAATCGAAAATAAATAAATAAAGTACAGCACTATGCACAGATGGAACTAGAGAATGAACACTGTGAAGCAAATCCATGAGGTGGTGGAGCCAAATAAGGAGGAAATGCCTGTAACAATAGAAGAAATTCAAAAGCTTAACATTAATATGGAGAATACTGAAGATGAACTTGATGAAGACATCAACAGACAAGGTAGGAATGTGCTTACAAAGAAAATTTCTCAATATGACAAACAATGCAATAAAGAGAAGAAAACTGAAGAGCCTAAAATGGCAGATACTGCCCCTATTACGAGGACTATAAAATCAGCAGTTTAATGTCTATTATTTGCCAGAAGGTTAAAAGACCTCTACAACCTAACTGTGAAATATAAGCAGAATAAATTTAGTAATGAAAATGTTGAGATTTTCTCTTGAATTTGGTAACAAAGGGAATGTTCTACATGATAACAGTAGTGGGTCAAAAGGTAGAATTTTATCACGGTGGGATAGTTCAATACGACAAGTTCATGTAATGCAAATGGGAGAGCTTGTAAATGCCTAATTATAAATGACTCCATAGAGAAGAACATCAGCTAAAATAGCTGTTACATGGAGAAAATCACTTATACAGAAGGTGAAACCCAATGTACTTTTTACAATTCAACTTTGTTGAAATTTTCGGCACAATTGTTGTAACAAAACTTATTTACGACATGGGACTTATCATAATCTAATCTGCACATCCACTCTAACATAATACAAATCACATCTAATATAGTGTGCTTCAGTAGTCATTGGTTTTTACAATTATAGGATAAGTAAAAACATATTTACCATTTTAGATTGGACGCGAGTTTTAAAATTTAATCTGAATTATATTAAAATGCTAGATTAAACTAACGTAGGTTTAATTTAGCATTACATCAGTTTAATTTAGTATTTTGTTGCATTTTATACTAAATTTTAAAAAATGTATTTTTGAAAAATAATTGGTTTTCGTTTTTTCTTTTCAACCAATTCCCTCTTGCAATTATGAGGGTTAAACTTGCTATTTTGTTTGTGAGTAACAGAAATGTCTTGAATGGATTCTCATTCTCTATTGTATTTCTGTTAATGTTTTTTTCATATTAACGCGAATAATATTTTGCGTCACATTATATCATTATGTATTTCCACTTAATTTAAACTTTTGAAAAATTGCTATAATGCTTCTTTTTTTTCTTTTCAATATGACACATTCGAATGGTCTATTAACATTATTGTAAGGTTGTAGTACTATTCTCATGAATAGTTTGTTTACCAAAGGACATTGTCTAAAAAACTCCCAAAATGGATAAGAGGCTCTTATTAGTATGATGTCCACTTAAATTTTAGTTCTGAAAATGCGAAATAATGTTTATGGGTTTCAAATTACACACTTAAACACTGATATTTAAAATAATAATAAAAAATTAAATAAGAAATATAACATTATTTGGACACAGGGATTAGCTCTAACATAAATTTAACAATTGCTTTATCCATTAACTAAATTCCTCTTTCTTTGACAATTTTACGCTACAGTCCATAGGCCCACGTTAAATATTCGAAACGCTCAAGATTTTCACAAAGATGTTCAAATGAATGTGAACGCCACAATAATAGCTGCATGCGTGTAATCCACTTCCATGTCCTGCAGCCTACATATCTCATACTTTTGGACTTTGATCTTTTTTTAGTATTCTTTTTTAACCTTTTAGAAGATTTATACATAAAATATTTAGATCGACTACACCATTCGTAGTACATAAAGTGATAGTTGGCTATATAATAATGGAGGCTATAAAGGATTCAAAAATCTACAATTAAAATATTGGAATTAATTAGGTTACAGTAGAAAATATGTGGGAATATTTTGGCATATACCGTAGGCTAACCAAGGTTTCATTTGTTAATTAAGTTTTTTTTAAACACCCATAAAAAGGTTTAATTTGTAAACTTCGACTGTTTCATGTAGCTGACATGCACTGCAAAAAACAACAGCATTGCCGACCACTCAAAACCGTCGACGGCCGTCGGAAATAACCGTCAGCAACAAGGCCGTCGAAGGATTGCCTTTTCAACGGCTTTTCGACGGCTCCATGAATTTGTTTTCAACGGCTGACGACGACATTTCCGACGCCTTCCGACGGCCCGTCGTGTACACATGGTAGGTTATGGGTTGTCCAAATTATTGTCGGCAGCCGTCAGAAACCGTGAAATACGTGGAAGATAAGCCGTCGTTAGCCTTCAGAAAGTATTGGATGTCTTACTTCAACCTGAAAGTATTGCATACGCAGGAAAATCACTAATAGTCCATAACAAAAAAGAAAACAAACAAAAATTCTTTTTTCTTAAAATGTCGTATGTTTCAACTTCTTCATGCCACATTGTTTTCATCTATTCAATCAATGATTGTAATATTGATTTCTTGTATCGGATTATCAGGGCCAGAGACGATAATAGTGAGAAACATATATGGAGTTTTCATACACATCCACGGAGATAAATTGTAAGGTGTAACGATAATAGACCAACTTGAGTATTTAGAACCAAATTGAGAGAATGGTGAAAATCCATCCGTACACAAATCAAGTCTAACATTACAGCTCTCTATTGCAAAAGCGGGATAAGTCTTATCAAAATGTTTCTATGCTTCTCCATCGACTATGTGTGTTAGAGTTCCTTCTTTCTGTGTTCTCACACTATGTCATCTCATATGAGGTGCGGTTATAGAAGATACATATAACTTTTGAAATTTAGGAGTGATATGTAAGTAATGCATTCTCTTATATGGAACTTCATTTTTTTTATATATTTTTTCTTGGTTTGTATCTTTCCTCGTTGCATATTCTACATTTCCTAAGATTAATATCCTCTTTTCAAAACAACATGCAACCATTTAAACATGTATCTATCTTTTGGTACGGAAAACTAAAGGAAGACATAAGTTTTTTCACTTTATAATGGTTTTCGCACACTAAATTACCGGATGGCATATGTCGTTTTGCAACTTGTACAACAATTGTAAATCCAGCTTCTGTGAAGTTGAATTTAGATTTCATTGCAATGTATTCTAGAATTACTAATAATTGGGTGTCGCTTTTACAGCCATCCCGAAGGAGTTTTTTATCTACATCCAATAAATCATATATTTTCTTTTCTCCAATATTTGATCCTTCTTCGACATTTACATCATCGTCATTAACTTCAACCATAGGGAACATTGATCGTGCTGCATATTCAACCATATCTTCCATGGGATTCGCCGTAACATTGTTATTACCCACCACCTCCTCTAACACTACAGGATTAGGTGCAGCAAGTTCTCTATGATGATCCTACACAATATACTCCAGTAGGAAACCATTTTGACACAAATAAATTTTAACCATATCTGGTTTGAAATGCTTCAAATGTTTGCAGTTACTACACGGGCAACGAATTTCTTCGTTGTTTCCATTATTACTTAAAGCGAATTCAATAAATTCGTGTACACTATTATAAAAATGTTTCCTTATTAAGCCTCTCATTCCCTTTCGTTGATACATCTAGCTCCTCCGATCAACAAAATAATTGATCAGTTTTTTCTATTTCAAAAAATATAATAAAATTTAAAAAAAAATTGATCATTTTATGGATAGAAATTTATTTTTTCAATTCATTTATACATTTTAATGTTTTGTTAATTATATAATATGTCATCGTTATACACTAATTTGTTTATATTTTAATGTATTATTAAATATATAATATTTGAATCATTTAACTTTTTTTATAAAATCTTATATATTTTCAATTTTAATAGATTACGAATATATATTTTCACTTCATTATCTTCTACTTTGATGGTCGGTCATCCTACTTTCCATTATAAACACAATAATAATTACATTTCATAAATTATTTTATTTTAAACAATTCAACAAAATTTCAACGTCACTTTCCATTTGTTTCCTGTATCGTGCACAAATGCGTGTACACAAGGAACAAAATGGAAGTGCTGTCGAAATTTTATGAACCGTTTAAGATGAAATAATTTATAAAATATAATTACTTTATTATATTTGTAAATTGTCTAATACGGGGACAGATCCGACAAATATTGTATTAGATGAATATTGACGTCCGTTTTATAACAAAAACGAATCTCTATATAACGATTCTATGCAATACTTGTCAGGCAGGGCCAAAAACTCTTTAAGGGATTTAATAATAAAGTACATTATACACTAATTTGTTTATATTACATTAATTCTAACTCATTATTTAAAATTCTTAATGATTAAAAACTAATAAAGCTTGTTTTTTTAAACATATTTTAGATAACACTAATTTCAATTTACTACACGGTAATAAAAAAATTAAATTTATACACTAATTTGTTTATATATATTACCACATACATGTAAACTAAATTTATACATATAATTAAGGATATATAATTTAATAAAGGGATTATGTAAATAAATTGTTTTTTCGACATTTTATATAACACATGCACTAATTAACACTAAATTATGTTACACTAATACACACATACACTAACCAACCCAAATTAGCCTTAATTATACATCTGTGATTTACACTAAATTGCGTGGTGGTTAGTTCGACTCATTTATTTCACTGAACAAGTCATTGTTGTTTGTGCTTTTACATTAGTTGAATAGCTTCCAAAATATGATCACTCTAACCTGGACATTGTATAAGACAAGATTTCAGTTAGTGACGATGATTATTCCAAAGGAAAGATACGAGAGGATCAAGTTGTGGAACACCATGCACAGATGGAACTAGAGAACAAACACTATGAAGCAATCCATGAGGTAGTGGAGCCAAATAAGGAGGAAATGCCTGTAACAATAGAAGAAATTCAAAAGCTTAACATTAATATGGAGAATACCGAAGATGAACTTGATGAAGACATCAACAAACAAGGTAAGAATGTGATTACAAAGAAAAATGCTTAATGTGATAAACAATGCAATAAAGAGAAGAAAGTTATAGAGCCTAAAATGGCAGATACTGCCCCTATTACGAGGACTAGAAAATCTGCAGTTTAATGTCTATTATTTGCTAGAATGTTGGAGATCTTAACAATGACATAAGACAGCAAGACCTCTACAACATAACGGTGGAATATAATTAGCAGAATAAATCTAGTAACGAGAATGGTGAGATTTTCTCTAGAATTTGGTAGCAAAGGGAATGTTTTGCATGATAACAATAGTGGGCTAAAAGTTAGAATTTTATCACGGTGAGATAGTTCAATATGCCAAGTTCATGTAATGCAAATGGGAGAGCTTGTAAATGCCTAATTATAAATGACTCCATAGAGAAGAACATCAAGTATGTGAACATTGTTTTTAAACTTGTTTTATTCTTAGCAAATTCAGTTTTGACGGTTTGTTATTTTTAGAAAACGGTTAGAAGTAGTTTTTTAAAATGTGTGGTTGTGGAGCAAATGGATGGTTCATGGTGTGTAGGAGGTTTTTTGTTGTTGTTGAATTTGTGGACGGACTCCATTCTCAAGTTGTATAAATAGGAGGTGGAGCAAAATTTTAAATAAGAGAACAGTACTTGTTTTTCCTCATTGAATGCAGAAGCTAATTGCATCATTGTAGTCCTAAAAAATCCACAATAAAATTCTTGTTCTCTTTGCTCTAAATCGAGCACTCACAAACTGTCATCAATCTCTCTTTTGTGTAATTTTTTGTAACAGAATACACGATTTTTCCAACATCTGGTATCAGAGCCTGGTAAAGATTAATCATGGCTACAAACTCAAGCATCTCTAGTGACGATGGAGCGCGTGCCCAAGAAAAAAGAGAAATGATCACTCTCAAGTACCTCATGCTCACAAAGAGCAATTATGCTGCTTGGGCCATCAAGATGGAGGTATTCATGATGGCTCAAGGGGTCTGGGATGCAGTGGAGGCTGAAGGGCCTGTTGAAACATGCAAAGACAAGATGGCCTTGGCAGCCATCTACCAAGGTATAAGTGAAGATACCTTACTTTAACTAGGTGCCAAGAAGACAGCCAAGGAAGCATGGAACATGCTTAAAACTACGAATCTTGGGGCTGAGAAGGTGAAAGAGGTAAGAAATCAATCACTTTGGAGAGAGTTTGAAGCCATGAAAATGAATGATGGAGATAGTATTGATGAGTTCTCTGGAAAGCTCCAAATAGTTGTCAACAAGCTGAGAGGGCTAGGCAACAACGTTGAAGAAGAACTTGTGGTGAAGAAGTTGCTGAGATCAACTTCACCAAAGTTCTTGCAGATTGCATCTACAATTGAGGAATTTGGTGATCTGAAAACTAAAACCACATATGAGGTTATTGGATCACTTAAAGCTCACGAAGAGAGGATGCAAGGACATGAAGCAAAGGGAGATGAAACTGTTCTTCTCACGAGCAGAGTGGAAGGCAAGAGAAGACAATAAATGTCAAAAGAAGTACTCCAGGGATCAAGGGAACAACAGAGGTGGAAGAGGCAGAGGACGTGGAAAAGGAAGAGGAGCTGGTGGCTCTAAAAGAAAAGACAAGAGCCACAGCAAAAGAGGAAATATGACAAGTCAAAGATCAAGTGTTATGGCTGTGGGAAGATGGGACATTTTGCCTCTGAATGTTCATCAAAGGAAAAAGAAGAGCAAGCCAACTTGACAGAGAAAGAAGAATATGATGAGCCTGCATTGTTAATAATTGAAACTTGTGAATTGACCAAATCACATATCTCACATAGCAAGGAAGGAGTGTCAACTACAAGTGTAGGTGCTAAGGAGTTAGGATGGTATCTTGACACTGGTGCAAGCAACCACATGACAGGTGACAAAAGTTGTTTCACATAAATTGGTCACTCCATCAATGGCAAGGTAAGATTAGGTGATGACTCAATGATTAATATACATGGGTTAGGACCAGTGCTGTTTCAATGCAAAAATGGAGAGCACTTGATTCTTTCCAATGTGTATTACATACCCAAGTTAAAGAACAACATCATTAGTCTTGGCCAGCTTGATGAAAGTGGAAGCCGAGTGATCATTGAAGAAGGAGCCTTGAGGGTCTTTCACAGTACTAATAGACTCATAATCAAGGTTAGAAGGCAAAACAACAAGCTCTTCATTGCAAAGCTGCAGACTGCACAAAAGTCTGTCTAATGGCTAGTATGACAGATAAAGCTTGGCTATGGCATGCCAGGTATGGGCATCTGAACTTCCAAGCCTTGAGATGGTTGACAAGCCAGAAGATGGTGGAGGGAATGCCAGAAATTGCTCAAACAAATCAAGTATGTGATGGATGTGTGATGGGGAAGCAACATAGGACTGCATTTCCACATAAAGCAATGTTTAGAGCAAAGCAACGCCTTGAGCTGGTCCATGGAGATTTGTGTGGGCCAATCACACCCTCTACACCACGGGGTAACAAGTATTTCATGCTTCTTGTTGATGATTATTCACGATTCATGTGAATATTTCTATTGAAGTGCAAGAGTGAAGCCTTTGACACTACAACAAAACTTGCTATTAGTTGCATTTATTGGTAGCGTTTAAGGCTATACGCAACCTTTAACCACTTTAAAATACGAAAACTAAAAAATAAACGCGGACAAAAAAAATCCCGCCAACAATTCACTAAAAGTTTGCTAAAATTTTACGCGATCGCTCATATATGTTTTAACTCTTATCAATTTTCTTATCCTCCTCCAACAGAATGATGAAAACCCCTAAACAAAATTCTACTCCTTTTCTTTCTTCTCCTCTTTTATCAATCATCAATCAAATTCCTCATCTTCACCTTCCAAAATCGCCTCGTCTCTGGCTTCACCCCAAATAGATTAATGAAGACGTAACGGGGAAAATGCGCAGAGGTGAAAGCATGCGCGCAGGCGTGTGAATGATGTGGATAGTTTCCCAGTGAGGCTTGGCTGAGGATTTGGTGCTAGGGTTTAAGCTCTGCCTCCCCCAAAATCGATTATAAATTTTCTTATTTAAGCTCTTCCTCTCTCAAAACTAGGGTTCTTTGCCGCCGTTCTGTTTCTCTTTAATTTCTCAGGTATTTATCTGCTCTTTCTCCTAATTCTATCAGCATGTTATAGCTAGAATCAGCTTTTTCTAATCACCGCATACGTATTTCAGTTTTTATATTTCTCCTCGGTATTATTTTTCTTGATTTAGCATGTCTTTCCCGATTTATCTGATACTAAAGTATACTTGCTGATCATAAAAAATTCCTTACAATTTTTCGCTTTGTGCTTGTCAGTTTGGCTTGCATCATGAAGTTGTTTGTGTAAAATTATTTTATTCAGCATAAATCGTTGAATTTTTTTAAAGTTACCGTAATTATAATTGGTCCCTGTAATTGTCGAAAATCGGGTAAGCAATGGCTCCTCCGCAGCCGAACACTGGATTATTTGTTGGATTAAATAAGGGACACATTGTCACTAAGAGGGAGCTGCCTCTCAGACCTTCAAGCAGAAAGGGGGTATTTCCTTTTTTCTCTGGTCATTCTATTTATGTATTTCATTATTATTGTGATCTTCTGAACATTATTTCTTTTTAATTAGCAGTGGATTATAGAAATCCATAGGGGACCGCATCTGAAAACTGTTGTCATTTTTATTCCTACTTATACCATTTCTTTTTCCATGGATATGATATAACCTCAATGTCTCTAATGGATGTTAATGTTCTGATATTTTTCTCTGAATTGATGGGCATAATTCAAAATTGTAGTAGGAAAACAGGGTCGTATTGTATCTTGCCTTGCATTGGACTGTTCAGAATAGTCTTTGTTCGTTAGGGATAAAATGCAGAATTGATAAATGATAACGTGTTGAAGTGATGTTTGTATTGTGATTTTTGTCTTAAGAAGCATCAAGTGGAAAAATTGGTGATATAGAATGGTGGTGCATGTGAACATTGAGTGCTTCTCTGTATAAAATTAGAACCCTTTGCTTATCTACTCTTTTAAAACACATTGGTAAATTTCAATATAGTATGAACCAGATTTTAAATGTGGTGGAAGTCTTTTTATTGGTTAGTGAAACTGGGAGGCAGTTGACTAATGGTAGCATTCCTCCTCAATTACCATTATTTTCATGTTGTATTGGTCAGTTCTGGAAATTGGAAAGAGTGATATAAAGTGCTGTTATGGATTCAATCACTATCGTGTCCATGTCCATAAAAGGAAATCCAACATGGGTTGTTTAAGAATAAGCAAAATGGAAAAACCTTGGCTATAAGCAGAATAAAGAACTATATTCTTGGTCATTTTCGAATTTATTTAAGCATTAACTTCATGGCGTAGGTTTCAAATTTTTTGATGCCAAATGTGGTTTCAAATCTAATGATGATTCATTATAAGTGCCATCACATGAAAAAGAAAGTACCAGCATGTATATATTTTCTCTACTCTTGCTATACACTTACTAAAGTTTGATGTTCTTTTCTTTGACATCAGTGGGAAAACAATTTCAATTTGTTATATACATGTTTGATTTCCATTATTAGCATGTTGGTATATCGTGTGTTTGTAGTTTTGATTAGGACAATTGTATTATAGATTGTCATATATCCTAATGCTTTTTATGTTATCTTACTTATTAGTCATCAACAAAAAAAATTACGCCTAAAAACCAAAATTAAATTCTAGATTACTTACTTAATTTTTGTAGCCTCTAATATTAATTAAATTAATGTATCAGGTTTCACCCATGCATCATTTGCTTTAGGATGTGAGGAAGGAATTAACATGTTCGTGTGGTAACTAATTGATTAGCTTACAAAGTCATTATCCTCATTAATGTGGTAACATGTTCATGCATTGTATCAGGTTTCACCCATGCATCATTTGCTTTAGGATGTGAGGAAGGAATTAACAAAAGTCATATTGATGGAAACTTAATTCCTCTGATTGCTCTGTTACCATTGTACAAATAGGCCTTTAATACATCAAATTAGAAGCAAACTTGGACGATGTAAGTGCTTCTTTTTTTATTCCTTTATGCGATTCGAAATTATGTTAGGAGAATCAATGCTACTTTTCTTACTCTTTTGATTGATGCATGCCTTGTTTTATGTCGCCCATCCAAATAATTTGGCACATGCAAAGAAGATGCACCAAAAATTTGTGGTTAAAGTATATTTATTTAGAATTATAGGTTGATATAATCCTCTCGGAAGTGATGAATATTCAAATTTACAACCTTTGGATATTATTACAAAAAATGTGTCCGAGTTGCAAAATATTATAAAAGACAAGAAAAATAAACTAATACTAGAGCACGGAGATGGACATGACAAGGAGAAAGACATGAAAGTGAGAGATAAAGAAACTGGTAGGGAGAAGGAGAAAGTGGCAAAAGAGAAAGAATGAGAAAAAGTAAAGGATAAGCAACAAGACTATAACAGTTGACAGTTGATGTTAATTAGAACTAGAAGTATAATTAGGCAGGACTAAAGCTAATCAATTAGTTGCCTAATGTTTCTTACTGCATCACTAGTCCTCCTCCATGGCATAATTTCTCCTTTTTCCATTTACTATTTTTGCCTTAAAGTTGTTGTGCTAAGTGACCATATTGGGTTGATTGTATTTTGTTGTTATGTTGGATAAGAGATCTAGAGGACTGTGATATATTTGATGTTTGTAAAGTTCAACTTTGCTAAATATTAAACAAAGAAAAACACAAGGCTAGTTTTCATTGATTTATTTCTTCTTCATTTTTCCTCAGTTTGATTGTGATATTTACTTTGTTTTGTACCCAGGAGAACTTGGTTTGACTATAAAGTTCACAATTCAACATAAAAATCCCTATCTGCTTTCTGTATACATATTTTTTGCTACTGTCATGGTTGGCAATATTTTGTTCTAGCTAATTTAAGTCCAGTGTTCTCACTTATTTTAATCATGGTGTAATTTATATGTTTGGTTAAATTGGTTATATTTCTATATATTTTATTGGTGAAATTTCTTTTATATTTTCAATGATCTAGGGGGTGCTGGTAAATATACTATGGACACTTGGTTAGAATTTGAATTCATCCTAAATAATCATACGGCAACATCATTCTCTTTTGAGGCATGGACCATAGCCAGAAATGTTATGCCTTATGAATTATAGTTAAAAGTTCTAAACTAATTGCATTTTTTGATAACATGATAAAAAATTTGATGCAGCCGAGGCCATTCTCTTAGGATTCCAGCATTACCTTGTTATGCTTGGAATGACAGTGATCATCCCAACTGCACTTGTACCTCACATGGGTGGAGGCAATGTATGTCTTTAACCCTCAACAGTTGAGATCATATAGCATATTATGTGGATGTTTTTTGCTTCATTTGATCATTTGACCTTTTCTAATATAGGATGAAAAGGCTAGGGTAATCCAAACAGTACTTTTTGTTGCTGGTTTGAACACACTTCTCCAGATCTTTTTTGGAGCCCGATTGCCAGCTGTCATTGGTGCATCAAATTCTTTTGTCGTGCCTACTATTTCGATCATCCTGGCTGGTCGCTATAGCGATATTGTCGATCCACATGAGGTACTTAGGAGACTCTTCATTTTAACTTCCGTTGAGTTATTTATCATTTTCAAACCTTGTTTGGAGGCTGTAGCTTATTTTAAATCTCTTTAAAAGGAGTTATCAATAGTAACTTTGAAGTAGTTTTAAGCGAATAATAAAAAGTAAAGTGTACGGATAAATTAGTTGAAATTGTGGCAAAACTTAGTTGTAAAATTTGAAATAAGTCATAAACAAGTAATTGTTGTTTACAACTTATCAACTTATTTACTACTTTTAAATCAAAAATTAAGTTACTACCAAACACTTATTTCATAAAAAAAGACAAAACAGTTGGTGCCAAACACTTCAAATTAACCAAAAAAATAATATATATATACTTATTAGCTACTTTTGGTACTTATAACTAATCCATTGCTACGCACTCTCTTACTTGTTACTTTCATTTGCAGAAATTTTTACGCATTATGCGAGGAACTCAAGGTGCACTCATTGTAGCATCTACTCTTTAGATTATTGTTGGCTTCAATGGCCTATGGCGCAATGTTACAAGGTTAGATTGAAGCCATTTTCCAATATATTCTCTTATAATTGTTTATGAAAAATTACATTTTAGTTCGTTTATTGTGACAATCAGGTTCTTAAGTCCGCTTTAGTTGTTCCTTTAGTTGCTTTATCAGGATTTGGACTCTACGAACTAGGCTTTCCTAGAGTAAGCAATAACTAGTGTTGTTTGTCACAATCAGTTGCCGATCGCTTCTCTGTTTCAACTTTTCTGTTTATGTAGGTTGCTAAATGTATCGAGATAGGGCTCCCAATGATAATTGTACTGCTCGTCTTTTCTCAGGTACTGTGATGACTCATTAAATTGGCTTGAATCTGTACACCGTTGGCGATTAAGTACACTCTTTTGATATTATTTATATGACATTATTTATAATATGATATACTCATACAATGTTGTAGATGTTTGATATTAGATTTGAAGTCCTACGAATTAACATAATTGTTTGACTATATGTTCTGCTTTCACTTATGCAGGTATTGGATTTCCAAAGTGAGCAATGTTGGACTTTTATGGTGCTAGCTTTCATTTATGCATGCAACAAAGAATTTTGGGTTATCAAGCGTTTTATTAGCACCAGTTTAGTATAACATTTTTTAGTACTAGGTGTGTAAATTTTTATACGAATGGTTATTGTATGTGAGTTTGGTCATTTTATGAAAAAACTACTGTACTAGAATTGTTATGGATATCTTATTTGATTATATGATTAATATGTTTTTTTAATTGGTTGAATATGATGATTATGCGACTGATTGTTGATTGATATAGTAGAAACAAAATAGACCATCAACAGGAAATAATAGCATGAAAAAATGGTGCAAAATGATCAACAACTTTTAGTAGCATTTCAAAAACGCTACAGAAATACATATAGTGGCATTGAGTAAACACAACCGTAAAGTACGGGTAAAGTTGGAAAATCTTTTGGTAGCGCCGAAAAATCTTTTGGTGGCATTTTTAAAACGCTACAAAAAGATTTATGGTGGCGTTTAAGAAACGCTGCAATAAAAAGATTTATAGTGGCGTTGAAATAAATGTTGCGGGCTTTATAACGGCGTTTATCAAAACGCTACCATAAGTTTTGGTAGCATTTTTTGTGCGCCACCAAAAATAAAATTTCTTGTAGTGTGAGGCTTTCAAAAAGTTCAAAACACTAGTTGAGAATGAAGTTGCAAGAAAAGTAAAGTGTTTTAGAACAGATCGAGGAGGTGAGTTCACCTCCCTCGAATTCAAGAAGTTTTTTGATGATGTGGGTGTGAGAAGACACCTCACTTGTAACGACCCAGAATTTTGAACAAATTAAATTGAGAATATTTAATTAATTTTAAATATTTGAACGACGATTTAATTTGAATCCCCGATTTAAATTTGAAATTGGCGATTAAATTATAAAATTTAATCTATTGAATACTGAATAAAAATTTGAATCTTCAATTTTAAGCTGAAGAAAAATATTTCAAAAGCTTTTAAAATTCGTATTGATAATATTAAAGATAATTGGAGCTTCAGAAATTTATTTGGAAACAATCTGTTCAGTTTTGAAATTTAATCGTTCGTATCGATATTTAAAAATAGCCATCCAGGGCACAGTCTCGGAATTCGACGAAACCAGTTCCATTGGGTCCGTAACGTTGAATTATTCCCGGATTTCAATTTTCGTATTTTTCAGAGTTAATACGTGACCGTACGATATGCAAACGAGTCAGAATAAAATCAAATTCAAAATTCATTTTAAATTTAAATTTGGTCAAACATATACACGTTCCTCTCCCTTAAAACACGCCCCGTTGTTCACGCTGAAGACCACGAAATTATCACGCAACCATCCCCTTTCATTTTCAAATGTCCTCTTCATTTCTCAGTTCAAAATCATACTGTCTCCTTCCATTCCTCCGAGAACGAATTAACTTCAACGAGAAATTAAATGGCCGCTCCTCTATAAAATCAAAAAGAAAATGGCATCCCTCTACTGAAATTCTTGATCAACCGAAATCAATTTTATGGGGAGATCGACAGCCGTAATGGCCTCGGTCGCACGTGCGACTGGCTTTGGGAGGCGTTCTAGGGTTCGCGAGTCGTTCACGTGGGTTTAGGGAGGTCGCGACTAGGGTTCATGGTGGTTGCTCATTTCAAGCATGATGATGTCGCAGTTTGGATTCACGATGGAGTCGCGAGTAGGAGGCGGCATAGGGGATCGCGGCGGCATTCGCGAGCATGGCGACTCGATCGATGGAACTGGGGGCGGCCGCGTGGGCGAGTTGTGTGTGCGCGCGATTCGATTTGGTGGCGACGCGATCTGGAGTTGGGGCTCGGCGATGGGTTCGAAGATGATGGGGGCAGCAGTTGTCGAATTAGGGTGGGCGACCACTCGCGTGCGCATGAAGGTGGGGTCGCGGCAGTCAGAGTCGAGGCTGTAGTGGCGTTGACAGTTGGTGGTCGACGTCAGGAAGATGGCGATAGGCGAGGTGGAATTCGAGCAGCAGCTTGATTTTGGGTTCCTGTTCTTTGAGGTAGTTTATTTTGAGAAAAAAATCAGTTTTATGTTTCAAAGTTTAAACTAACAAAACTGTTCGTTTGAATTAACAGTTTGCTAGAAAACATAGAAGATTTTATGAAGTTAAAATTTTACATTTATAGTTAAGAATATATATATGTAAAATAGTAAATATATATATGGAAATAAACCTTTGAAATTGGATAATTTTAAAAAATGTTTGATTTATGAAGGAAAAAAAAAGAATTTGTTTGAAATTAACTCATTAGGCAAAATGAAATTTATCAAATGGGAATTTAATTTATCCGATTATTTCCGAATATTAATAGATTGTATAAATTATTTATACAAGGTTAAAGTCGAGAAAACGAAAGAAGAATTGGAAATTGGATTGCAAATAAAAAGCAAAGGTGAGATTTTTCTCACTCAAAATTAATTGCAGTTTTTGATTGATTGATTGCTATTGGATGTGATATTAGATATAGTAGGATATATCTATATATATAGCAATATATACATATTGGCGTATGTATATATTGGATTGATTGATTTCCCGCCTCGTATAGCGGATGAGACCCTATTGCGCCGTTAGTAAGCGGATATTTTTATAAAACCCATATACCGCGATATTCCACCTCGAAGTGGAATTGGTATTGTGCTAACATCTGTGGATGCAGGGAAACAGGTTGGAGGGATCCAACTGGATTCCTCACCAGTATTTATTTATTTACAGATATTGATGTATATTCTGTTATCATATTGATATATGATGTTTGATGTTGTGATTGACTAATTGGTGCTGTTGCATCATCGGATTCAAGTTTTAAAAATAACGACTTTTAATTTAAAAGGATTTTTAAAGTGATCTTTGAAATTATACGTTTTATTAAATTTTTGAAGTGATTTATTTTAAATAAATAAACGTTCCAATTTTAAAGTTATAAAAGTTAAGATCTTTGTGAAATATAACCGAAAAGTGATTTTTGGAATAAACAGTTGATTGATTTATAAAATGGTTTAAATTGAGATTTTTAAAATATTATAAACGGTTTACTTAAAAGGTTTATAAAGTTGACATTTTATAAATTAAAATGTTGGTATTATAAAACGAGTTTTTATAAGCGTTAAAATGAATTTTTAAGAATTTATAAATAAATGAAATTTATTAATTGTGAACTTATAAATGGAAATGATTTTGTAAAATAAAGGAATTATAAGTATTTAACTTATCATTATGGATTGTTGGTATAAGATTTGAGTTATGAATCGAATTGTTAATAAAGGAGATTTATTAAATTGAAGTTGTTAGAAAATAGAAATAGAATTTACGAACGTTGTTTTATAAATTCGAGATCAATTGAATTTGATAAATTAAATATAGAAGGTTGTTAAAGGAGATATATTCGCGATTTTGGATAGCGAATTATTATTGAAATAAAACGTGTAGAAAAGATTGAAATGTGGTTAGTGAAATATATTCACGATTTTGGACAGTGAATATATTGTTAAGTAAAATGGATATGGTTTTGGAAAAGTGATAATTGAAATGAAGTAATTGTTTTGAAAGATGTTTTAAAACAGGTTGAATATCGAAATCATAGATTTCAACATTTATTGTTGAAATAGACGTTTTCGAGAAATATAAGGAAATTGTGGACTATAACATTGTTGTTATAGTAAATGATTTTCGAAAGAAAATGTTTTATGTAGTATTGGGATTTATATATACCTATCTTAAAATCCGAATCCCTATACTAGTGATTTTGAGTCGTCGTAACAATGTTTTACGCAACATTCGTTTTGACTCAAATAGATGTTAAAATTAATGATTTCCTTAAAGAATGAAATATATACTTAATATTGATTTAAGTATATTGAATATTTTCAAATGTTGAAAATAAATAGTTTTGTGAATTACTTATTTTTAAATAAGTATGGAAATACTTTTCCAATATGAAATGAACGTTTTGAGAATTTATCTTCTTAAAGATAAATCAAAAGTGAATATGTGAAATCGATTGAAAATCGTATATCAGTAGATATTTTGAAAAATATAAATTCATATGGAATTTATAAAGGAAAGGGAAACTGTTTAGAAAAATAAACGTTGATTTATTTTTGAAGTGTGGAAATTATATATCTAGTAAAGATATTTTTGGAAAATAAATAATTTGGAAAATTATTTGGAATCTGATGATGTTGCGCATCTTTATTGATAGTTGAATAACCGACTATCAATAATTACCTTTAGATAGGTATTTGTTGTGAATTGGATGAATTTGAATGCCACACTTATTTTTGAATAAATCGCTCACTATTCGGGTTAGCCGGGAAAGGACCATGGGGTCGTATAACCCTTTCCGAATATGTGATACGTCATTATGAATTGCATTCGAAGACCGGTGTTGAAGACCGGATATTTTTGAAAACGGAAGGATTACCGTCGAGTTACTCTACATCGGCAGATCTCCGATTTAGAGGTTTTATCACCCTTAGTGACGGGAAGTCCGGACGTGATTAGAAATTTATCCGGATGTGCAAGGGCTTCGTAAGAAGTGCCTTCGGTTCTGTTCGATCCCGGAACAGACTTGTATGGATTGTGTGTCTGACGTTACAATTTGAGATATAAAGCTGATTCCTTTCAAATACATTTCTGTTGGTGGCGGAGAATTTATTCTCTTAGCTTAACACCCTTCTCTGAGACGTTTGAGCTCAGAGGTTATGTAGTTGAAATTTATCAGCGATATACTTCCAATTTGGTAACGTGGCATACTGAGTGTTGCTGTGAAATGATCAGTGTTTGATCATTTGCGATATGATCATTTGTTTGATCTTATATCTTTGTGATCATAGGTTGATCATTTTGTTTGACCCGAAGCATGGCTTTGTAGAAAGCGTAGCTTTGTGGACGAGACTTCGTCGAGCCTCACACCCCGGAAATGGTCAAAACAGGAAGGATGCGGTAAGGTTCTAGGGAGTAGCGCCCCTTAGTGTATGTCATTCCTTCTGAATAAAGGTGGTATCATGGTATGGAGCCCAGATACTTAACCTCTGTGGTTGCTGCAAATTTATTACTTTGTGGTTGTTGCGAATCGGGGATCCTCGGGAAAATCGGTGACGATCGGGGGATGACATACGCGTGTCAGTAGTTACCTATTTTTGCAGAGGTAACCCGGCCTTGTGTTGGCAGAGATCTAACCGTAACGTTAGGTTCTCGGGTCGTCTATTCCAGGGACGTACCCATCGTGGATAGGAAGTTCCTTAGCCTGACCATTTGTTGGAAATCCAAAGAAACAATACGATCTTGTACGGTTTTAGTTGTAGAACCTATCATTCACTTATGGTGGTCACCACTGTTTGGATGATAGCTATAGTAGGCATAAGTGCGGAATGCCTATGCTGGCTAAGATTAATATTATACTTTCGAAATGTTTTCTACACTATGCACTAATAATAATATCAAAAATGATTTGATTTTGCGTAGTAAGCATCTTTGACTATCATAAGAAGAAATCTCCTCCAATTCTGCGTTTGCATTGTGTGTGTGGTGGGAGGTCTTATGGTAGTTTCATTTTCCAAAAGCATTGCGAATTTGTTTTATTTTCTTTGTGAAAAAAATAACTGTTTTATGATCTCACACCAGTCACCATGACTGACTCAGAGTTTATTGCTTCCCTTCTAAACTCTGGGTGCCCACAAATTTCCACACGGGCAGTCTAGAGTTATGTTATCAGGATATTCTGGATATTCTGGAGCTTTGGAAGAAAGCTGGATGGCGAGACGTAGTATTTGTATCTGATAGTATTTATTCCGCTGTGTATTCTGTATGAGGACAAGTTTATATAACTGTCCATTGTTGTATATTGACTCTGATGATTGATGTATGTATAAACTGATATAGTTCTTTGTTTTAAAAGACTAGTGTTATCTATTATATATTGTTCCGCTGCGATGTGTAAGATTCTGATATTGTTTTCTGTTCTGTGTTTTCTGTTTCTTCTTCTCTCTTTCTTCTATCTTTTCTTCTACCTCTTCTTTCTTAAACCATCACTATTGGAGTTTCCGGCACTCGATTGCTCGACAGTCGATAAAGTGAGTATCGATGTCGAATTTTCGAAAGTTGAAAATTTCGTACGTGACAGCGTGGTATCAGAGCATATGGTTAAGCGACAACCCTGCTCTGTTGGGTGTTACTCATTAGAGATAGAGTCAGCAGTACTCAAGAATGAGTTTGAGTGTAATAATAGATATGAGCGCGTATTTGTTAGTGAATATGAAATTTGTTTTGTATTGTGTTGACTTATCGGTTGATTGTTTATGGATTCTGGTCGGTGCAGTCTAGCTAACTGTAATCGATAGGAGTTTCTAAACTCTAAACAAGATAAACCGACACAGTATTGTTTTAAATAGGGTGAATGAAATAATTTTACCCAAAAATATTTTTGTATAGAAAAGAAATGATTTTTTTTGAATTATCATAGTATATGGATGCTTGTTTGTTAGGATAGTGATAATATTGAAATGTTATCATTACTATTGAAATTAAACAAGGAATTGAAATCATAACTTCAAAATTAAGAAATAAATTCACATACAAATGAAATTTAAAGAATGTAAATTATAAATGTGATTTGTAATTTGAAATAGAATTCCAGAGAAGAATTTGAAAATTTTGGAGATTTGGAAAGTTTAAATCATTTTTGATTTGAAAATGAATTTCAAGGGTTTGAAAAGTATTTTAGAGAGATGAAAAGCTCTAAACTCTTTTCGGTCGCTGGAAAATAACTTCGGTAATGACTGCAGCATCATCGATGTTCATTTTCGGGTTTCCAAAAGAGGAATTGCTGCCAAATTATTTTAAATGGAAGTTGTTTGAAAAATTTGGGTTTTGTTTTAGAAATTCAAAGGATAATTCGAATTATTTTCAAAATGATTTTGAAATGTTATAAAGACTCTGGAATGCTATATTAAAATATTTATGAAATATTATGAAGTTGATAACTTATACAGTTGAATTTTGGTAGAATAAATTTAACTTAAAGAATGGAGTTAAATTAAAGTAAGTATAAGTGAATAAATTTGAATAAAGTGAATTTGAAGAAATGTCTAAGGAGACGAAGTGAAATGATTACTTAAAGGAAATTTATTAAGTTGAAAATAAATTGGGAATAGTAACAAATGAATGAATAAATTTACAATTATGATTAAACGAAAATGAAATTGAAAGTTGAGATTCATTTTGAAGTTGTAAGCATTGAATTGAATTGAATAATTACAAATGTGAATTGAAAGAAAAGTTAAAATTCGTATGGAATTTGAATCCAGTTAAATGTGAGTGGTTATAAACCAAAATAGCAAACTGAAAATAAATTTTGGAAATGAGCAAAAGAATAAAACTGGAATTAAAACTGAATATTGAAAATGAAGTTGAATTGTGTGAAATTAAATGAAGTTTTGAGATTAGTTTGAAGTGAACTAAAGTTAATTGATAAAAATTCAATATTCAGAAGTTGAACCGAATCCAAATTAGATTGGAATTGTGAATTGAATTCAAATGAAATTTGAAATGTAAAATTGAATGAATCTAACTTCAATAGCGAATTAGAGATAGTATATAAGCAGTTTATATTGAAAATTTTGTAATAGAATTTGCAAAATGGTTTGAATGTGTAACTAGATATTATGGCTAGTAGGATATACAGGTGTAAAGGAATTGGGATTTTAATTTTGAAGAGAATTTGAATTGCTCGACAAAAGGTAAGTATTTGAATTTCAATATGAGATTTGCTGATTTCCTGTCTAGCCGCTTGGCTTTTTCTTTTTCTTTTTGAAATCTGAGAGTCCGTAGGGACGTTTTGTAGTTGTGCCGTATTAGCCGCGCAAAGGAGACGCTGGCGAAATTTTTCGAAAATTCCGAGTGTTAGAAAATTTTTGAGAAATTTTTGAAAGTTTAAATTTGAATTTGAATTTTAATTTGAATTTTGAAGAAAAACAATATTGTTTGAAACTTTAATTGGAGTTGGAAAGTTAGTAGAAATGATAACGAATCTTTAGTAGAAGATTTGTTTTGAAAAATTGACAAAACTGTTGGATGTTGAAAAAAATAGTAGACGAGTTAAGGACCATTTTTCCTAACTTGTAATTTCGGGACGAAATTCTTTTAAGGAGGGAAGTTTGTAACAACCTAGAATTTTGAACAAATTAAATTGAGAATATTTAATTAATTTTAAATATTTGAACGACGATTTAATTTGAATCCCCGATTTAAATTTGAAATTGGCGATTAAATTATAAAATTTAATCTATTGAATACTGAATAAAAATTTGAATCTTCAATTTTAAGCTGAAGAAAAATATTTCAAAAGCTTTTAAAATTCGTATTGATAATATTAAAGATAATTGGAGCTTCAGAAATTTATTTGGAAACAATCTGTTCAGTTTTGAAATTTAATCGTTCGTATCGATATTTAAAAATAGCCGTCCAGGGCACAGTCTCGGAATTCGACGAAACCAGTTCCATTGGGTCCGTAACGTTGAATTATTCCCGGATTTCAATTTTCGTATTTTTCAGAGTTAATACGTGACCGTACGATATGCAAACGAGTCAGAATAAAATCAAATTCAAAATTCATTTTAAATTTAAATTTGGCCAAACATATACACGTTCCTCTCCCTTAAAACACGCCCCGTTGTTCATGCTGAAGACCACGAAATTATCACGCAACCATCCCCTTTTGTTTTCAAATGTCCTCTTCATTTCTCAGTTCAAAATCATACTGTCTCCTTCCATTCCTCCGAGAACGAATTAACTTCAACGAGAAATTAAATGGCCGCTCCTCTATAAAATCAAAAAGAAAATGGCATCCCTCTACTGAAATTCTCGATCAACCGAAATCAATTTTATGGGGAGATCGACAGCCGTAATGGCCTCGGTCGCACGCGCGACTGGCTTTGGGAGGCGTTCTAGGGTTCGCGAGTCGTTCGCGTGGGTTTAGGGAGGTCGCGACTAGGGTTCATGGTGGTTGCTCATTTCAAGCATGATGATGTCGCAGTTTGGATTCACGATGGAGTCGCGAGTAGGAGGCGGCATAGGGGATCGCGGCGGCATTCGCGAGCATGGCGACTCGATCGATGGAACTGGGGGCGGCCGCGTGGGCGAGTTGTGTGTGCGCGCGATTCGATTTGGTGGCGACGCGATCTGGAGTTGGGGCTCGGCGATGGGTTCGAAGATGATGGGGGCAGCAGTTGTCGAATTAGGGTGGGCGACCACTCGCGTGCGCATGAAGGTGGGGTCGCGGCAGTCAAAGTCGAGGCTGTAGTGGCGGTGACAGTTGGAGGTCGACGTCAGGAAGATGGCGATAGGTGAGGTGGAATTCGAGCAGCAGCTTGATTTTGGGTTCCTGTTCTTTGAGGTAGTTTATTTTGAGAAAAAATTCAGTTTTATGTTTCAAAGTTTAAACTAACAAAACTGTTCGTTTGAATTAACAGTTTGCTAGAAAACATAGAAGAATTTATGAAGTTAAAATTTTACATTTATAGTTAAGAATATATATATGTAAAATAGTAAATATATATATGGAAATAAACCTTTGAAATTGGATAATTTTAAAAAATGTTTGATTTATGAAGGAAAAAAAAAGAATTTGTTTGAAATTAACTCATTAGGCAAAATGAAATTTATCAAATGGGAATTTAATTTATCCGATTATTTCCGAATATTAATAGATTGTATAAATTATTTATACAAGGTTAAAGTCGAGAAAACAAAAGAAGAATTGGAAATTGGATTGCAAATAAAAAGCAAAGGTGAGATTTTTCTCACTCAAAATTAATTGCAGTTTTTGATTGATTGATTGCTATTGGATGTGATATTAGATATAGTAGGATATATCTATATATATAGCAATATATACATATTGGCGTATGTATATATTGGATTGATTGATTTCCCGCCTCGTATAGCGGATGAGACCCTATTGCGCCGTTAGTAAGCGGATATTTTTATAAAACCCATATACCGCGATATTCCACCTCGAAGTAGAATTGGTATTGTGCTAACATCTGTGGATGCAGGGAAACAGGTTGGAGGGATCCAACTGGATTCCTCACCAGTATTTATTTATTTACAGATATTGATGTATATTCTGTTATCATATTGATATATGATGTTTGATGTTGTGATTGACTAATTGGTGCTGTTGCATCATCGGATTCAAGTTTTAAAAATAACGACTTTTAATTTAAAAGGATTTTTAAAGTGATCTTTGAAATTATACGTTTTATTAAATTTTTGAAGTGATTTATTTTAAATAAATAAACGTTCCAATTTTAAAGTTATAAAAGTTAAGATCTTTGTGAAATATAACCGAAAAGTGATTTTTGGAATAAACAGTTGATTGATTTATAAAATGGTTTAAATTGAGATTTTTAAAATATTATAAACGGTTTACTTAAAAGGTTTATAAAGTTGACATTTTATAAATTAAAATGTTGGTATTATAAAACGAGTTTTTATAAGCGTTAAAATGAATTTTTAAGAATTTATAAATAAATGAAATTTATGAATTGTGAACTTATAAATGGAAATGATTTTGTAAAATAAAGGAATTATAAGTATTTAACTTATCATTATGGATTGTTGGTATAAGATTTGAGTTATGAATCGAATTGTTAATAAAGGAGATTTATTAAATTGAAGTTGTTAGAAAATAGAAATAGAATTTACAAACGTTGTTTTATAAATTCGAGATCAATTGAATTTGATAAATTAAATATAGAAGGTTGTTAAAGGAGATATATTCGCGATTTTGGATAGCGAATTATTATTGAAATAAAACGTGTAGAAAAGATTGAAATGTGGTTAGTGAAATATATTCACGATTTTGGACAGTGAATATATTGTTAAGTAAAATGGATATGGTTTTGGAAAAGTGATAATTGAAATGAAGTAATTGTTTTGAAAGATGTTTTAAAACAGGTTGAATATCGAAATCATAGATTTCAACATTTATTGTTGAAATAGACGTTTTCGAGAAATATAAGGAAATTGTGGACTATAACATTGTTGTTATAGTAAATGATTTTCGAAAGAAAATGTTTTATGTAGTATTGGGATTTATATATACCTATCTTAAAATCCGAATCCCTATACTAGTGATTTTGAGTCGTCGTAACAATGTTTTACGCAACATTCGTTTTGACTCAAATAGATGTTAAAATTAATGATTTCCTTAAAGAATGAAATATATACTTAATATTGATTTAAGTATATTGAATATTTTCAAATGTTGAAAATAAATAGTTTTGTGAATTACTTATTTTTAAATAAGTATGGAAATACTTTTCCAATATGAAATGAACGTTTTGAGAATTTATCTTCTTAAAGATAAATCGAAAGTGAATATGTGAAATCGATTGAAAATCGTATATCAGTAGATATTTTGAAAAATATAAATTCATATGGAATTTATAAAGGAAAGGAAAACTGTTTAGAAAAATAAACGTTGATTTATTTTTGAAGTGTGGAAATTATATATCTAGTAAAGATATTTTTGGAAAATAAATAATTTGGAAAATTATTTGGAATCTGATGATGTTGCGCATCTTTATTGATAGTTAAATAACCGACTATCAATAATTACCTTTAGATAGGTATTTGTTGTGAATTGGATGAATTTGAATGCCACACTTATTTTTGAATAAATCGCTCACTATTCGGGTTAGCCGGGAAAGGACCATGGGGTCGTATAACCCATTCCGAATATGTGATACGTCGTTATGAATTGCATTCGAAGACCGGTGTTGAAGACCGGATATTTTTGAAAACGGAAGGATTACCGTCGAGTTACTCTACATCGGCTGATCTCCGATTTAGAGGTTTTATCACCCTTAGTGACGGGAAGTCCGGACGTGATTAGAAATTTATCCGGATGTGCAAGGGCTTCGTGAGAAGTGCCTTCGGTTCTGTTCGATCCCGGAACAGACTTGTATGGATTGTGTGTCTGACGTTACAATTTGAGATATAAAGCTGATTCCTTTCAAATACATTTCTGTTGGTGGCGGAGAATTTATTCTCTTAGCTTAACACCCTTCTCTGAGACGTATGAGCTCAGAGGTTATGTAGTTGAAATTTATCAGCGATATACTCCCAATTTGGTAACGTGGCATACTGAGTGTTGCTGTGAAATGATCAGTGTTTGATCATTTGCGATATGATCATTTGTTTGATCTTATATCTTTGTGATCATAGGTTGATCATTTTGTTTGACCCGAAGCATGGCTTTGTAGAAAGCGTAGCTTTGTGGACGAGACTTCGTCGAGCCTCACACCCCGGAAATGGTCAAAACAGGAAGGATGCGGCAAGGTTCTAGGGAGTAGCGCCCCTTAGTGTATGTCATTCCTTTTGGATAAAGGTGGTATCATGGTATGGAGCCCAGATACTTAACCTCTGTGGTTGCTGCAAATTTATTACTTTGTGGTTGTTGTGAATCGGGGATCCTCGGGAAGATCGGTGACGATCGGGGGATGACATACGCGTGTCAGTAGTTACCTATTTTTGCAGAGGTAACCCGGCCTTGTGTTGGCAGAGATCTAACCGTAACGTTAGGTTCTCGGGTCGTCTATTCCAGGGACGTACCCATCGTGGATAGGAAGTTCCTTAGCCTGACCATTTGTTGGAAATCCAAAGAAACAATACGATCTTGTACGGTTTTAGTTGTAGAACCTATCATTCACTTATGGTGGTCACCACTGTTTGGATGATAGCTATAGTAGGCATAAGTGCGGAATGCCTATGCTGGCTAAGATTAATATTATACTTTCGAAATGTTTTCTACACTATGCACTAATAATAATATCAAAAATGATTTGATTTTGCGTAGTAAGCATCTTTGACTATCATAAGAAGAAATCTCCTCCAATTCTGCGTTTGCATTGTGTGTGTGGTGGAAGGTCTTATGGTAGTTTCATTTTCCAAAAGCATTGCGAATTTGTTTTATTTTCTTTGTGAAAAAAATAACTGTTTTACGATCTCACACCAGTCACCATGACTGACTCGGAGTTTATTGCTTCCCTTCTAAACTCTGGGTGCCCATAAATTTCCACACGGGCAGTCTAGAGTTATGTTATCAGGATATTCTGGATATTCTGGAGCTTTGGAAGAAAGCTGGATGGCGAGACGTAATATTTGTATCTGATAGTATTTATTCCGTTGTGTATTCTGTATGAGGACAAGTTTATATAACTGTCCATTGTTGTATATTGACTCTGATGATTGATGTATGTATAAACTGATATAGTTCTTTGTTTTAAAAGACTAGTGTTATCTATTATATATTGTTCCGCTGCGATGTGTAAGATTCTGATATTGTTTTCTGTTCTGTGTTTTCTGTTTCTTCTTCTCTCTTTCTTCTATCTTTTCTTCTACCTCTTCTTTCTTAAACCATCACTATTGGAGTTTCCGGCACTCGATTGCTCGACAGTCGATAAAGTGAGTATCGATGTCGAATTTTCGAAAGTCGAAAATTTCGTACGTGACACACTGCACCATATTCTCCACAACAAAATGGTGTTGTTGAGAGGATAAACCAAACTATCATGGAGATGGCAAGAAGCATTATGAAGAGTAAGAATGTGCCAGCTAAGTTTTGGGGTGAGGTAGTGAAGACTTCAGTGTATATTCTGAATAGAGCTCCAACAAAGAGTGTGGAGGGAATAACACCTTATCAAGCATGGTATAGGAGAGCTCCAAATGTGCAACACATGCATGTGTTTGGGTGCCTTGCTCTATGTCACCTCACCTCACTAAGCTTGCTGATAGAAGCATCAAGACCATCTTGCTTGGATATGAGAAAGGTTCCAAGGCTTATAGGTTGTTGGATCCGAGCAAAGACAAAGTTGTGGTAAGCAGGGATGTAGTATTTGAAGAAGAAAAAGGCTGGTCGTGGCAAGACAGTCAAGAAAAGAGGGAAATAGATTGTGAAGGAACATTCACAGTCCATATGAGTAAAGGAGAAAATGAGGGAAGTGATGTAGCACTAATATCCAACTCTCATGAGGGAGGAGGAGATGGATCACCTCATTCAACTGCTCAAAATTCTCCTCTGAACACGCCCAGGTCGAGCACTGGTTCGAGTTCAAGTGGAGGAAATCACAAATTCAGATCCTTGCAAGAGATCTATGACGCAACTAGAGAAATGGATGAGGAGGTTAGTTTATGTTTCTTGTCCATTGAAGTGCCTTCAAATTATGAGGAAGCTACAAAGAATAATAATTGGAGGGAAGCAATGGCATCAGAAATTAGTTCCATCCAGAAAAATGGGACTTGGGAACTTTCAGATTTGCCAAAGAATCTGAAGGCCATTGGTTTGAAATGGGTCTTCAAGTTGAAGAAGGATCCAGAAGGGAAGATAATCAAGCACAAGGCCAGGTTAGTTGCAAAGGGGTATGTGTAGAAATATGGAGTTGATTACAAGGAGGTATTTGCTCCAGTGGCAAGGTTGGAGACCGTAAGAACTTTACTTGCATACTTGGCACAAAGAAAGTGGGATGTCCATCATATGGATGTCAAAACAGCTTTTCTCAATGGAGAATTGAATGAAGCAGTGTATGTGGTGCAGCCTGAAGGATTTGTTGACAAGAACTATCCAAACAAGGTGTTAAAGCTGCACAAAGCTCTGTATGGTCTAAAACAAGCACCAAGAGCTTGGAATGACAAGCTAGATAAGTGTTTGAAATCCCTAAATTTTAAGAGATGCCCTTTTGAGTATGCAGTGTACATGAAGAAGACAGGAGAACATGTCATAATTGTAAGGGTGTATGTTGACGATCTCATCCTCACTGGCTCTAGTGCTGAACTCATCAAGAAATTCAAGCTAGAGATGATGCAGAAGTTTGAGATGAGTGATCTGGGGCTTCTAAGTTATTACTTGGGAATAGAGGTGAAGCAAAACGAAGAAGATATAACCCTGTACCAATCAAGTTATGTAAGGAAGATCCTTGAAAAAGTGGGGATGACAGATTGCAACCTCTGTCATCTTCCAATGGAGCCAAGGTGCAAATTGAGCAAGCATGATGGAGAGCCACCAGTGGATGCAACCATGTATAAGAGCATCATTGGAAGCCTAGGATACTTGGTAAACACTCGTCCTGATCTTGCTTATTCAGTTGGAGTTGTTAGCAGATACATGGAAGCTCCAACTACTGTACACATGAGTGCTGTCAAGCAGATTTTGAGATATGTAAAAGGAACACTTGACATGGGATGTGTGTATAAGAAGGATCAATCAAATGAAGGATTGGTTGGTTACAGTGACAGTGACCATGTTGGGGATACTGATGATAGGAAGAGTACCACTGGAATTATGTTCTTTTTTGGAGAAAGTCCTATTACTTGGGTGTCACAGAAACAAAGGATAGTGGCACTTTCATCGTGTGAAGCCGAGTATATTACAGTAAATGGGGGTGCATGTCAAGGGATTTGGCTCACAAGACTAATGGAATGCTTGAGAGGAGATGATCAGGTGAAGCCAATCTTGAAAGTTGACAACAAATCTGCAATTGCTTTAGCCAAGAATCCAGTTCACCATGAAAGAAGCAAACACATTGATACAAGGTATCATTTCATTCGAGAGTGTGTTGAAAATGGTGATGTTAAGCTGGAATATACCAAAACAGATACTCAGCTAGCTGATATCCTGACAAAGCCACTTGGAAGGCAAAGATTCATCGAGCTAAGGGACAAGATTGGTGTGAAGATCATCAAATGAAAACAAGTTTAAGGGGGTGAATGTGAACATTGTTTTTAAACTTGTTTTATTCTTAGAAAATTTGGTTTTGAGGGTTTGTTATTTTTAGAAAACGGTTAGAAGTAGTTTTTTAAAATGTGTGGTTGTGGAGCAAATGGATGGTTCATGGTGTGTAGGAAGTTTTTTGTTGTTGTTGAATTTGTCGACGAACTCCATTCTCAAGTTGTATAAATAGGAGGTGGAGCAAAGTTTTAAATAAGAGAATAGTACTTGTTTTTCCTCATTGAATGCAGAAGCTAATTGCATCATTGTAGTCCTCAAAAATCCACAATAAAATTCTTGTTCTCTTTGCTCTAAATCGAGCACTCACAAACTGTCATCAATCTCTCTTTTGTATAATTTTTTGTAATAGAATACACAATTTTTCCAACAAAGTAAAATAGCAGTTACATGGAGGAGATCACTTATAGAGAAGGTGAAACCCAATGTACTTTTTGCAGCTCAACTTTTTAAGGTTGAAATTTTCGGCACAATTGTTGTAACAAAAAAAATCTCTTATTGTTACATGCTACAAATCTCCTTTATTCGAAATAATTCAATTTACAGTTTTATATATTGTAAATGATATACATGGTGATAACATGATACATATATAAAAATAAATGAGCATCCAATCATCCAAATATCAATCAATTGGCATCCATCACAATCAATCATCCAAACAATCAAAATAATTCACAACCATTTCATAGTTGTTAATACCAAATAATTTATTAGCAACTTTTAACTTGTTTAAATTTTCTTTACTTTCACTTCTAGAGTTGCAAACTTCAACTCTAAAGTTTCTCAAAACATTTAGCTTAGATTTCTCTGTTCTTTTATTTTAAAAGTTTTGATTATTCAATTATTTCATTTCATTCAAATGATTTGAAGATTATTAATTAATAGAACATAAAAATTTTAAACGCCGGGTTCATTTCAAATCGTTTGAAATAAATATGTATACTTATATCTTATATATATCAAATCAAACTTTTGGAGTTAAACCAAAATCCATTTATCAAAACAATTTTGAAGCAAAGTTTCTCAAAAGTCTCCACCACTTTGAGACTCTAAAATGAACGTCGATGATGCTGTGCAGTCATCACCGAAATTATTTTCCAGCGACAGAAGAGGGGAGTACTGAAATCATTCCTTTTAAAATTTATTTGAAAACAATTTGTATTTGAATATACTTTTAAACAATACTGATATTGTTTTCCAAACCTTGAAAACCATTTTCAGAAACACCGAAACTTAAGTTTTCTCAAATTCTCAACTTTATATTTATTTTACTTGCAATTTATATTTTATAAATCACATTTATACAATTTCATTTTCTTATAATCATATAATAGCTAATAGTTTAGGAATATTGACTATTCAAACAATAAACGATAATGATCAATATTATCATTTCTAACAACCAACTCACACTATATATACCATAATAATTTTTGAAAATTATTCCTTTATATATAAAATATAATCATGGTAAAATTATTTCATTTACCCAATTTGAAAACAATATCATGTCGAATTGCTCTGTTCAAGTGTTTAGAGATCCCTATTAATAACGTTAATTACTCGTATTGACCAGAATCCATAAGCCACTCAACAAATCAACTAACACAATATACAAGAATTTTTATATTCACTAACAATTACGCGCTTATATCTATTAATACACTCAAACTCATTCTATAGTACTACTGACCATATCTCTATTGAGTTACGCCACAAAGGTAAGGTTATCGCTAAACCAAAGATCTGATACCAGATGTGACGACCCACATTTTGGAGGGTTTAAATCGACAATAATCCACATATGTCTAACTTAAACAATCCGGAATATACATAATCAATGAGGTTAATTAAGAAAAATAAGAAAAGGAGAAGAAAATAAACACAGAATCTCGCAGCGGAATGATAAAATATAATAATCAAATAAACAATTCATGAAGCTGTTTACTATACATTTGATTATAATTTATACAACATTTATCAGAGTTATATATATATATATCAGGGATAAATAAAGTAATGCAGCAGACAACATGATGCAGGGATAATAATAGTAATAATATACCAAATCTTCGTCTTCGTCCTCTAGAATAAATCTTCAATAAGCTGAAAAACTCAGGGCTGACCCGAGCGTAATGAAAAGACAAAACATCGAGTCAGGACAAAAATATCCTTATGTAAGTCAAATAAATATCGCATATAAAATGGGTGTAATAGCGTCAGAGATGTTTACGGGATTTCACATCTCCTATCCAGAGTATAACGTGCGTGCAATAACTCAAGAGATGTTACGGGATTTTCCATCTCTTAAGGATCCGTTAAAATATTTATATGTAGTAGAATACGCTACATATATAATGTCTAATCGGTAAAATAAATATTTTTCTTAGCGTTATGGCTTTACATTGATCTCCCTTAACGCGTTTTTAAGCATTGTCGTACGGTTTGCATATAAAACACCAGTAAACTGTCGATGGATAGGGATGTGCCGTGATACAACAACACTAAACCAAAATCGTATGGGTCTCTTATAAGGATAAAAGTATGATAAGGCACGTGAGGCAATGCCCATGGTAGGATACTACTAGTTCGGGTTGTAAGGCTGGTGGTAACGCATCATAGCCATGACCGCCCACCACGTCCATCCATCCCATATCGAGTCAAAGGGAGGCTATCCCAAATCAAGGTGCACCAATCGAAACCAACAACAAGAGTAATAATACGGACCGAGTCCAAGAAAATCGAAGAACGGATGTCCGCTCATGGTAATTAGCCCACTTGGTCCTGTCAAGCAGTCATGTTTTAGTCATTTCAAATTGGCACAAGTGTCAGGGTCTATCCATCATCGTTCTCTTTCCTTAAATCGAACAAACGACACCAAATCCAATCACTTCGTTATGGAGTCTCCTCAGCGTACACAATTATTAAAGTGGTTCCGGTATCGACAAAGAGTATGCCCATATCAGGTCCCGGTCTCTTTAACAACCAAACGTCATTTTTCACATCGGTTGATACTTTTACATTTCGAAAACAGTTCATACCTGATATCAAAATATCATATTCACTTCACAATTAATCCATTTTGAAATCATCATATTTACTCAAGATATACTATTTCAATTCAAAATCCTTTTCATCTTAATATTTTGATTTTAGTTCCAATTCAGCTTGAATTCGAATTTTCATTTGGGTTATAAATTCAATTTAACCCAGTTCATATTTTAAATCCTTGATTTAAAAATAAACCTTCCAACCTTTGACCAGTTTGAATTTTTGAAAAATAGTTTTAATAGTTTTAAAATAGTTAAAAAAATTAAAAGTAGTTTAAATGGTTAAAAATAGTTTAAATGGTTAAAATAGTTAAAAATGGTTAAAATAGTTTAATATAAAATAGTTTAAATATTAAAATGGTTTATATAGTAAAATAATTTGGAAACCAAAATAATTTAAATATTTAAAGCATATAGATTTTAAACAGTTTATACCAAAATAATTTATTTGAAAATAGTTTCAAAGTCAAATCGATTCAACTCCAACTTCCCAATTCAAGTCAATTCCAATTTCCATTCAATCGATTCAATTGCGATTTCAATTCAAATCAATTTCAACTTCGGTTCCTAATAATTCGATTTCAATTCCAATATATTTCAATCAATTCTAATTTGAAACCATTTCAATTCAATTCTCAATTTTAAACCATTTCGATTTACATCAATTCCAAGCTCGATTTCCAAAATATTAATTTAAAACACTTAATCAAATTTACCTTCAATATTCAATTTAAAATCAAATTTTCAAATATAATTCAATTTCAAGCTCAATTTCGAAATATCATTTATATCACCTTTACTTAGCAATATTCAAAGTTCGAATAAAAATCCAATCTTTTAAAAACAATCCAATTTCCGAATTTCAAATCTTATTTCGACTATAACTTCAAAATCTCTACTTCGATTATTTAGACAATTTCGATTACCACAACTTAATTTCATGATTTGAGCTCAAGTTCGAAAATAATTCGATTTCCATAAACCCGATTTTATTTCTTTAAATCCAAATCATTTTAATAATTTCAAATCAAAAATCTAAAATCATTTAATTTAACCAATTCGGTGTCCGTATATAATTTTCTATCCTATGGCCAAGTGATCAGTTATTCCAATTTAATTTCCGGGATGGATATATATCATTTCAATCCAAATCACAGTGTCATAGGTATATATCATTTCAACCTATTTCTTAATTTATTCGAAATAATTCAATTTATAGTTTTATATACTGTAAATGATATACAGGGTGATAACATGATACATATATAAAAATAAATGAGCATCCAATCATCCAAATATCAATCAATTGGCATCCATCACAATCAATCATCCAAACAATCAAAATAATTCACAACCATTTCATAGTTGTTAATACCAGATAATTTATTGGCAACTAAATCGAAATTTCAAATTTAACTGTCAATTTTAATTTTTAGCAGTCAATTCAATGAAAATTTAGATGACGATTAAATTTATTAAACAACAATCAATAAATTTATGACACTTCATAATTTCAAATTTAACTAGCTTAAAAATATTCTAGTACTTGTGAGCGTTATAAAACACTCACCTTGAGTTTTCAATTTTAAATCAAATCGAAGGACGTTCGATTTAACCTAAAATTTTAACAAGTTCCAATCGTCTCCAAATTAGCTTCATGACTTAGTGCTCGTCCATACGAACTCAACGCCGCTTGTTTCCTCCAATTTTGACGTCGTACGACCAAGATATACATTTTATAAGTTTACATAAATTGAATATTATAATTAATTACAAAATCTTTTTATAATTAACCTAATCAAATCGTTGTCATCCATCCTGCCTTCACAACATCAGGGTCGCACATGCAAGCTTCTTCCCATCGTGTTCCAGGCAAAGTCGCGCTCTCGTATAACCCAAAGCTGCCTACATCAATGACCAAACGCGACCACCCTGCAGCTCTAGAAGACGATCCATCACCGCCACATCGTAGCTCATCTCCACACGCGTTCAAGGCCTCAACTAGGTTGAGCTCGGCTGCTCCATGCCTTAGGAAAACATGCACGAATGCACTACCATCACGACCCCCCTGCTCCTTCTATGGTCGACGATAGCTGAAACCTATCGTTGGATATGACGAGCTTGAGATGCTCTACGACTTTCTAGTTGGAGTCATGGCCTAGAAGTCTATGGATGAGGAGATAATAGGGGAGGAAGGTTGTAAGATTTCGACCATAGAAATAAAAGGGGGCGGCGGCTATAGTTAGGGCTAGGGTTTACTTTGCGCACATATATATAGAGGTGTAAACATATTATTTTAATATTATTTTCAACTTTTTCCGGACGGACTCCAAACGAAGTGTGCCGCCTGACGCTTATAATGTTTTGCCCCTATTTCGAAAACAATGGAACATGTTTTGAGTCCCAATTCGATCGTATGGAGAAGATAGCCTTTTGAATCGAATTAAAATATTAAATTTTCTATATTAATTTCTATACGTTTCTATCTCGTACAGCCAAACGATAACTCCAAACACTATAAAATTTGAAATCCGATAATAATACACTATTACGGATCCAATGGAACTAGTTTCGTTGAAATCCAAGACTATGCCCCGGATCGCTATTTTAACGTCTCGATTATAATATAAATCCAATTTCTATTCACTTTTAAATCCAATTTTAAATGTTAATAATCATCATTGTTGTTTAAATAAAATTTCCATCAATTTTAGATATCATTTTCAATCATATTAAATTCAGAATTCAATTATTCAAATAATTTCCTATATTAAATTTAAACAATTTAATTGTTCAATATTTAACAAATTCCAATATTAGATTTTAAATGAATTTTAGTTATCAATCAATTAGTTTATTTACATCTAATGAATTCAACATTTATTATTTAATCCAACTGTTGATTGTAAACACATTTAATACATAGCCTTACCTCCCAATACTTGTTATTGCTTAAATCTTGGAAATTAGTTTATCTCAAAATTTTATTCAAGTTCATATCCAATAACTTACATTCAAAATCATTAAAATTATATTTTTAACCATTTTTATTTAATAATTACACTAAATTTAATAATTTAAAAGAGCTAAAAATATGGGTCGTTACACCATCCACGTCTAATTCTACAAAGAATAGCATTGGTAGAAGGTCTACAAATTACGGAGTCGTTGGATATTATGGACCGGGAGATTTTGGCACATAGAAGATAAAGATGGAAGTGGTGTTGAAGAAAGAGAGGACTTTTAAGGTTGTCTCAGATCTAGAGATACTAAAGAAATTAGCGCATGAAGAGATAGAGAAATTGGAAGAAGATGCTCTAACTACCATCCAGCTTAGCCTTTCTGATGAAATACTTAGAGAGTCTTCTCATGTGAAAATTGCTAAGGGATTATGGGATGCTCTTTAGAAAAAGTTCTACGACAAGTCTCTCGCCAACTACATCATCATACAATAACAACTTTACTCATTTAAGATGAAGCTTGGAACTGATGTATTAGCTCACGTGGGTGCCCTAAACACACTTGTTACGAATCTTCGAGTAGCTGAAGTAAAAATTGAGGATGAAGCGCAAACTGTCATTCTTTTATGTTCATTGCCTGTGGATTATAACACTTTTGTTGACTTTGTGATCTATGGACGCTCTTCTATTTGCTTAGAGGATGTGAAGAAAAATTTGCATAACGAGACGTTGAGGCGAAAATTAGCAAACACGAGCATGGAGGATCGTTCCGAGGCCTTATTGTGCAAATGGGAAGAAGTAAGATTAGACTCAAATATGGTGGAGATAGAGCCAAGTCAAGATCTTAATCAAGGGGAGCTCCGAAGGGTGTTTGTCATTATTATAGAAGGCCTAGATATTATATTGCAAATTGCCCCAGGTTGGGAATACAAAAAAAGTTGTTACCCAAAAGGCTTCAGCTTTTATAACAAAGACATTAGATTCAGAGAGTGATCCTGGAATTTTTACAGTTTTTGCCTCTTCTATGAAGAGTATTAGGTGGATATTGAATCTGGAGCATCCTATCACATGACACCTTATATACACTCTTTTTTCATTTATCGTCAGTTTGATGGAGGAGTGGTTCTCATGGAAAATAATGCTACTTGTCGCATGATTGGTATTGGAACGGTGAAGGTCAGGATGTTTGATGGTGTTGTTCATACTTTGTGTGATGTCAGGCATGTGCCTGATTTGAGGCATAGTTTGATCTCTGTTGGAACATTGTGCAATCTTGGCTTGAAGTGTGCAATAGAAAAGGATTCATTAAAAATTACAAATGTCACATTGATAGTGATGAAAGGGGTAAAAGCTAAAAGTCTATATTTATTGAAGGGTACCACTGTTGTTGCAGAGTCTTCTTCGGTTGTTGATTCTATTGATTTCAATTCTAATAGGTTGTGGCATTTTCGTATTAGATACATTGGGAAGTGTAGTTTGAAAGTGTTGAGAAAGCAAGGTTTGATTAACGGTATTCATCATTCAAAATTTGGCCTTTGTGAGGGATGCGTAGTTGGAAAGTAGAGAATGTTTCTTTTGGCATTGCAAAGCATAAGTCTAAAGATGTTTTGGAGTATGTTCACACTGATGTTTGGAGCCCTACATCATTGCCTATCTTCTGGAGGAGCCAGGTATTTTGTTCCATTTGTTGATGATTTTTCTAGAAAGGTATGGGTTTACTTTATGAATTCCAAAGATGAAACTTTAGATAAGTTTTACAATTAAAAATCTCTTGTTGAGAAGAGGTCTGAAAACAAAGTGAAGGTTCTTCCTTTATATAATGGTGGTAAATCTAAAAAATTCACCAAATTTTGTGAGTCCGAGGGAATCAAAAGGGACCACACTAGAGGACCTTCAGCCAAATGGAGTTGCAGAGAGGATGAATCAGACATTGTTAGAAAGAACTTGTTGCTTAGGCTGATTGCTATATTAAAGAAGAAATTTGGGGTAGAAGCATTATCTATGGCGGTTTTCCTAATCAACCGTACACCTTCTACCGCCATAGATATGAAGATTCTTGACGAAGTATGGAATAGAGAGCATGTTTCATATCCTTTCTACAAGTGTTTAATTGTCTAGCTTTTGTGCATAAGAGCAAAAGAAAGTTGTATCCAAGATCGTGCAAGTGTATTTTTCTTGGTTACAGGAGAGGAGTTGTAACGACTCCTATTCTATCTATCGAAAGATCGTAGAATATTTTTATTTTATTTGTACGAGGTCGTATGATTCTATAATTTTGGGATATGACTCTTAGGAACATTTAACACACGTATGATTTTTTTCAAATTTTTATGTGACAATTTTTACCCTGAAAATCTTGTTTGAGTTATAACTTTTGATATAAGTCGAATTAGGGTCTCAAACCAGTTCCATTGCTTCAGGATAATGGTTTCCCATTTCATAGAGTGATCATAATTGAAAACGGACTTACGGTTAGAAAGTTATGTTTGTTTTAAGTTTTGCAAGCTGCTGGTCAAGACTAGTGTATAATTAGTGAAGCTCATTGGTTGGCCCATTAGTCTAATTAGAGAATACTATAAATAGAGGGCTGAAGAGTCAAGTAAAACTTTTCCCTCTCATTCTAAATCAGGTTTAAACTCTAACTAGCCCTAGATCCATCCTAAATTTCTTCCAAAATCACCTAAATGTCTCTCTAAATCAAATTAGATTATTGGCTAGTGATTAGATCATTAATTTGAAGATAGAGATCACTGATTTGCTCGATTTGAAGTGCATTCCATTGCTGTCCGGATTGGATCTACATTCATATTGATCGAATTTGGTAATTGATGAGTGATTTATGCATTCTCACTATACTACACATTTTTATATGGTAGAATCGTAGGATTTAACTTTTTTAAACCGAATCTTCGCCATAAAACCTTTTTTAAAACTAATTACATGTTAAACTATGTATATGATCTTGATTGATTAGAAATCACCTTTTCTCATGCTCATATATTCATACTATGTGTAGATCTATGTTAGAAATTGACTTGTTTGTCCTATATTGATGGATGACAAGTTTGATTGAATGAAATTACTTGTTATTCTGTATTGGATGGTATGATTTGATGTTGTTTGCTAGTGTTGTGATTGTATAGAAAGTTAGGTCGGAGAATTGAGCAAATCAGAGGCAAAATTATTCGAAATTGGACGAAACTTGCAGGGAAAGCTTTGGAGTATGAGTGGAGCTTCAGGTACAAGTCCCAGATCCAGTTTGTCTAAGTACAGAAGTTGGCACCGACATGAGAGGTCGGTACCGAGTTCTTTGGGTTAGTCCAACAAGTCGACGGTTTTTGGGAAAGTAAGAGTGTTGCTAGTAGAGGTTGCCTAAGGTGATGGATATGTGATTTGCTAAGTGTTGGAGGCTATGATGACTTGTTTATAAAATATTAAGTAGGGTGCTTTAAAAAGAGTACTTGTTCTACGATGACTTGATCAATGTAGAGAAGTCAAGGTCAAAGTATCCGGGCATGGAGTACGAGAAGTAAGGAAAGAGTGGAAGAAAACTTAGCCATAGATTGGCTAAATGGAGAGGTCGAGGCGGAGTTCATAGGTCGGTGCCGAGTTCTAGGCTTAGGTCCAAATAGGTCGAAACTTCTAGGAGATGAAGTAGAGGTCTTGTAGATCGTGCTGTAGGTGTTGGCTCATTCATATCACGAAGGATGATGATATAACAACATGATGAAAAGATATGGTCTTTGGATGTTGGCTCATGTTGGGAGTAGGTTCCAAAGATGGTGGCTTGCAAAGGAGGTGGACCGTATGATCGGGGAATGTGGAAGGATTCCTCGTGAATCATGGAAACTAGATTGAGCAAGAAGGGCTCGGTATCCAAATGGAGCAAAGATGGGCTTGGGTGTATGTGCTAAGGAATCGTTGATGACTCGGAGAGTTTTCAGTTATACTCAAAGTAGGGGTATTGTAAGTGGAAACGTCCATGGGTCAATAAAGGGGCATGTATACCTTGGACCTATAGCTTTGGGTCTAGTGTCCAGCATTGGGCTACGAGACACGTATCCAGCTTTGGGCTGCAAAATATGAGAGTACAATAGAGAACTTGCATTTCCATTAGTCCTTAGTTTGGGGGTCATACGAGTTATCATATATTCAGAGCACGTGGAGTGATGGTTGGGATTTTTTGATGGATGCTATGGTTGATTTGGTTGCTCTCTTTAGTAGGCTATCACTCGTAGGTATCAAAAGAAGTAAGTATTGGAGATAGGAATACCTAAAAGGTTGATATCATTTATTTGGTTTGTGATATATCTTTATGATATTGTAGAGTAGCATATTATAGTGTTGTATGTTAACTCTTTGGTTGTAGGGACAGGTCAGGAATGGTTCGCATTCTCTTGTTCCTTACCATATTTACCTGTTTAGTATTTTGAGACTCATTTGCTGCTCACATCAGACCGTTGTCTGACCCAAATTCTTATGTTTTGCCTCTTATTATCTTGGGTACTCTTAAATGAGTAGACTAGATAACAGGTCTATGTGGTGTAGTAGCTGTTCGAAGGACAAGCTGGATAAATTTTTCTCATATTATATACATATATAGAGTATATGATTATTCCACTATGTAGCACTAGGGCGGTGGCTGCTTACTATTTGTATTTGAGACAGTTTATTTGAGTTTACTTATGTTATATAAACTCTACTGCGTTTGACGTATAACTTTGTGGATTTATCGCTCTGTTAATGATTGTTCACATAGTTATTATTGTCTCTTCTGTTATATCTGTGATATTATATTTTGTCCATGCGTTGTGAGGTATGATAGGTTAAATGCTATATTGGTTTATTTCAACCTTGATGATCATCCTATATCAGCTGGCATGGACATCGCATTATATATATATACTATTGGTGCCAGTGGTATAGGGTAGTCGTCACATTTGGTATCAGAGCTTTGATTACACGATTAACCAAAGTCGATACTGTGATCCAGTAGAGATAAACAAGGTGTTATCATCTTATGCTGGACTGAGAGAGAGAGAGAGTGTGTGTGTGTGTACACATACACACACGAGAGAGTATGTACTTGTTATAAGTTCGGTTTTCAAAACTATATAGTAATATATTATATAGTATAAATCACATGCACATGAGCACTATAGACGCAGTTTTATTTATGAGAGACTGATCGTTCTTGTTACTAGATAAGGATGAGTCAACATACGTGGATAGTTGTGGGGAATTCTACTTCAGGAGTAGAGGAAGGAGCTGGATCAGGAGCTACTATGCCTAATGCCTAAGCCAAGTTCAATGCTATGATGGCTAATATGATAAGGAATGCTTCTGGATTGGTGATAGGTGGAGGTGCTCCCATGCAAGCGCCTATGACCGATTTCAATAAGCTAAATAAAGATTATTCTGACCTTGGAGGGAAGTGATTCCATGGAACAGAGTCATCCATAGAAGTGCAAGATTGGTTAGATACTTATGAGCACATTTTTGGTGATATAGAGGTGAAAGATGCTATGAAGAGGAAATTGGTTTTGAGACAGCTTTAGGGCCGGGCCATGAATTGGTGGAATGCTGTTACTATTGCTACTCCAGAGGATCAGTTCAACTGGGACTGCTTCAAGATAAGGTTCGAGGAGAAGTTTATTTCGACTGCTCGAAAGTTGGTTATGTTGAAAAAAAATTGCCGATCTCAAGCAGGGAGAGATGATAGTTTCTGAATATGTGGCAGATATGATGCTTTGTCTAAGTGTGGGATGTTATTCATCGATACTCCATTGAGGAAGAATGAGAAATTCATCATTGGTTTGGATGACTAATTGGGATAAAAGCTAGTGGACCATATATATTAGGCATTTGAGAAGCTTGTATAGAAGGCGCTTTGCCATGAGAGCTTTTAACCTAAGTGTAACATCCCACCTTCTAAGGCTCAAAACTAACCGCTACTGATGCTCCAGTTATTCGTAGTTGTTATTTCTTGGCGACCAAATGCGGCATTGTTAATATTGATACACAGGAACACAAGAATATAAAAAAATTTAAACTTCCACAAAACAGAACTTCTCATTTCTTATAAATAATATTCAGATTTAATTTCATAATCCCATACGTTAACCACATTTAGATCACATATACATGTACAAAATACGATAAGAGCGACATATAAAGATGTCCCCTTATGATGATCAGAGAACTAATAATATGAACTTTACATTTCTTAGTACATCATAGCGGAAAACATAAAATAGCTCCTATATAGCTAACACTGCCTCCTACACGTCTTCGAAAGCTTATTCGTCCAAAAACCCAAAAGTCTCCCGCTCTCAGACTACTCGAATTAGTTTCGAGTACCTGAGAGTTTGTGGAGAAACACAAAATTCGAGTCAGACAATAAGTCTGGTATGAATAATCCCCTATCATCTCCTATTATAAATAAATATCTAGTGAGACCATGCCGCTTAGCGGAACGGGTTTCCCCTCACTAGTATCCAAAACAAAACATGCAAATCATTTACTATGCTCCTGCATCCAAAATGATCGGTCTTAACATAATATGAAATAAAGCCATAAATCATATGTATTTGATATCCAATCCAAGCATTTATTAGATATCCCATCTAATAGTAATTTATTAGATTTACCATCTAAAATCTTTAAAATGACTATCCGTCATAATTTAATAGGACTATCCGTCCCAAACCCATTTAAAATAAATGCAGATTACGCATCATACATTATTTCATAAAAGATGGTGTGGGCTATCCACCACACAATCCATAGTTTTCCTAGGATGCCTATGAACTCTTGGGTGCCAAATCCCGAGGCTAATCGCCTCTAGCAAAACATTCTTTACTTTAGAAGTTTGATGTGGGCTATCCACTACACATTCCATGGTTTTCCTAGGTTAACCAAGAACCCATCACTTGGCCAATTAAAACATCTTGATCCCCATGATTATTTATAAAAATTCATGATCCCCATGATTACTTATTTTCCCCAAGTATACCACCTATTTATCCTATTCCCATTGGTAACCCCAATTAGGTTAAATTAAACAAATACACATTGATAACCCCAATGTATATTTTCGAAAGCATATTTCTATTTGTAACCCCAAACTATTTATCGAAAACATAAAACCCACCCCGGTGTCCCCAAGGTTTAATAACATCAAATTTATATAAGGATCCCCCTTACATATTCAAACAAAATAAGTATTTTATGCTATAACCCTTCGAAGCAACCCCTTCAAGTTAGCAAAAAATTTACTTAAGGAAAATGGCTGCAAACAGCCCTTTAAACCCCTTCGAATGAAGTCCCATTCGAAAGCAAATAAACATCCGAAGTTAGCCCCTTCAGAAGCCTTCCTTTTGAAAGCATCACTAAACCATACCTTTTGACCTTGTCGAAAGATCTTACCTTTCGATCCTATCAGAAGGTTTCTTTTTGACCTAATCGAAAGGATCTACCTTTCGACTTTGTCGAAAGCCTGGGGTATCCCCCCTATAAAACCATTTATAAACCTTTCGAAAGCAATGAAACCTTTCGAAGACAAACCTTTTCGAAAACAAAAACCTTTCGAAACCAAAACCTTTCGAAGTCAAAACCCTTCGAAACCAAAACCTTTCGAAATCATTGAAGGTAACCCCTTCAAAACCTAAACCTTTCAAAAACAATGAAGTGTTAGTGTTTGAATCAACCCTTCGAAAACAATGGAGAGAGGCGACAAGTTTTAGAAAATAAAGATAACCTTTGACTCCATCTGGGTCGAAAGGTTTGGAAGTGGCAACTATGCTTCTAACCCTGTCGAAAGCTATACCTTTCGACTTTATCGAAAGGTTTCATTTAAAACAAGAAAGAAAATCAATCGAAACCTTTTTCTTTTAAACCATTTGACAATGTCGAAAGCTCTTTGTCAAAAACTAGCAGGCATACTTTCTTTAAAACCAAAACAAAATCTCATCTCTTTCGAAAGCTCTAACCTTTCATCCCTAAACCTTTCATCCCCGTTCAATTCATTACATACCAGTCGCATGATATCATGTGCATTGAATTTTGAACTAGTCGAAAGGTTTGAAACCATTCGACCTTGTCAGAAGGTCTAGAATGAAGGCGGAAGCTCTTTCCGAAAGAGTTGAAATAGTGAAAAGTTTGCTTTAAAATAGTTCTTTTGTACCTCACCTGCCTTGTTTGTCTAAATTTGATTGGTTGCCAGAATTTTATATTCAAAATTACTGCCGACTTTCCTTATTTGGAAATTTAAATAAATTTGAAAAAGCCCATTTATTCTTTATAATTATATAAAACATTTAAGTCTCATTCCTTAAATAATTTTATATAACTATTAAAACATAATGAAAAATTCTGGAAAAATTACAGAAAATCAATTAATATGTTATCTTCAACATATTAAAATTTCAAAGCATATGAAGATCAAAACAACTCGGAATTTAACAAAAACCGAATAAAACATGTTATTAGCCCATTAACGTTTAAAACACCTACGTTTTATCCAAACAAAGGTTTAAATGGTTATATTTTAACCAAATCATAAATAGGAGTCGGGTATAACCCATTAGAGATGATAAACATAGTTATTCACCTTGATTAGTTGATTGGAGAATGAGATAATTTCCTAGCTTTAATTCCTTAGCTTTTTCTTCAATTTATGCTTTTCCTGGAGCTTTTAATGGTCGGTCGAAAGTTGGTAAGGATTTATAAATAAGAGAGTAAAAATTTATTAAAGTGGATGAAGAGATTTATATTAAGAAATGTTTCCCCATTTCCAAGTTTACCCCTTAGGAAATTCCTCCTTCTTAATTTAGTTAAGTCTTATTTTAGTTCATTCATTAAGACACGACCATTGGATTTATTAATCTCATCTCTCTAATTATTCACATTATTCTATTTAATTTATCCAATTAAATATCCCGAATAATGTTAATTAAAATTCATGGGGCATTACACTAAGGCTAAGACTGTTGTTGTAGTTTCTCTTAAGAAAGAGGAGCCAAAGCCACAACAAGGCGATGAAGGCAATAAGAAGTGGAATGGGAAGAGGAAGTAGCCTCAGGGTATGGGTGGCAAGAAGAAGGATAAATGGGAATCTACTTGCTTCAGATGCAACGAAAAGGGTCATCTAATTAAAGAATGTAAGACGAGTGATAAGAAGAAATATTACAATTGTGGATAGCTTGGGCATTTGAAGAAGAATTTTCTAGAACCGGTGAAGGATAATCAGGTAGTGAAGGCATATGCTTTGGACATAGTCCCAACTTTGTTAAGTGATCCCTCGGTAAAGGAGAAGAGAGTCATAATTCAAGGTATGCTTTCTATTGGTGAAGTTCCCGTTTGAGTTTTGTTTAATATCAGTGCTTCTCATTTATTCGTCCGTAGTAACCTAATATATAGATTGGGATTGGAACCTGAGATAGTAGACCGACCCCTAATTGTGACGAACCCTGTTGGAGGCACTACTAGTCTTTGAATGGTTTGTCGTGGCCTAGTTTTATCTAGTTATAGATGTTCTTTGGTTTGTGATTATCATTTTTTGAACTTTGTTGGGTTCGGGATTATCTTGCGTATGGATTGGCTTAGGAAGTATGCGGCCTAGTGGATTGCAAGAAACAGTTGGTGAAAATCGGAGATGTGGATAGGGGAACAGTAGTGATTAGCTGCCTACCAAAGGATGGGATGATGGTTAACTGTCTATATTAATTTGAGGTTCCACCAAAGGGATTATCATTAGTGCCTAGAGAGTATGCATATGTTTTTAAGGAAGTAACCGGATTGCCATCGCATAGAGAGATCGAGTTTTGGATAGATTGGTAAAGGAAGCCAGACCGATAGTTAGGCCTTTGAGGCATATGGCACTCAGAGAGCAAAAGAAATTGGAGGTGCAAGTGAATGACCAATTGAGGAAAAGGTTCATTCGAAGAAGCATATCTGAGTGGGATGCACCTGTAGTATTCACAACAAAGGTGGATGGCTCTTTGAAGTTATGTGTGGATTATCAACTATTGAATAATGTGATGAGGAAGAACAAGTGTCCACTCCCACACATTAATGATTTGTTTGATCAGCTGCATGGTGTGAAGGTTTTCTCCCAAATGGATTTGGTAACAAGATTTCACCAGCTTAGAGTGGCAAAGGAGAGTGTGCCAATTACTGCATTTCGTATGTCGTTGAGTTTTTATGAGTGGTTAGTGATGCCATTTGGATTGACCAATGCTCCACGCACTTTTTAGATCTCATGAATCAGGTTTTCAAACCAGATGAATAAGTTCATACTTGTGTTTGTGGATGATATTCTGACCTACTCTAGAACTGAAGAGGAGCACAAGACGCACTTGAGGATTGTGCTAGAGTTATTTAGGAAGCACAAAATGAGAGCGAAGTTCTTTAAGTGTCACTTCTAGAGAGAAGAAGTTAGATTCTTGGGTAATGTCATTTCGGGATAGGGTATAGCAGTGGATCCTACGAAGGTGGTAACATTCCAAGATTGGAATCAGTCCAAGAACGCTATAGATGTGAGAAGTTTCCTAGGATTGGTGAGATACTATAGACACTTCATAAAGGACTTTCGAAGGTAGCCGTACCGTTGACCAATTTGATGAAGAAGAATCATACTTTTGTATGGGATGCGAAGTGTGAGAATGCATTTATGAGTTTGAAGGAGAGGTTGACGAGTGCACTAGTGTTGACCATTCCAAGTGGAAATGAAGAGTTAACAGTATACATAGATGCTTTGTGGTACTGGATTTGGTGGGGTGTTGATGTAAAAGGGTAGAGTTGCCACTTTTGGGAGTCGACAACTAAAGCCGCCTAAAAAGAATTACCTAACTCATGATTTGGGATTGGCGGCAATTGTTTTTGTTTTGAATATGTGAAGGAACTATTTGTTAGGAGAAAGGTTTGAGCTATTCACGAACCACAAATTATTGAAGTACATTTTCTCTTACAAGGATCTCAACCTTCTACAACAATGGTGGTTGAAGTTCTTGGCCTCTAATGATTTCTGTATTTCCTGCATTCAGAGAAAAGGGAATGCAGTTGCCGATGCATTGAGTAGAAGACATGCGGGGTTGGGAGCAATGTTCTTGGAATCGAAGCAGGTAGAGTATATAGCAAGATTTCACTTCAGGCCTTACTGCGAACTAGAACATGAAATGTTGGCAAGTTGGTCGATTAAACCTAGTTAGAAGCAGGATGCTAGGGCAGCGGTGACCATAGAAAAGATAGAAGAAAGAGTGGTGTCTAAAGACATGAAGCAATACAAACTCGACCGAGAAGATTGGCTTCTTAAGGATGAAAGATTATTTATTTCCAAAGCTGATGGATTTAGAAATGAAGTGCTAAGAGAGTGTCATTATTCCAGACGGACCATTCATGCTGATGATGAGATATGAAGCGGATATACTACTGGGAAGGTATGAGGAGGGATCTTGGGGCATTCTTCTCGAAGTGTATAAACTGCCAGTTGGTGAAGGCAGACTAGAAGAAACCTAGTGTTTTGTTGCAACCACTAGAAATTCCTGAATGGAAATGGGAACAAGTATGGATGGATTGCCGAGGACTCGAGAAGGGTACGATGACATTTGGGTCCTAGTAGATTGGTTGACCAAGAGTGAAAAGTTTATACCTGTCAAGTCAAGTAGAATGACATCCAAGCTGGAAGAGTTGTATGTAGAATGGATAGTACGATTTCATGGTGTGCCAAAGAGCATTGTGAGCGACCGAGACCTATTGTTCACTAGTGGATTTTGTAAGAGCTTACAAGAGGCGTTATGGATGGAGTTGGATCTTAGTATAGCTTATCGCCTGCAAATGGAAGGACAGACCGAAAGAGTAAATCATACATTGGAAGATCTCTTGCGAGCATGCATTATAGACTTTGGTGGATCATGGGATGATCCTTTGCATTTGATGGAGTTTGCATACACAATAGGTGTCGGTCTAGTATTGGTATGACACCATATGAAGCATTGTATGAACAACCATGTAACGCTCCTTCATGTTGGTGGGAAGTGGGCGAGAAACTAATACTTGGGTCAGATATGATTAGAGAGACATCGGAGAAGATTGAGGTCATTAGGCAATGAATAATAGATGATCAAGATCGACAAAAATGCTATGCTGATAAGAGCGAAGAGATTTAGAGTTTTCTATCGGAGATATGGTATTTATAAATGTTTCTCCTCTAAAGAACGTAGTTCGATTCGGTAGAAAGCGGAAGTTGTCACCAAGATTCGTAGGACCTTTTTCCGATAGCCGAGAGAATGTGAAAGCAAGCATATAGGGTCGACTTACCTCAGAAGATGGCGGGCGTGCACAACATTTTTCATATCACTTAGCTATGGAAGTTTATGCATGACTCAGGCGTGAAGATTACACCGGATCAACTAGAAGATGATGAGGTAAAACCAGAAGTTTCTATATCTACTAGGCCGCTTCGTATTGTTGGGTATGATACGAAACTGCTTAGGAGAAAAACGATGAAGCTAGTTAAGGTACAATGGAGCGGAAGTGAGGACAATTGTACATGGGAGACAGTAGAGAGCAAGAGGACTTCTTATCCATAGCTTTTTGAATGGTAAGACCAATCGTTTATTGTGTTTACCTTCACCATTGTATACTATATTTGATAGATTAGAATTTTGCATGCTAGGATAAATTAACCATATCATTGGTTGCATGGTTGTTTGTTTGAGATGTTTGATGGATGTTATGATTGATAGGCATGCGGGGTGGCCATGGTTACTTATACTTTAGCTTGTTTGGAAATTTCGAAGGTGAAATGCCAAGGGGGGCGGATGTAACGACCTGTATTTTAAGCATCGGAGGATCGTAAAATATCTTTATTTTATTTGTATGAGGTCGTATGATTCTATAATTTTGGAATATGACTCTTTGGAACATTCTACACATCTATGATTTTTCTCGAACTTCTACGTGACAATTTTGACCCTAAAAATCTTGTCTGAGTTATAACCAATTACATTGCTTCAAGATGATGGTTTCCCATTTTATACAGTGGTCATAATAGAAAAACGGACTTACGGTCATAAAGTTATATTTGTTATAGGTTTTGAAATCTGCCAGTCTAAATTAGTGTGTGACGCAGCGGATTAATCAAAAACAATGTCGATCGTTGAGAGTAGCAGTCGATGGATTGGAAGATACTGAAATGCCCGAATTCGTTGATCCGAAGTTACCGAATTCTAGCTATCCCGAACTCGTTAATCGCGCACGATACCGGGTTCAAAGATCTGCGATTCTTCACACGTTGATCTAGCGCACTAGATTCCGTGAATCGGCTTCTGCAGTCGTTGAATCGAGCGCACTCGATTATCCGAAAGAGGAGATAGGAGATTACACTCGACTACCAATTGGGTGAAAGCACAAAGCTAACAAAACAAGAGTTTTATTTCAAATCAACTAAACTATTACAAATGGCACCACCGGCCTATTTATAGAAGTTACAACTCACGCAAAACAAAAATGTACAACACATGAGTCGTCGCCGACCTAACAACCATGACCTAAAAGTAGTCGACTTAAAGACCAGACGACTTACGACTTACTATAGGTCGTATACGACCTAACCGTACAGACGACTTAACAGCATTACAAGATAACAACTACAACGTACAAGCGACCTAAAACAAACGGTGTAACGACCTACAATACGAACGACTTATGACTTATAAAAGATGCGACCTACGACTTAGTATAAGTCGGTAACGACTTATCAGCAGCTTCGTCATACGACTCAACCAGTACATGCGACTCAAAAAAAGCAGCAGTGAACGGTCTAAGAAATCAACGGCAGGGATTAAGTCGGCAGAAAAGATCCACGGCCTCTATCTTCAACGACTTATCTCTTGACTCGTTAGGTCGTTCATGACCTAACACTTCACCAATTTGCTCTGCCTTTTCACTGCGTAACTCGATAGGTCGTTCAGGCGACTTAAGGGACTCGTTAACTCGCAAGTCTTCACCAAGTCGCTGCCGAGTTACACTAGGTCGTTGGGGCGACTTAAGGTCTTCGCTACGTTGGTCACGACTTATGGCTACGTTAGGTCGGCCACGACTTAGGTCTTCAATTCTATTAAGTCGGTCACGACTTATGCCTTCAACTTTGTTAAGTCGGTCACGACTTATGCCTTGGAAAATTATAGCTTGGCCTGCATCATCCTCCCCTGGTTGAAAGAAATTCGTCCTCGAATTTGCACTTTCCTTCTCCGCAATACGCTCATCCCCATGATAAGGTACGAGATGCTTAACATTGAATACGTCCGACGTGTACACACCCTCCGGCAGCTTCAATTTATAAGCATTTTCATTAATCCGTTTGACGATTTCTACAGGACCAATTTTTCTGGCTTTCAATTTGTTATAAGCGCCTATTGGAAAACGATCCTTTGTTAACACAGCATATACCATATCACCTTCATTAAACTCAACATTTCTTCGCTTCAAATCTGCATATCGTTTATACTTTTCATTTGCTTTTTCCAATCGTTCTTGAACGATTCTATGACACTCTGTCAATCCTTCAACAAAATCAGCAGCTCGCTTGACTGTCTTCTTTGGTTGTGGTATTACCGTTAACTCCAACGGCCCCTTTGGTATACTAGAATATACAATCTGAAATGGACTGAAACCCGTACTACGGTTCACAGCATGATTATGAGCAAACTCCGCTTGACATAACTTCACATCCCAACTCTTCAGATTGTCTTGCACCAGACATCTCAACAAATTTCCCAACGATCTGTTCACAACCTCGGTCTGTCCATCCGTTTGCGGATGATAAGCGCTGCTAAAGTTCAACTTCGTTCCCACCATCTTCCACAAACTTAGCCAAAAATGACTTAGAAAACGAGTATCCCTATCCGACACAATCGATTATGGCAATCCGTGAAGTCGATATATCTCTTTGAAAAACAACTGAGCAACATGAACAGCATCCGCCATCTTCTTACAAGCAATAAAATGTGCCATTTTCGAAAATCGGTCAACCACCACATAAATGGAATCGTTACCACGCTGTGTTCTCGGCAACCCCAACACAAAGTCCATACTCACATCAACCCATGGTTTAGTTGGTACAGGTAACGGCATATATAAACCAGCATTAGTCGCAGTTCCTTTTGAAACCTGACAGATATGACATCGTTCCACAAACCTTTCTACTTCTTTCCTCATTGATGGCCAAAAGTAAGACTGTGAAATCAACTGTAATGTACGGTCTCTCCCAACATGTCCTTCTTCATGTAGCTCTTTTACAATCTTCATTCTCAAATTACAATCAGGTACGCACAATCGATTTCCTTTGAATAGAAAACCGTCCACCATCATAAACTCATCCGTCTTCCCCTCCTTAATTTTATCAACAAACTTTGCAAAGTAAGGATCATCGACAAATAATTCTGGCAACATATCAAACCCCGTCACTTCAACCTTTATTGTAGTTAACAAATGATTCCTTTTGCTCAACGCATCAGCCACACGATTCGTTACTCCTGACTTGTGTTTAACAACAAAAGTAAACTGTTGCAGATATGCAATCCATGATGCATGTCTCGCTGAAATCTTGTCTTGCCCTTGTAAATGCTTCAATGCCTCTAGATCAGTGTAAAGAACAAACTCTTTTTGAAATAGATAGTGTCTCCAGTGTTTAATAGATTGCACAACAGCATAAAATTCCACATCATATGTACTATATCTCATCTTCGCTCCTGATAACTTCTCACTGAAATATGCAATCGGACGTCCCCTCTGACTCAACACTCCTCCAATCCCAACCTTGGATGCATCAGTATGTAGTTCAAACAATAGCTGAAAATCTGGTAATATTAGAATTGGTGCAGACGTCAAGAGTCCTTTGATTCGATCAAAAGCAACCCCGGCTTCCTCCGTCCATGCAAACTGTTTACCCTTCATACAATCAGTCACAGGCGCCATCACACTACTAAAGTGTGGAATAAACCTTCGATAAAATGAAGCCAACCCGTGAAAACTACGAACTTCCGTTATCGTCTTGGGTTGCGGCCAATCTCTGATAGCTTCGACTTTACTTTGGTCAACCTGTATTCCTTCTTCCGACACAACATACCCCAGAAATAAAACACTCCTCGCCATAAAAACACACTTCTTTGTAGCAGCATAGAATTGTTCTTCACGAAGAATAATTAACACTTTCTTCAAATGTTGAACATGCTCTTCTGTACTAGCACTGTAGATCAGAATATCATCAAAGTAAACCACCACCACAAATTTCCCAATATATGGCTTGAAAATTTGGTTCATCACCCTCATGAATGTACTTGGTGCATTCGATAGACCAAACGGCATTACCAGCCATTCATACAATCCTTCCCTCGTCTTGAACGCTGTCTTCCATTCGTCCCCTGGTCTAATGCGAATCTGATGATAACCGCTCTTCAAGTCAATCTTTGAAAATATTACGGACCCACTGATTTGATCCAATAAATCATCAAGCCTCGGCATCAGAAATCTGTATCTGACTGTGATCTTATTCAATGCTCTACTATCTGTGCACATCCTCCACGTTCCATCCTTTTTGGGTACCAATAAAGCTGGTACAGCACAAGGACTTAAGCTCTCCTGCACACGCCTCTGTTCAAGCAATTCTTCCACTTGCCTCCTCAATTCTTCATGTTCCTTTGGACTCATTCGATAATGTGGTCTGTGTGGCAACACAGCACCTGGAACAAGATCTATCTGATGTTGTATATCCCTCAACGGTGGCAACTCCGTTGGTAACTCCTCTGGAAATACATCGTCAAATTCTTTCAAAACTGGCTTCGCTTCTTCCGGAATTTCAACCTCTTCACTGCTCTCTTGCCCAATCAACAAAAACACTTCAGGCTCCTCCTCTACTTCCTTCACAAACTCCTTCAAAGATAACAAAGTTTTAAGCTCTTCAATCTCCTCCAACTTGTTTTCCTCCTGTTGTCGCTTCTTTGGAACTAGAGTAATCTTTGTGCCTTCAAACATGAAACTGTAACTATTGGTACGCCCATCATGTTGCACCGCCCTATCATACTGCCACGGTCTCCCCAGCAACAAATGACAGACATCCATATCTACCACATCGCACCAGATTTCATCCTTGTATTTCTTTCCAATTGAAAACTTCACACAAGCCCTTCGTCCAACCTTCACCTCCCCGCCTTTCCTCAACCAAGCTAGCTTGTACGGTTTCGGATGTTTCTCAGTCTTCAACGCCAACTTCCTCACAGCTTCTGAAGAAATTATATTATCACAGCTTCCAGCATCAATAACAAATTTGCAAACCTTCCCCAGAATGGTACATGTTGACTGAAAAATATTGCTCCTTAACCAACTACAATCCTCCTCTTGCTTTGGTGTTAAACAGGACCTCTTCATCATTAGATTATAACCTTCATCTCCCGACACTTCTTCTTCCTCCTCATCAGGTGGTGAATTGGAGCTTCTTCATCCTCATCCTCGACCTCCGCTATCATAGCTCTCTTCTTCGGCTTTGGACATTCGCTACTTTTGTGGCCCATTTCTTGGCAATTATAACACTTGAAACCATTACCGACTTTCATCTTCCCAACCTCATTCACAACTGGTTTCGCAACAGCTTTTGGAACATTAGAACTTCCACTAACACCCTTCACTGGATTGTTGGAATTTGTAAACATACCACCTCCTCGTCTTCCCTGTTTCTCCCAAGCCAACGCTTTCTGATGTGCTTCCGCTACAGATCTGGGATCAAACATGTTAACCATATCCTGAATCTGCATTCGCAACCCCCAACAAATCTAGCTGTCAATTGTTCTTCTGTCTCCATAATATCATTCCTTGCTATCAGTTGATAAAATTCGTCAGCATAGTGATTCACAGATTTCATCCCTTGTCTCAAGTTTTGCAATCTCTGATACATAAGCGACTGATAGTTATAAGGTAAGAATGTGGCTTTCATCATTTTCCTCATCTTTTCCCATGATTCAACCTTTGACTTCCCCATCCGTTCACGTGTAAGTTTGGTTTGCTACCACCACGCCAAAGCTCTACCCCTCAACCTTGTAGCAACCAACTTCACCCTACGATGTTCTGGAACTTCCTTGAAGTCAAAAATCTCCTCAACATTAGCCACCCAATCTAGAAACTCCTCCGCTTGCATACCACCTTTGAATTCAGGAATTTCAGTCTTCATTCTCGACTCCCACTTGTGATCATACTCAGAGTGATTTCTTCCTTGTCCTCGTCCTTGTCCTCGAACACTACCACCATCATACTCCTCTTCAAAATCAGATGTATATCGTTGTCTATCTCGTCCACCCACATCTCTACTAGCATCACGTCTTCCATCAACATCCCTTCTATCTACATTCCTCCGTTCTCGATCATTCACGTTTCCCCCACGCCTTTGATCATCATCAACACTTCTGTCTCGATTGGAATGTGGTGAGACTCTACTTCCTCCATGGTTAGATTCAGGTGATACCCTTCTCCGATTCTGATTCATCTCTAACATCATCTTCTCTAATCGTCCAATTCCTTCGTTAAGCTTTTCACTAAAGTTTTCATTGATTCGTTGCTCCATCTCATCAGCTTCTTCTCTTCGATACAAAGCTTCTACATTTTGGTGACGATTAGCTCTTCTCGGCGGCATACTTGAAAACTTCACAAAACTCTTCAATTCTCGGTCAAATGATGTACACGGCCTTCATTTGCTTATCTCGGCCGAAGTTCTTCACACCTCAAACTCAAACACAATTCGGACTTTGATCCAAAATGAAATGGATCAAAAACTCCCACTTTGTTGAAACTTCGCGATGAACACGATGAACACAACTTCTCCAAATGAGGCAAGTTTGATCTCCAACACTTCTACTAAGCTCGGCTTCTCACTTCAAGCTCGGCTATCACTTCAACTTCAAAATTCTTCAAAAGAATTGGCTCCAAGACTCGATTTAGCTATGATTGGCTAAAACAAGCTCTGATACCAAACTGACGCAGCGGATTAATCAAAAACAATGTCGATCGTTGAGAGTAGCAGTCGATGGATTGGAAGATACTGAAATGCCCGAATTCGTTGATCCGAAGATACCTAATTCTAGCTATCCCGAACTCGTTGATCGCGCACGATACCGGGTTCAAAGATCTGCGATTCTTCACACGTTGATCTAGCGCACTAGATTCCGTGAATCGGCTTCTGCAGTCGTTGAATCGAGCGCACTCGATTATCCGAAAGAGGAGATAGGAGATTACACTCGACTACCAATTGGGTGAAAGCACAAAGCTAACAAAACAAGAGTTTTATTTCAAATCAACTAAACTATTACAAATGGCACCATCGGCCTATTTATAGAAGTTACAACTCACGCAAAACAAAAATGTACAACACATGAGTCGTCGCCGACCTAACAACCATGACCTAAAAGTAGTCGACTTAAAGACCATACGACTTACGACTTACTATAGGTCGTACACGACCTAACCGTACAGACGACTTAACAGCATTACAAGATAACAACTACAACGTACAAGCGACCTAAAACAAACGGTGTAACGACCTACAATACAAATGACTTATGACTTATAAAAGATGCGACCTACGACTTAGTATAAGTCGGTAACGACTTATCAGCAGCTTCGTCATACGACTCAACCAGTACATGCGACTCAAAAACAGCAGCAGTGAACGGTCTAAGAAATCAACGGCATGGATTAAGTCGGCAGAAAAGATCCACGGCCTCTATCTTCAACGACTTATCTCTTGACTCGTTAGGTCGTTCACGACCTAACAGTTCACCAATTTGCTCTGCCTTTTCACTGCGTAACTCGATAGGTCGTTCAGGCGACTTAAGGGACTCGTTAACTCGCAAGTCTTCACCAAGTCGTTGCCGAGTTACACTAGGTCGTTGGGGCGACTTAAGGTCTTCGCTACGTTGGTCACGACTTATGGCTACGTTAGGTCGGTCACGACTTAGGTCTTCAATTCTATTAAGTCGGTCACGACTTATGCCTTTAACTTTGTTAAGTCGGTCACGACTTATGCCTTGGAAAATTATAGCTTGGCTTGCATCAGTGTGCAATTAGTGAAGCCTATTAGTTGACCCATTAATCTAATTAGAAAATACTATAAATAGAGGGCTGAAGAGTCAAGTTGAATTTTTTCAGTCTCATTCTAAATCAAGGATAAACTCAAATTTAGCCCTAGATCCATCCTAATTTCATCCAAAATCATCCAAATTGCTCTCTAAATCAAATTAGATTGTTGATTAGTAATTAGATCATTAATTAGAAGATAAAGATCATTGATTTGCTTGATTTGAAGTGCATTCCATTACTGTTCGGATTGGATTTACATTCATATTGATCAAATTTGGTAATTGATGAGTGGTTTATGCATTCTCACTATACTACACATGTTTAAATGGTAGAATAATAGGATTTAACATTGTTAAATGGATTTTGGCCATAAAACCATTTATAACACTAATTACATGTTAAACTATGTATATGATCTTGATTGATTAGAAATCATCCTTGCTCACGCTCATATATTCATGCTATGTGGTATGTTAGAAATTGACTTGTTTGTCTTATATTGATGGATTGCATGTTTGATTGGATGAAATTTCTTGTTATTCTATGTTGGATGATATAATATGAAGTTCGTAATGAAGGTGATCCATTAACGAATATTGAAGCAATATCTTGTCATGATGCAACCTTTTGGAAAGATGCAATTAATGATGAGATGAACTCTATCATATCAAATCAGCGTTGGACATTAGTAGATTTACCACCAAGCTCAAAACCAATAGGTAGCAAATGTATCTTTAAAAGGAAATTGAATGTCGATAGCACTTTTAACAAGTACAAAGCAAGATTAGTTGTTAAAGGTTATAAGCAATGTCTTCACATCAATTATTTTGATAAATATGCTATTGTAGCTAGTATATCTTCAATATGTTTTATGTTAACACTTGCTTCAATTCACAATTTAGTTGTCCATCAAATGGATGTAAAAACAACATTTCTAAGCAGTGAACTAGAGGAGAAAGTGTACGTGGAACAACCCGTAGGATTTGTTTTGCCCGGACAAGAGAAGAAAGTTTGTAAACTTATAAAATCTCTTTATGGGATAAAACAAGCTCTGATGCAATGACAGGAGAAGTTTAACAAAGTCATGTTAACAAGTGGGTTCAAAGTAAATAAAGCAGACAAATGTATGTCTACATACAAAAATGAAAAATGTGTTCTTTTTTTATGTCAACGATACACTAATATTTGGTTCAAACATTGAACGTGTGGAAGAAACCAAGAAGTTTCTTAAATCCAACTTCGACATGAAAGATTTAGGAGAAGCAAAAATGATTTTGGGGATCAAAATCGTGGGAAAAGAGAAATCGATCTTATTAACACAATTTCACTATATAGGAAACATCCTTAAAAGATACGACCATTTAGATCGTACAATTTGAATTCTCCTGTAGATTGAAGTATCAAATTGACGAAAAATACTGGTAGATGTCGTGATGAGTTTAAATATGCTAGTGCGATTGGTAGTCTTATGTATGTCATACATTGCATAAGACCAGACATACCGTATGCTATGGGAATGCTATATCAATTTACAAGTAATCCAGGAAGAGAACTTTTGAATGTAATTTCAAGGGTTCTTAGATATTTGAAGTGGACCATGAATTATGGTTTACATTTCCAAGAAGATCCGACGGTACTTGAAGGTTATAGTGATGCAAGTTGGAATAACATATAGTCTAACTCTAAATCCACTTCTGGATGGATTTTTACAATGGGTGGTGCTGCCATATCATTGAATTCCAAGAAACAAACATGCATCTTTGGTTCAACTATGGTGGCAGAATTTATAGCACTTGTAGATGTTTGTAAATAAGCTGAAGGTTAATAGATCTATTGATAGATATACTGATTTGGATGAAACCTACTCCTGCAATTATTGTGCATTGTGATAGTCAAGCTGCTTTGTATAAAGTAGCAGGAAAAAACTTACAATGATAAGGAAAGACATATCAGCCTTCAACATCAGTACCTTAGAGGATTACTAAAATGAGGAGTAATTAAGTTGACTTTGTAGAATCAAAGAACAACTTAGCATATCCTTTGACAAAAGGATTAGATGGAGAGATGACTACAAAAACATCTGTAAGAATCAAATTAAGGTCTATGTGAGATTATTTTTCAATAGGAACCTTACTGATGTTTTGAAAGTAAAAACAAATTTCATAGAGTGCAAACAAATTGGAAAATGATTAAGTATGTATACCGGAATATAATATAAGATACCATCTTAAATAAATCTCTAGTATATGTTTACTGCACGATATAGGGTGAAGTAAATTCTTAATGAGTTCAATAGTGTAGGTGACTCATAAAATCACTATAAAATGTATAACTCACTTATATGAGTGAGTGAGTGCGGCCGCTTTCTATGAGATTAAACCGTCTCTAGAGCATTTATGAAATCAAGATATTACGCATGGCCACTAATGCGTAGGAACAATGAATAACACTCTATTAATGAAATTTTGTGTGTGTTATAACTTCGGTTGGTCACTTACAAGGTCCTTGGCTCAAGACCTGTTCACCATAGCACCTTAACAAAACTTTGGGTCATCTACATCAAGTGGAAGTTCAAAGCTCAAGCTACTTTCATCTATGTGCTAATTTCATCGATGATGTGCAAATAAATTTTACTTGAACTACGACGGCTTGATCCTGAAAAGGTAAGTAGGCAATCATTTCGATGATGCATTCAATTTAACTTATCCAAAATAAATTTTCTATTTTAATTTTTTTGTGGAAAATGGTGGGGATTATTGGAAATTTTTTCATAAATCTTTCTAAATTGACCGCTACTACGAAATGAGGATCCATGTGGATGGCAAACCCACTAGGTGCGGGTGCGGGGGCAACGACACTGCTAATGGCGGTGGAGGTCCAGAGGCAGCGCCCTTTGCAGAAAAAGTACGTATCGTTTGTGTTTTAGTTTGAATTCAAACATTAAATGAATACGACTATTTGGACCAAAAGATGTTTGTTTGTTTCAACAGTCAGCACCAACAGATGCCAAACATTATGTATACACGACGGTACTTTGTCATCGGTAATAAAAAAATTTCTTCCTCGCTTTCTGAATCAAAAAATATATTTACACATCACCTGTTAAAATTTTCGAGTGTTATTCTGATTTGTTTAAGTGATCACAACTCACACAAACATACTCCAACGTATCACATCACAGATAGGGAAAAATATCACGTCTTGAGGAGATATATCTATTCATCTTACAACATATCGTAGACTATTGTCATTATAGCGCGTTGGATCACAAGATATAGTGTAGTTTCCAATCCGTTTATCTCGTGTATATATATTTGTCTTAACACAAACAAGGATAGGTTGCCGTATGATAGGAAGTAACTACTTATGTATGGTGAAAAAGAAAGGAACCACTATTGAAATAAAAGCATTTGTTATTTCTTACTTGTGTTTTTTCAACGTAGGTAACCCTCATGCTTATTATGTTGTCAACTTCTTATGTAATTCTAGTTTTATAAAGTTTCTATACTCAACAACTTCGAATATAAAAATGGAAAATAAATAAATAAAGTACAGCACTTACTTTTTCCATGGTCAAAACATAACGCCAGCAGGATATTACTAAAAGATGCGATGATCTGCCCTGTACCAGATAACGTATTTGACCACAAATTGCTTTACAGAAAAAACAAAATTCCTAATAGTTCATTAAAATAAGATACATAGGTTTTGATGTATCCTTCGCTGAATAGTAGCCGAACACCAGTTTAAGACTGAGATTAGAACTTTGCTTTTATAAAATGATTGACCTTTCTTTTGGATAAATTAAAGTAGTTTATGTTCGGTCCGCAGTTCTGACGCAATGGAAAGGAATATCTAGATTTGGTAATAGGTTCATATTCGAATTCTGTCCTGCACACACTTCTCGTATAAAATAGTGTACGAAAATTATATGTGCCCTGAGCTGAACCATCAGAAGTTTAACGGTCCGTTGGGTTCTTCTGAATATATTAGAAAAAAGTAGTGTATGTTTGCTCGCTTGGCAAAACTTTTAGTCAAGAAAAGTTCGTTTTAGTTGAACATGCGCGCGCACACAAAATTACCTTCGCTCGGTTTGGTAGATAATTTCAATTAATTTATTCCAATTGTATATCACTTAATTTGGTTGTGTTTTCCATATAGAGGATTTTTGTCAACTTTTGTTAATATCCAGTGTATTAAAATCCCATCATCATTTCAGGAAATTATTATCAAGGACAAAATTTTTCAGTTACCTTCAGTATTTTAGCCCGAAGGACAACTTTATTTAGGTATCAGTTTTTAGTTACTGAAAGCAGTTTTTAGATATCGATTTGTAGTTATCGGTAGCAGTTTTTTTTTTAGGTATCAGTTTTTAGTTCGGTAGCAATTTTGAAAGAATGTTTGTCCTTAGAAATAATTTTGGAAAAATGTTTATTCTTATGATTAACTTTTAGGAGAATATTTATCTTTGTGATTAAAATATTAAGGTCATGTTTTTTAGGCTAAAAATATATAAATTTTTATCCTTTAAATTAATCCCTCTTAAAAATTTCAGGGTAAACTTGAAATTGTTTATATTCTTACCGTTATAAGGGGGAAGGTTAGGGTGTTATTTTTGTGAAGCAAAAAAGGTTAACCTGAAGGGGTATATGACAATTGCATTATGACAATTACTGTCAATGATGAATGTTTCTTAATTAATTAGTATACATACTATTAACTGATACAAGACGGAAAAAAACGTACAATTTATAGTAATAAACAAGGACATGGAAAAAACAACAATAAGTTCAAAATATAAATACAAAGATACATGTGGAGAATGGAGGTCCTTTTCACACAAGGGTACCATTTCATACGAGCATACCAAAATAAATAAAATAAAAACCAAGACGTAAAAATTTGTAGTATACGACAGCTAATAACATTATACAGAAATAAAAGTTGACTCCAACGCAAGCCAAAAGAGCATCAATTCATCATCTTTTCCTTTAATTCATTGTTCATATATTTAAAAACCATAATTTTCAAAATTTTCATAGATTCATTTTTTTCAACATTTACTTTAATTGAAAAAAAAATGAAATGAAAGATTAGAGCATCATAACAATTTTGAAAATCGAATTTTCCATAAGAGGGTTGATCTTTTATCTTTATTTTAGTTAAATTTGTGTTATGTATTTCTATTTCGAGAATGTTAATATGATTTGAATGTTAAAATTCATGATAAGTAAGCTTGTTTGCTTGGAAATTTAATGATTAACGTTCCTAATACAAATCGATTGCTAAAAGATAGTTTTTGTTTTTAACAATGGTATGATTTGAAGTATTGTTACCAAGACAGTTTTTTTTATATTTTTGTTACTCCGTTTGTCATTAGTATAATATAAACTATTTTGACACTTTTCGTTTTTAATCTAATTAATATTTACAATATGTCATTGACTTACAACTAGCTTTAGATATCAGAACTTTTCGTTTTTACCACGTGCACACACAGACTATTCTTAAAATGTTACAAAGCCATTTTACAAATTTTACATCACAATAAAATTTAGAACAAAAAAAATACCCAATAATAGGGCAGCTGACAATTGAATGGTATTACCACTCTACTGATTATAATGTTCAATCGATTGGCAATGAAATTCAATCGATTGATTGAAGCTATTTTAACACAAATTTTCTTTGGGAAATTTAAGCCATCAAAATAGGGTAATTCAGCCGACTTCTCTTTTTATCCAGTTAATTGAATGCTTGCAATGGCTACTATTAACTATATTTTTCATCAACCTCAGAACTGCACCACGAAAAGTAAAGGTTATTTCGTCTCGCTCAAGTGCTAAAATGAGCATTCAATTGGTAAATGACACAAGATATAGAGTCGTTTGGCAAAATTTCCTACATCCACTGTCAATTCCTCTTATTATATGGCTCTCTTACAATTATAGGGAATTGCAAAAGATACCACAAGGTAAAAGAGGCTGCTCAAGACTAATGCTGAGACTAATCTTGAGGGCTTAGAATTGCGAACAGCGAGCCGCTGTGAGAATCTGTTACTTGATGCTAAGCCGAGGACGCCGGATCGTGAGTAACCGATGGATCCTTTGAATAAATCGAGCCTTGCAAGTTGAGACCAACCTTGAAATAGTCAACCCTCGGCGGTTGGCAATCAACATCGAAATAGTCGACCCTTGCTTAGTGGCGACCAATGTGATAACCCACGCCTTAATGGGTCTGAATTTTCGCTAAATCGAAAACCATAGTCCATCAAAGTACGAATCGTTGATTTAGTATCTTGTAAGTAAATAAATAAATTCATATCAGAGCACTATCGATATAACTCATAGCGAAACAGTAAGATATAATAAATCATATAGTTACTGACCAAGATTGACACTTCCAACGTCTAGTGTCTCGATCAGTATCGAGCATGCATATGAAAAACCCATCCTTCCACCGTTTCCGCCTTGCACCAGTACTTGTCCATCTAAAGCTATCATGTGTGCTGTAATGAGGACGGGGTCAGAATAACGTTCTGGTGACTGATAAATTATACATTTTAGATGACACAAGTTTATTCTAATTTTCTTCCATCACATGTTATGTCCTTTTATTTTACTTAGTCATCTTGACATCATGTACGTGTACGATAAGCCTCATCTATCCGAGGTAGACCATAACTACATATGTATATATATAAATACATAAGTACCACAGTCCCCCTATGGACCCATATACTATCCCCGCTAGTATCGCTAACTTAGCAACCCGTCAGGATCCATCATCAACGCAGTATCACGTCCTCGTCGTCATGCAAACCAAGGAACTCCCACAGTGCCTAATAACGGCGTTACAATAGTTTAGTCGTATTCTATCTCACCTTAGTGATTTACTACTTTCTGCTTCCTATTGTGGACTCAACTCCATGGACTATAGAGGACTCCACTCCTCGAACTATAGATGACTCAGCTTCTCGGACTACCACATTCGTTTTGAAAGATCTCTCTTAAGGGTTACCTAGCCTTGCCTTTAACAGACAAACTAGCAAACAACTATGGCGGTGCATGACCTAAACGTGACCTACACTAGTAGGAGGTGTAGCCTGTGTAGTTGTAACTCTCGTCTTTCCCACTGACCGCTCTGGATCGATGACGTTTTCGACCTATGTATAACTCCTACTCCCTAATATGAAACCAACACACTGACATAACACCAATGCTTACTCACCGTCCCATTTGGATTTCCTAAAGCAATCAAAGCAATACCCCTACTGACATATCTGTACTCTATAATACTCGGTCTGACCCGAGCATTATAGCGAAATAACACCCGAGTCAGTCTGGAAAACTAGAGTGAGAAAACACACTCAATTGGATTTTTAAAGTTTTCAAAATCCTTTGAAATCAAAGGTATCTCGTAAGACCACGCCACAAATAAATATGTCGGGTTTTTACCTTACGATAACCAAAACATTTTTATCAAATCCGTTTGATATTATAATATTGTCTATAGAAAGTAAAATAGAATCTAGCTAAAATGCTTGCATCTCACGTTTCAGCAATAGTTGGGCACAATCAAAACCGTACAGGCGCTTATTGGAGATTGGATTACATACAATGGCAGGGCTACTGGGGTACCGCCCGTCACAGTACGTGGTCTAGATCACCGTACCGAGGATCCACCTTGATCCCCTGCTACACAAGACCAGAGCTACCCCTTACTGGATAGACCGAATAAGATCACCCCGCGGTTTGGATCAGCAACCGTCCACTAAGCCGAATAAAGGAACCTCTAGACAGGGATGACCTTACCCTAATTGGTTGCTAGCCACTTAGCCTTGCGTGCACCTCCCCTGTTTTAGCCATTCCCGGTTAATGAGGCTCGAGGCTATGCGTTACCTTTTTAGAACACATCTCACTTAGAATGCTCAACGTCCTTCTGACGATGTTCTGAAAGCATTCATCCATACAATTCCGTTCCGGGTCCGAACGGAACCAAAGACACTACTCCTACTACATCCATTTTGGAATCACCCTCAGGATTAGTAGGGATTAGCCCTTGCACTTTACTGCTCCATCATCGACTTCAAGCTCTTGTCTTCCTCACGAAAACGTTCAAACCGGATCGAAGTGGTTTTCGGGAAATTAATCCCGATCCCGGTCTCTTCGAAACGATCAGCGCATTGACCAATATTGATAGTCGGTTATTTAACTATCAAATAACATCCACAAACAATCATCTGATTTAAATAATTTTCCAAATTATTTATTTCAAAGTATCTTCGCAAGATATTTTCCTACACTTCAACCTTTTTGAAAATAGTTTCAAAACACTTTTCTCTCGTGGAATAGATTCCACCCAATTGTTTCCTTTCCACTGAAAATCGCCAAGCCTTAATACTTAGCTTTTAAAATAATTTAAATCACTCAATCCAAAATATATACTTTAAAATATAAAAACTACTTAAAACACTTTATTTAAAATACTGGTTATGAAACTTTATAATAACTTCTTATGTAAACTTAAGCCAAAACTGATTTTTAAAATAAAAGTTATTCTATAAAGTATAAATATTAAATAATTATCTTTAATTGATAATACTAGTTAAAACCTTTAAAATAATTACTACTAAAATTTATTTAAATAAATATCTACTTTAAAATTCTAAAACAATTCAAAACAATAAAATTTCCCTAAAACATTCATTTAAAACCACTTTTAAACTCTAACTTATACTTGGAAATCTTTCTTTGAATATATACTTGGCTTCCCACGGAAATACACTTTCCTTTCCACACCTTTAAAAATAAACCACTATTTTATTTTTAAAACAAATTACCCATTCCTTTATAAATTCCCACCGTGAATTTATATTTCCAAATATCCATTGATATCTTATTTCACTTTATAAACCCAGTTTATAAATTCCATAGTCTCATTCTTCTTTTAAAACACATTTTCAAACACTAAATCAATTTCCAAATCGATTTCCAAAATTTACGTCATTTAAAAATTACTCTTTTACTTATCCAAATTTATTTCAAATCTATTTATTCCAAACTCACTTCTTTATTTATGATCTAAAATCTTATTTTAAACTGAAAATATCCTTTTCATTCTTTATTCAAAATTCTCCCTTTCAATTCTTCCCATTCATTTTAAATTTCAAAATTTAAATAAAATCCTTTAATTCTTAAGCACTATCACTTAAGTTTCCAAAACTCCTTTAATTTTATTTATTTAAAATCTCTATATTTTTCTTTTCCATACCCAGCATTAATTTAATAGAATTTAAAATCAAACCTTTATTCTTCCCGAATTCATTCTTTATTCTATCTAAAATTATTTTACTTAATATTTCTCTCTTATATCACTTTTCAAAATTTAATCTTTTGTATTTTTCATATCTTCAAAATATCCAATTATATTCAGTCAAACCATAGCATTCAATAAATTTCCATTACCAATAAAATCAATATAATCATCACAGATTATCACATACATCACATCGTTGAATATAAAATAAATACCACGTTTTGAGGAATCCAGTTGGATCCCTCCAACCTGTCTCCCTGCATCCACAGATGTTAGCACAATATAATAATACCAATCCCACTTCGAGAGGGATATCGTGGTATAAAGGGTCATCCGCTATTATGCGGGGCGCATAGGGTCTCATCCGCTATATAATGCGGGAAATCAATCACTCCAATATATATACTATATATATAACATATCACATCCAAGCTGATAATAAATTATCAATTCAAACAACAACCAATAATTTAAATTTAACTATTTAAATTTAATAGGTAATCCAAATGAGTGAGATTAACTCATCTTTGATTTTGTTTTGCAATCCAATTCAAATCTGGCTATTCTTCACGATTTTGACCTTGCATAAACATTTTATGTTTTATTAACATTTGAAATAACCTACAAATAATTTACCATTTAAAATTTCTATTTCCAAATCTTATCCATATATATTATTATTATTCTGTTTTACTGTTAACCTATTTAAATCAAAAACAGAAATCTTCTACCTTACTGAAATCAACCCAAAACGATCTCGACTGCACTGTCGACCCATGTGACCTCCTCCCTGCCATCGGTCGAGAACCAGACATCACCCACGCGAGTTTCCATACGCGATTCCCAGCCTCCATACTTGCCACTGACATCTCGAACTCGAAGCCCTAGCTGCCACTCGATTCGATCGAACCACGAGTTCGACGCAGCTACAGTGCCTTCCCACGCGAGCAGCCCCATCCCACCTCACCGTCGCTTAAATCCTTCGCCATCACCAATCATCGCGACACTGCCACACTCGCCCCTTGCCCGTGCTATCCACAGCCTTGCGTGAAAGCGACTCGGTCGCCCTTTGATTTCAAACGAAATCGATTTGATTTCGTTCTTGTTTGAAGAGGAAATGATCCGGCACTATCTTTATTTAGATTTGAGAAGGCCATTATTTTCTTTCTTTTTGTTTTGATTTTGTTTCTCTATTAAAATGCTCGGCTGAAATTTTAAAAAGAAAACGAGGTGGACATCTGGTACGTGTAGGTGACAGATGGCGTGTACCAGAAGACAAGTGGCCAAGGTAAGAAAAGATAAAGTTCTAATGTTGACAATTAATTATCCTGTTAAAGAAAGTATATTTTATATTTAAATTTAAATTTAAATCGTCTCGATTCCGCAACTCACAATCTCGACCTCCTATCGAGGCGAGCTGCTAGACGTTTATAATGTTAAACCCCTATTCCGAACACAATGGAAAAGGTTTCGAGCCCTAATTCGATCGTACGGAGAAGATAGCTTTTGGACCCAAATATTATATTAAATTTTCGATAGAGATTTCAGCGCGTTTACCTATCGTACGATGACATAACAAGTCCAAACACTACGAAACTTGAAATCCGATAATAAAACACTATTACGGATCTAATGGAACTGGTTTCGTCGAATTCCGAGACTGTGCCTCGGAAGGCTAATTTTAAATATCAATTTAAACGATATATTTTCAAAACTGAACAAATCACCTAAAATTCAATTTCAAAAGTTCTATTACCTTCAGTAATATTTATATAAATTTTATAAACCTTCAAATTATTTTTAACAAGCTTGAAAATCATGATTCACTATTTTACCCAATTTTCCAATTATCAAATCCAATAACTAAATTATCCCATAATTAGTGATATTTGAAATTCAAGTTAAACATTAACTTTTAAATATTTAAAATCAATTAAATATTCCAATTTCAAATGTTCAAAAATTCTAGGTCGTCATATTCCTCCCCCCTTAAAAGAATTTCGTCCCCGAAATTACTAGTTAGGAAGAATGGTCCGTTACCCGTTCATCATTTTCCAAAACCAAACAGTTTCAATAACTTTTCAAAACAATTCTTTTATTAACGACACACTATCCCTCTTACTAACTTCCTAAACTCTTCCATGGTTTTCAAACAAAATTATTTACTAAACCATTCAAATTATAATTTAAAATCAAATTTAAACTTATCAAAATTTTATAAAAATTTTCTAACTCCTTAAATTTTTGAAAATTTTTGCCAGCGTCTCCTTTGCGCGGCTAGCTCGGAACAACTACAAATGCCTCTACGGGCCCCCAAATTTCAAAAGAAAACAAAATGCCAAGTGGCTAGACCAGAAAATCATCAAATTTCATATGCCAATTTAAATATCTATATAATTCTATACAAAATTTCAATATCTATTTCATTCAAGTCCGTACGATGTACACATATCATTCGTACGTAATACCCAATCCGATCCCTCGCTCGATCACACAATTTCACTTCCGAACTAGTATTGACCACCCGACTTTCTAGTGCGGACTCAGATCTGGCTTCTTGATCAGAAACCGTCATTCTCCTTGCATAGCCAAATACTATGATAGAGAATATCCAAAATCAATCAAAAATCCATATCCAGGGTTCGCCTTCGAAAATCGAGTGAAAAATCCCAACTCGGATCGATATAACTATCTCGAAATTCTGTGCTCGAATCTGGATCGAATCGTTATGCGAATAAGGTAATATACGTACATCTTACGTATTTATCTCAATTGATTATTAGCTATATCAATTTTCTTTTATTCACATTTATTTTGATTTCTATTCACTTATCCATACTTACATCTTTATTAAATCTTCATCAAAATACTTACTTAGTATTTTCCTCAATTCCGAATTTACTTAAGAATTTCACCATTTCTTCTCAAGTTCAATATAAATATTGTACACACTTAAATATTTATTTTCACTTCACCACTTTAGTTTCTATCTAGTTATACTTAACTTAAATTTTCAATTTCATTCTGAATTCAATTTTACCTTCCAATTTTTAAATATTGAATTCTATTCACTTTTATCTCAAACCATATTCAATTAATCAATTCCTTTAATTAGTTCCATTCACTAATTTATTTATAAAAGAGGCAATATATATTTGAGTAATTATCTCAAATATTTTTCAAATCTTCTGCAATGGGAAATATTGTACCACTAAAATCAACAATATCTTCCAAATCTTCTACAATTGGAAATATTGTATCACCAAATCTTACATGGCTTTTATAATAAAATCACTTAAAATGAAATTATTGCTTCCAATATATATTTTATAAAATAGTAACATGTTGTATTTACCTTTGAAACATTCTCAGATTCAAAATATAATTATAATAGTAATTTCGAAGAATTTTGTGATAGATAGAAAACTATATTTATAATAATTGAAATAGATTTTTAAATATGAAAATAAGCTAAGTTGAGTAAAAACTTAATATATTATCTATAAAATACTTTTAATAAGATTTTTAAACCTTTAAAATAGTTTTTCAAAGCTTTTCGAAATTCTTTTAAAATATGTAAAATAAATAAAACATTTAATATACAAATCGTAAAGCAAAATTGCTCCAAGAATATGATGTCCGGTCAATTATATAAATTTATCGTGTGGCCCGAGCTGTGTTTTGTCAAACTCCGATCACCCGTACAATACATGTACATCGACATACAAAAATATAAAGTTAAATTCATGATCGGACAAAGTTCTGTTTGCTAATTAATGCTTTCAATCATCGTATTCAATCAACTTTCCAAACATCAATCAATTCCAAACAATTCATATAATAAACATGATATATTCATAACATGCATCGATATTTAGAGATAGATGTGAGTGTTGAAACTCACCTCAACTAGTCGTTACCCTAGACTACCGCATTAGCTTCGGCATCTGTCAAAATTCTAACGCCATCGTCGAGAGCAATAACACCCAAAAATGACGTGCCTACTCCCGTCTTCAGTCACCGTGCCTTTGCTGTCGCCAGCCCCTCCTTCGTGGCTACCACTTCGCGGTTCCCTTCTCCGATGCCTTCGTATCTGAAATCATTTTCGAATATCAAATATCTATTTTCGTCGATACATACGAATATAAGACATTTCTCCGCTTCATTCATAAATATGAAACTCAAAAAAATAAATGGAAAACTTTTGTCCAACGTAAATCTTTTTCAGTAGTAAAGCTATTATAAATATAGAAAAGAAAAAATAGGATGAAAAAAATAAGTTTTGGAAAGAAAATATTAATTTGAACGTGAATAATATGAATTATTACTTTGACAAACCAGTAAATTTCAACCATTTATCTACTAAAATATGCTTAATCACATGTGCAGTCTTTATAAAAGTCGAACAAATAATTATTGGATGTAGATACTTTATCTTTACCCTTTTTGCGGATTTCAGGTATTTTTCATTTTTCACATACAGATGTGGACAAAATTTTGAATATTTCAATTATCCATTGATAGCCCTAGCATTGGTATATAAAATCACAATAATTTTGATATTGCGAATTGAAGTGATGGACTTCAGTCCAATGAGTTGATAAACACTACTGTAACAATTAGGCCCGACCCAAAGAACTTGCTATCTCAGCTCAGGATATAGAAGCAGTCTTTTTTTTCCAATAAAAAGTACTTTCCTTATGGGTTCGAACTTAGCACACTATGGTGCAAACGTCACAAATTACCACTAAGTTTAAACTTCAAGTGCTTAGATTCTCTAACAAATTATTTATATTCAAATACATTATGACAAAAATATTAGTAAATGTCGCCCCCATCTAGTCGTTTTTCTCGACCCAAGTGCTTGATGGGCTGTCCTCTGGGCCGGTCCCTGGTAACAATGAACCTAAGGTTATTTGTCCATGGATTTATATTTATAAACCACATTTTTCATATTACAATAAGTGTGCACTTTCCAGCCAAAAGCAACCATGATACATAGGAAACAACTTAGCAATATCTGTGTTATCCGAAATTATGATTGTACATGTCCAAGGATTTGCACCAGTGATGTGAAATATGCACAAGCACGTGTATATGAAATCGTCGATAGAAAACAAACGAATGAATCTACTGACTAAACTCATCAATTCACTATAATTAGTGATCCCCACGCGCTGTTAAAACAGCGAAGTTGAAAAATGCAAAGCTGTTAGCTGTGCATGCCATACGAAGACTTTGATCTCTTCTCTTCATAATTGGTTAAAAATATACAACCATTGCTTGTGTTTTGTCCTCTTATAAAACGTAGGTCCGTATATAATCATTTCTACCATATCAACTCAAGACATCACCATTAATCAAATGGAACGTAGCTATCAAAATAAATATATAAACACCATAAGAACCCCACAAAATTTTCAAGTGGGCTCTTGCCTTCTTGGAAATTCCTCACAAAGGAAAAGTAAGACTCATATTGGCCAATTCAACCACGTTTACATTGGCCAATTTTAGTTTTGTACGCGTATATATACTCCAACTCTCCTTCTCATTTGCAGCAATTACGAATAAAAAGAGTAAACAAGCTCACAAAGAAGAAGAAGAAGAAGAAACTGTAAACATAATTCATAACCCATTTAAACAATGGTGAGAGCTCCTTGCTGCGAAAAGATGGGACTGAAGAAAGGGCCATGGACTAAAGAAGAAGATCATATTTTAACTTCATATATTCAAAGATATGGCCATGGCAATTGGAGAGCTCTTCCTAAACTAGCAGGTATATACAAATGATATACACAAATACATGATATACTTTAATTGGTCTTGATTTCTTGATTATCTAACATGCATTTGATTTTTTATAACAGGTTTGCTCAGGTGTGGTAAAAGCTGCAGGCTTAGATGGATAAATTATTTAAGACCCGATATCAAAAGAGGAAACTTTACCCCAGAGGAAGAAGACATGATTATCAGTTTGCATAAGGTTCTTGGAAACAGGTAGACATACATACCCTTTTATAACATTTGATGTATATGTTATAATTAATGACTATGTGAACTAACTTAATATATGATAAAAACAGATGGTCTGCAATAGCAGCTAGACTGGCACCAGGAAGAACAGACAATGAAATCAAAAATGTATGGCACACTCACTTGAAGAAAAGAGCCAACTCTACTACATCAATGAAACAAGAGTTTACTCAAAATAATACTGCAGTGGAAACAGTGAGTTCGAGTTCACATTCATCGCTGAGCAATAATTCATCGAAAGATCATGAATACACCGAGTCTTCTTCGGTTGATGAAGCCATTGATGATAGTTTTTGGACTGAAACTTTGATGATGAATGAAGGTTTTGGAAATGTCAGTGAAGATGATTGGAGATTGAATGCTACTAATGAGTTGAGTGGGGAAGAAGATATTGATTATTGGTTCAAATTTATTGCAGAAGCTGGGCAATTTCTTGATTTGCCAGAACTGTAACACATGTTTACGTCAAAAATTCAAGTGTAATTTTGTAAGAAGTAAAGAAAGTTTAACCTTGTTACTTTTTTATTACAATTCAATATGATTTATTACTAATGCATGTTGAGCGAAGATAAAAATTGTACTGATCATCCACTGATGCCCACCTTAATAAGTTTTGTTTAATTGTTTCTTTTGATTTTATTTATTTCTGATTAAAAATGAAACAAAAAACAATGGTTAAAATAAATCATGAATTGAATGGGTAGGTAAGTGGAAATAAAAATTAATTTGGTCAATGATAATTATAACAATGTTATACTTTCATATATACTGACTTAAGCACATAAGAAAAATAAGATGGAAATGATAACGAAAATGACAAGAGAACAGTTGTGAACAAAGGACATTTTTTCAAACATCAAAAAAGTTTTGATTTACCCTTCCTTCCCTTCTCCAAATTTCGCATATATTTACACCCAGAATGTCAAATATTTGCATTTAATATTTGCAGTTCTAACAACATATTTTTATAAAATGAAAAATTTGATATCCGTACTGTATAAATATGCATTCTACATAAATATTTTAGTTCACACAACAAATTTTCATTTTACAATAATATGCAGCTAGTGTTGTTTGCATTTTAAATTGCAAATATTTACAATTCAAGCTGTAAATATATACAGTTTTTCTTTCTGGAAACTTTAACATGGATGTTTCGTAAAACTTGTTTTTGAGAAGGATTTTTCACTTATTAAGTCTGGAAATAAGAATAGATCCTAATTTCCACTTTAAATAACCAAGTTTAAAGTTTCCAATTGAAGAGTTTGAAAAGAATCAGAAAATCCAACTTTTTAGGAAATGATTTTAAAAAAGTTAGGGTTTTGATGATGGAAAAGTTAAACTTATAAAACAAATAAAATAACTTCGAATCTTGAAAGGCTTAGGGTCCGTTAGTTTCATCTTGAGTTTTGCGTTTTGCATTTTTAAAATTAATTACAAAATATGGATAAAGCGTAGAAAAATATTTAAAATTTTAAGTCATTATAATGATGATGGAGGGACGACGGAAGGGATGGAGGGACGACGAAAGACGGCGAAAGGGA